>CM035425.1:6430200-6832700 GCA_020310875.1 Ceratopteris richardii
CACCACATTATGGAGTGAGGGATCACTGCGACATATGAAAGATTTGTATATGCAGCGTGTCATAGCTGAGCAGATCGCTTTTGATAGCGAATTCTCAGCTTATATGGGAAACATCGGCATAGCATATGCACGCCCCACATCTATGCGGACTGACGTTACGTCTGAGTCGCTTGAGTGGTGGAATCATTATGGCTATGGACACCCCACGATCGCAACATATGCATTACGAGTGTTATCTAAGGTATTTTCTATGCTTTGAGCTTTTTGTGCAATGTGTTTACAACTTTATTATTTTGATAATTGATTTGATTTACATTATAAGCCCTTAGCCTTGATATTAATTTCAAGATTGTTCGACGAGCCCATGTGAGCGTAATTGGAGTGCATTCTCATTGGTGCACACCAAATTACGCAATTGTCTCAGTGTGGCACAACTTCAACGTGTGGTATATTGCAAAGCCAATCTTCGGCTTTTACGATCATTGCGGGATCTCAAGGGTCCAAGACAGGTTTTGTGTGGAGTCTAGATAGTAGACATTGAAGCTTGAAAGTTGAAGCTAAAAACTATTATTTTCATTTTGTAGGTTTCTCTTATTACATTTGAGCAGAGTTTTGCATCTACGGAGGATGTGGGAGGATCTGCAGAAGACGAGGAGGAGGAGATCTATCGCATGCTCCATACAGGGCTCGAGGTGATCGATCGGAGGGTTACTAGAGCACACTCACGTGCTTTACAGCAGGGGCGGACTGACCTCCCTTTTACTAGTGCAGCTCCATTGAGAGGTAGGAGGCGCAAAATGCACCCTCGACGGAGAGGTGCTCGTGCACCATCGAGTGATCATGAGAACTCTGCTACAGAGACGGTTCCTATTAGGGAACCAGAGTTCGACGATGATGGGAATGTCATTACACCAGGAGACATTCTACTCTCCTCTCCAGATTCTTCTTCATCTGATCATTCGATCGGCATGGATGAAGAAGAGTGATTATGATTCACATGATACTAGATAGTAGATAAGCATACATCATTTCAGGGCTTTTGTATCTAGATTCCATCATTTCAGGTTTACTGTTGGAAGGTGGAAGGGCTTTTGTCCATTTTGTTTTGCCACATTTTGTATGACATTATCATATATCAGTATATTTGATGTGTCGTGTGCATTATGCCTATGTCGAGACTCAAATTGTTATTCTTTAATCTTGTTGAATGTACTTTTCAATTACGGAAAAAATATATATATAAAGACCAAGTCTCAAAGCTATTATTCATTTCTTCTTAAGAGGCTTTAGCCTTGGGGTTGGCTAAAGGAGGTCTCTTCCAACCTTGGAGGAGTTGGAGCTAGGGTTTCTTCATCTTCAACATGCAAGCCTGGAGCTAAGGTTTTTTTTTTTCTTTTTCATCCACAAGGAGTGCATTGACTTGGAGCTTATCCACAAATGGAGGAGATCATCCTCATCTCATGAAGATTATGAAGTTAAATAGATATGCAACATGTGCATTTATATGCATATTCTTATGATTCTTTGTGACATTCATGTACTTCATGTTTTGGAATATATAATAAATTACATATATGTGAAGCTTTGCTCCATCTCTCTATAATTTTGCCTATTTCTTACATGTCTTTATTTCATTTATGTCTCTTAAAAACCAACAGGCTACTATTCTCCACTTGTTGAGATCATGTGTGATACAGAGTACACCCATCCATACTATCTACATTTTGGAGTTGATTCTCATTATTAGATACATATCTTCAAGGGCACATCATCAAATATAGATCATTCTTAGCCTTTGGGGTACCTATCATATAGCTTCATGGTGGATCATCTTGTGAGATGGTGTTACAAGCTATCTACCTAGCTCTTTCCTCCTATCTCTATATACCCCTTGAATTTATGATGTATGTAGAAGTTCCACTGTACACATTGGTAACTTACATATGTTTTCTTTTCTATTTTGCCAATAACAAGCAGACATCCTTTACGATTGTATGATTTGTCTCAAGTGGAAAGTTAGACCAATAAAACATGAATACATCTTTCTTTCTTTTATTTCCTCATCTTCCTCCATATATTACCTAGTGTTGTGCGTTTCTGTGTGCTAGTTTCCTAAGATTGTATGTCCCTTTAGAGATTATTGTTGGTATATTTAAGTAGTGATGTGTGTGAACACACTTAGGACCGTTGGGGCACTTTTTTCGCTCTTTAAGAGGTTCCCTCCCCCCCCCCCCGGACTTGTATATATGCCTATAACCCTAACAAGTTACTTATCTTTGTAAATTCACTTGGTAATTCATTCAATGTTGTGTTGTGCTCCAAGCTTCTTCTTCTTCCTTGTGTTGTTTGTGTGCTTTTGCAGACCTCATGATGGAGATCCATTTGATGTTGTCCTATATCAGTAGATTGTTGGATGCTTGATTTACTTATGCATAACTCAGTCAGATATTCAATTTGTTGTCTCTCATATGAGCAGGTATATGCATTGCCCAAGTGTCAAGCATTGGCATGCGATTAAGCGCATCTTTCACTACTTGAGTGGTACCCATCTACTTGGATTGTTTTATCCCAAGGGGGGGATCATAACTGCCAGATTCGCATGCTTTTTCTGACTCGGATTCGGCTAATTGCTATGACACTTGTGGGTCCACCAGTGGTTTTTGCTTCATGCTTGGTAGCTCATGCATATCTTGGGTAAGCAAGAAGCAACCTATTGTGACCACCTCTAATTGTGAGGTTGAGTATAGGGAAGCTTTCACAGTGATTGTTGAGTGTGTGTAGCTCAGACTCCTTTTGGTTGATTTGGGTATTGGTCAATCTTATGCCACCACAATCTTCACTAACAGACACAGCGCATTGGCAATTGCGAGGAACCTTGTGTTACATGCTCGCACAAAGCACATTGAGGTGCATTATCATTATGTTAGGGAAAGGTCTCTTAGGGAAAGTTCCTGTGCTAGAGAGATCAATTTGGAATATGTGCCCACACAGGATAACATTGCATACCTTTTCACAAAGGTCTTGCCTAGAGAGAAGTTTGAAGCTTTCCGCAAAGCGTTGGGCTTACTCCCTCTAATGATTTATCACTTTCCACATAGCTTGGCATTTCCTTATACATGAGTGCAAGATCCTTGTTCACTGCATCACTCGCAGGGGGGATTTGTTGATATATTTAGGTAGTGATGTATGTGAACACACTTAGGACCGTCGGGGCAGCTTTTTGCCTCTTTAGGAGGTTTTTTTCCCAAGCTTGTATATATGATTATGACCCTACGGTTTACTTATCTTCTTACATTCACTTGGTAATTCATTCCGTGTTGTGTTGTGCTCCAAGCTTCTTCTTCTCCCTTGTGTTGTTTGTGTGCTTCCACAGACCTCAAACTCCAACAATTATGACCTTCATGCAAGTTGTAGCATTCATCCAATCTTGGTAACTAATACTAGGATTTCTTTCTTATTGTTTCAAGAAGATCATAATATCATATAAACAAAACATAGATACTATCAACAAAGGCTTTGCTTGCAGAAGGCAAGGATAAAAGTCGTGCTGAGTATGAGTTTCTCCTTCATCTAATAACGAAATTGTGTGCATCATTATCTTTTTATATCCAACATGGCTAGCTCATTTTCTTTGGAAGTCCTCTGTGAGTTAATTATGTAAACATGCATATTACAAGTGGATGATTGTTCTCAAAGAAGGTGAGGAAGACTAGAAGCATTGCATAAATAGAGCTAAATCTAACAATATCCAGACATCAGAGACAATCATGTCCTCTATTTAACTTTATCTGATCAAAATCTCACAAGGATAAAATTTCATGGATGCATTGCATAAGGTCCATGCAAAGAAAATAAAATATAAACAAAAACCACCTTGTCACATCTTTGCAACTTGTTCACCATCCACTCCCTGACCTCTGCAATCTGCCACACACCAAGCAAAGGAAAGCCATTAACAAAGACTTGATCTTTTAAATAAAGAACACTACAAGCTAGGAACAACATGTACACCTTCTTTGCATGAACTGCCAGATCTGAAACTTCTCTGGGCCTATATTTGTCTACCCAGGCTTGCACGTCTGAGCTCTGCGTAAAAGATTGCCTTCCTGTACAATCCACAAAACAAACCAAAATTCCTATATTTGTGGGAGCTTCATCAAGAAGCAAGTCCAGCAACCAGTAATTTTTCGTTCAATGTGTTAAACACCATAGGATTCCCTCCATAAATTTACATCCTGAGACATTAAGATAAATTTATAAACAATGTCTAGAACATAGTTCATGTGCATGGGCTGTATGTGCGCAATGCGAATGTCTTCTTGAAGCTTGAAATTCATCGTCAATGCACTGATGATGCTAGAAGGCATCAATGTAAAACATCACACGTTATTCATTTCATACACAATTTAACAGATATATAAACCAAATCCAACAATGGAAACAGATGATCTTGCGTGATTCTTCTTGACAATTCATGAACTCATATGTATAATGGTCTATCTGGCAGAAAAAGCTTTTCTTGGAGTAGATGCATGCAGCTACAACATTTCGAGTTCCACTTCATTGAATTTATAATGACAGGTGGACCTATTATGGACAAGCATAGCAACCAAACCATGAAGCAAAGCAAGAACTAGATGAACCAAGCAAAAAGGACACATGAAGTGAGGAAGGAGAGGGAGTATGAATGGAGTGTCAAATCCAAAAATTGAGGGTCCCAATTTTTGGGTGTCACATGGAAGGCCGTGAAGGAGTTGTTGCCCAAGATGTTGCAAAGAACAGAATCAATGGCCTGCAAGCATCATGCAGGTGAAGGAGACAAATAGAAAAACAGAGGTCAACCAAGAGACAAGGCACCACTTGTAAAGCAAGAGCTCACTTACTATTATGTAGAAAAGTTTGGAAATTTTTACATTTTTTCATACAATCGCCTAAAGAATGAAAATCAAGGGAATGGCATGCCAATAAAAGAATATGAATCAAGGGCTTCCGATAAAGATCTTGAAATCCAATAACCTGATCAAGCAATACCTAACTGGTGACAACATATTTCGTCCTCTATTTGGTTTATTCCACATGTCACTTCTCATTAGTTTCGGACCCTCCAAAGAGTTTTAATAATTTATGCATTAAGAAATCTACTAATGGAGATGTTTTTTTTCCTAATTCATGAGCTTGGACCCACACTTGAGGCATCTCCCTAAATTTCAACTTCTACTTTCTATGCATCAGTCAATTCTATAACCATATGAGCTTCTTACTACATGTAAACCTTTTTAATTGTTTCTTCCTTTGCACACTCGTATGTACATTGTATTGTTTCTTTCTTTGCATTCATTCTCCCTTTCTTCACAAAGTTTCTTGACATGTGTTGATATACTTTCCAAGCAAGGTCATCCAGTTCATATCTTCTCTTCCAAAATCTACACTTGCCTTGAAGTTCTTGCTATCATGTATTATTCCCCCCATTGAAAATCTCTATGATTTTCCATTTGTCCATGCTCTAACAAGTCTTCTACAAGAGATTTTGTCTTCCAAAACCAAAAGATCATGTTGTTGGAGTTTGGAAAGCGGGAAAGCACATAATCAAGACAAAGAAGAATAAGAAGCTTATGAGCACAACACAATATATTATTGAGTGCGGAATGTACAAAGATAAGTAGTTGAATAGTCTTATGGGTGTCTATACAAGTGTCAAGTCCCTTACTAAATTCTTTAAGGAAAAGACTTGATTAATGTGCATGTGCGACTCACCTCCCATCCTTTATATCTACTTGCCCCATAAATAGATAGTCTCTAGAGTGTTCTTGTGTGACATGTAGACATCATGCACACTCACTCTACTATCAATGTCAAAGACCTTAGGGTATCCCCCAAGCTAGGGGCCTTGGCTACTAGCCCTTGTCCCACACACATGAGATGGGCTCTGTGGACCAATGTCTAACACTCTCTCCCCCCTCTATCATTGTCTTCAAGCCAGATATTGGATATACAATAGGAGTACTATCTCAATACATGCAAGCACCTAGGACCCACATCTTCAAACAACCAAAAGAGTTTTGAGGTTTCTAAAGGGCGACATAAATGAAGGATTGTACTACCCTTTCCATGATGACTTGCAAGTCAAAGCTTACACCAATGTTGATTGGGTTGGATCAATAAAAGATAGAAGTACAAATGGGTATGCAATGATGCTCGGAAGGAAGGTGATATCTTGTTGCTCTAAGAAGATACCCACAGCATCACTATCTTCAAATGACATTGAGTATAGGGCCTTAGCATAGGTAACTTGTGAAGCTATGTGGCTTAAGAAGTTATTTGAAGACTTCGATTTGCAGGTTGAAGCCATTCCAATTTCTTATGACAACATGAGTAGTGTTTACTTGGAAGCTAACCCCATGTTTCATGCAAGAAGTAAACACATCGAAGAAAATTATCATTTTGTGAGGAAAAAGTGCTCTCTAAAGATATGGAGGTCTACCACATAAGCATCAAGGAGCAATGTGCAGACATATTCACCAAAGCATTGGAGTTCTCGACGCTATCAAGTTCAAAAAGAGCCTAGGCACGATGGAGCTTGGATGAAGGTTGAAGCTTTAGGGGAAGTGTTGGAAATCAAGCTCCAATCTTAGGTGCATGGAAGCCAATGACTCTTGGATATGTGGATCACTGTAGAGCTCAGAAACTCAGCCATAATGAAGCCTAGCACCAAATGCAAACAAAACATAGGAAAATTTACAAAAAAAGCATAGTTGATAGGGTATACACACCTATCAACTGGACGCAACTCCGACGAAGAATACAAAAGTGAAAACTGCATGTCCGCTAATACGACAATCATATAAACCAGAATGAATCAAGGTAAATCCCAAAGTCACCCTCAAAGGAAAGTGCAAGTACAAGCTCATGGTAGTCAACCACAAGACTATATAGCATATAAAATCCACTATGCATAGTATCGACTCAATACTATGACATCCCCACTAACGTCCTCAGCACCCAATAGTGGTATAGAGCTCAGAAACTCAGCCATAATGAAGCCTAGCACCAAATGCAAACAAAACATAGGAAAAATTACAAAAAAAGCATAGTTGATAGGGCATAAACACCTAACAACTCGACGCAACTCGAACAAAGAATCCACAAGTGAAAACTGCATATCCTCTAATACGACAATCATATGAACAAGAATGAATCCAAGTAAATCCCAAATTTACCCTCAAAGGAAGGTGCAACTACAAGCTCATGATAATCAACCACAAGACTATATAGCATATCATCACCACTATGCACAATATCGACTTAATACTATGGCATCCCCACTAACCTCCTCAGTGCCCAATAGTGGATATAGAGCTCAGAAACTCAGCCATAACCATGCCTAGCACCAAATGCAAACAAAACATAGGAAAAAAGCATAGTTGATAGGGTATACACACCTGACAACTGGTCGCAACTCGGACGAAGAATCCACAAGTGAAAACTGCATGTCTGCTAATACGACAATCATATATACCAGAATGAATCCAGGTAAATCCCAAGTTCACCCTCAAAGGAAAGTGCAACTACAAGCTCATGGTAGTCAACCACAAGACTATATAGCATATCAGCTCCACTATGCACAGTATCGACTCAATACTATGACATCCCCACTAACGTCCTCAGTGCCCAATAGTGGGTATAGAGCTCAGAAACTCAGCCATAATGAAGCCTAGCACCAAATGCAAACAAAACATAGGAAAATTACAAAAAAAATTGATAGGGTATACACACCTAACAACTTCTCGCAACTCGGACGAAGAATCCACAAGTGAAAACTGCATGTCCACTAATACAACAATCATATATACCAGAATGAATCAAGGTATACGACAATCATATATACCAGAATGAATCCAGGTAAATCCCGAATTCACCTTCAAAGAAGGGTGCAACTACAAGCTCATGGTAGTCAACCACAAGACTATATCACGTATCAACTCCACTATGCACAGTATCGACTCAATACTATGACATCCCCACTAACGTCCTCGGTGCCCAATAGTGGGTATAGAGCTCAGAAACTCAGCCATAATGAAGCCTAGCACCAACTGCAAACAAAACATAGGAAAAATTACAAAAAAAAGCATAGTTGATAGGGTATACACACCTAACAACTGGTCGCAACTAGGACGACGAATCCACAAGTGAAAAATGCACGTCCGCTAATACGACAATCATATATTATGCACAGTATCGACTCAATACTATGCATAGTATCGACTCAATACTATGACATCCCCACTAACGTCCTCAGTGCCCAATAGTGGGTATAGAGCTGAAAAACTCAGCCATAATAAAGCCTAGCACCAACTGCAAACAAAACATAGGAAAAATTACAAAAAAAAGCAGAGTTGATACGATATACAAACCTAACAACTCGTCGCAACTCGGACGACGAATCCACAAGTGAAAACTGCACGTCCGTTAATACGACACTCATATATACTAGAATGAATCAAGGTAAATCCCAAATTCACCCTCAAAGGAAAGTGCAACTACAAGCTCATGGTAGTCAACCACAAGACTATATAGCATATAAGATCCACTATGAACAGTATCGACTCAATACTATGACATCTCCACTAACGTCCTCAGTGCCCAATAGAGAGTATAGAACTCGGAAACTCAGCCATAATGAAGCCTAGCACCAAATGCAAACAAAACATAGGAAAAATTACAAAAAAAGCATAAATGATAGGGTATACACGCCTAACAACTCGTCACAACTTGGACGAAGAATCCACAAGTGAAAACTGCATGTCCGCTAATACGACAATCATATACACCAGAATGAATCAAGGTAAATCCAGTATTCACCCTCAAAGGAAAGTGCAACTACAAGCTCATGGTAGTCAACTACAAGACTATATAGCATATAAGCTCCACTATGCTCGGTATCGACTCAATACTATGACATCCCCACTAACGTCCTCAGTGCCCAATAGTGGGTATAGAGCTCAGAAACACAGCCATAATGAAGCCTAGCACCAAATGCAAACAAAAATAGGAAAAGTTACAAAAAAAACATAGTTGATAGGGTATACACACCTAACAATTGGTCACAACTCGGACAAAGAATCCACAAGTGAAAAGTGCATGTCCGCTAATACTACAATCATATATACCAGAATGAATCAAGGTAAATCCCACATTCACCCTCAAAGGAAAGTGCAACTACAAGCTCATGGTAGTCAACCACAAGACTATATAGCGTATCAGCTCCACTATGCACAGTATAGACTCAATACTATGACATCCCCACTAACGTCCTCAGTGCCCAATAGTGGGTATAGAGCTTAGAAACTCAGCCATAATGAAGCCTAGCACCAAATACAAACAAAACATAGGAAAATTGCAAAAAAAGTTGATAGGGTATACACACCTATCAATTGGTCGCAACTCCGACGAAGAATCCACAAGTGAAAACTGCATGTCCGCTAATACGACAATCATATATACCAGAATGAATCCAGGTATACGACAATCATATATACCAGAATGCGTCCAAGTAAAACCCAAATTCACCCTCAAAGAAGGCTGCAACTACAAGCTCATGGTAGTCAACCACAAGACTATATAGCTTATCAACTCCACTATGCACAGTATCGACTCAATACTACGACATCCCCACTAACGTCCTCAGTGCCCAAAAGTGGGTATAGAGCTCATAAACTCAGCCATAATGAAGCCTAGCACCAAATGCAAACAAAACATAGGAAAAATTACCAAAAAAGCATAGTTGAGAGGGTATACACACCTAACAACTGGTCACAACTCGAACGAAGAATCCACAAGTGAAAATTGCATGTCTTCTAATACAACAATCATATATACCAGAATGCATCCACGTAAATCCCAAAGTCACCCTCAAAGGAAAGTGCAACTACAAGCTCATGGTAGTCAACCACAAGACTATATAGCATATCAGCTCCACTATGCACAGTATCGACTCAATACTATGAAATCCCCACTAACGTCGTCAATGCCCAATAGTGGGTATAGAGCTAAGAAACTCGGCAATAATGAAGTCTAGCACCGAATGCAAACAAAACATAGCAAAAATTACAAAAAAAGCATAGTTGATAGGGTATACACACCTAACAACTGCTCACAACTCGGACGAGGAATCCACAAGTGAAAACTGCATGTCCGCTAATACAACAATCATATATACCAAAATGAATACAGGTGAATCCCCAATTCAACCTCAAAGGAAAGTGCAAATACAAGCTCATGGTAGTCAACCACAAGACTATATAGCATATCAGCTCCACTATGCACAATATCGACTCAATACTATGACATCCCCACTAACGTCCTAAGTGCCCCATAGAGGGTATAGAGCTCATAAACTCAACCATAATGCACCTAGCACCAAATGCAAACAAAACATAGGAGAAATTACAAAAAAAGCATTGTTGATAGGTATAAACACCTAACAATTGGTCGCACCTAGGACGAAGAATCCACAAGTGAAAAATGCATGTCCGCTAATACGACAATCATATACACCAGAATGAATCAAGGTAAATCCAGTATTCACCCTCAAAGGAAAGTGCAACTACAAGCTCATGGTAGTCAACCACAAGACTATATAGCATATCAGCTCCACTATGCACAGTATCGACTCAATACTATGACATCCCCACAAACATCCTCAGTGCCCAGTAGTGGGTATAGAGCTCAATAACTCAGCCATAATGAAGCTTAGAACCAAATGCAAACAAAACATAGGAAAAATTACTAAAAAAGCATAGTTGATAGGGTATACACACCTAACAACTCGTCACAACTCGGACGAAGAAGCCACAAGTGAAAACTGCATGTCCGCTAATACGACAATCATGTATACCAGAATGAATCCAGGTAAACCCCGAATTCACCCTCAAAGGAAAGTGCAACTACAAGCTCATGGTAGTCAACCACAAGACTATATAGCGTATCAACTCCACTATGCACAATATCGACTCAATACTATGACATCCCCACAGCACCAAATGCAAAAAAAACATAGGAAAAATTACAAAAAAAGCATAGTTGATAGGGTATACACACCGAAAAACTGGTCGCAACTCAAACGAAGAATCCACAAGTGAAAACTGCATGTCCGCTAATACGACAATCATACATACCAGAATGAATCCAGGTAAATCCCAAATTCACCCTCAAAGGAAAGTGCAACTACAAGCTCATGGTAGTCAACCACAAGACTATATAGCGTATCAACTCCACTATGGACAGTATCGACTCAATACTAGGACATCCCCACTAATGTCCTCAATGCCCAATAGTGGGTATAGAGCTTAGAAACTCAGCCATAATTAAGACTAGCACCAAATGCAAACAAAACATAGGAAAAATTACAAAAAAGCATAGTTGATAGGATATACACACCTAACAACTGGTCGCAACTAGGACGAAGAATCCACAAGTGAAAACTGCATGTCCACTAATACGACAATCATATATACCAGAATGAATCCAGGTAAATCCCAAACTCACCCTCAAAGGAAAGTGGAACGACAAGCTCATGGTAGTCAACAACAAGTCTATATAGCATATGAGCTCCACTATGCAAAGTATCGACAAAATACTATGACATCCCCACTAACGTCCTCAGTGCCCAATAGTGGGTATAGAGCTCAGAAACTAAGCCATAATGAAGCCTAGCACCAAATGCAAACAAAACACAGGAAAAATTACAAAAAAAAGCATAGTTGATAGGGTATACACACCTAACAACGGGTCGCAACGCGGACGAAGAATATACAAGTGAAAACTGCATGTCCGCTAATACGACAATCATATATACCATAATGAATCCAGGTAAATCCCAGATTCACCCTCAAAGGAAAGTGCAACTACAAGCTCATGGTAGTCAACCACAAGACTATATAGCATATAAGCTCCACTATGCACAGTATCGACTCAATAATATGACATCCCCACTAACATCCTCAGTGCCCAATAGTGGGTATAGAGCTCATAAACTCAGCCATAATCAAGTCTAGCACCAAATGCAAACAAAACATAAGAAAAATTACAAAAAAAGCATAGTTGAAAGGGTATACACACCTAACAACTCGTCACAACTCGAACGAAGAATCCACAAGTGAAAACTGCATGTCCGCTAATACGACAATCATATATACCATAATGAATCGAGGTAAATCCCACATTCACCCTCAAAGGAAAGTGCAACTACAAGCTCATGGTAGTCAACCACAAGACTATATACCGTATCAGCTCCACTATGCACAGTATCGACTCAATACTATGACATCCCCACTAACGTCCTAAGTGCCCAATAGTGGGTATAGAGCTCAAAAACTCAGCCATAATGAAGCCTAGTACCAAATGCAAACAAAACATAGGAAAAACTACAAAGAAACCATAGTTGATAGGGTATACACACCTAACAACTGGTCGCAACCCGGGCGAAGAATCCACAAGTGAAAACTGCATGTCCGCTAATACGACAATCATATATACGAGAATGAATTCGGGTAAATCCCAAATTCACCCTCAAAGGAAAGTGCAACTACAAGCTCATGGTAGTCACCCACAAGACTATATAGCATATCAACTCCACTATGCACAGTATCGACTCAATACTATGACATCCCCACTAACGTCCTAAGTGCCCAATAGTGGGTATAGAGCTCATAAACTCAGCCATAATGAAGCCTAGCACCAAAATGAAAACAAAACATAGGAAAAATTACAAAAAAAGCATAGTTGATAGTGTATACACACCTAACAAATGGTCACAACTCGAACGAAGAATCCACAAGTGAAAACTGCATGTCCGCTAATACGACAATCATATATACCAGAATGAATCGAGGTAAATCCCACATTCATCCTCAAAGTAAAGTAGAGCTACAAGCTCATGGTAGTCAACCACAAGACTATATAGCACATCAGCTCCACTATGCACAGTATCGACTCAATACTATGACATCCCCACTAACGTCCTCAGTGCCCAATAGTGGGTATAGAGCTCAAAAACTCAGCCATAATGAGGCCTAGCACCAAATGCAAACAAAACATAGGAAAATTTACCAAAATAGGGTATACATACCTAACAAGTGGTCGCAACTAGGACAAAGAATCCACAAGTGAAAGCTGCATGTCCGCTAATGCGACAATCATATATACCAGAATGAATCCAAGTAAATCCCAAATTCACCCTCAAAGGAAACTGCAACTACAAGCTCATGGTAGTAAACCACAAGACTATATAGCATATCAGCTCCACTATGCAGAGTATCGACTCAATACTATGACATCCCCACTAACGTCCTCAGTGCCCAAAAGCGGGTATAGAGCTTAGAAACTCAGCCATAATGCAGCCTAGCACCAAATGCAAACAAAACATCGGAAAAATTACAAAAAAAATATAGTTGATAGGGTATACACACCTAACAACTGGTCGCAACTCGGACGAAGAATCCAAAAGTGAAAACTGCATGTCCGCTAAATTCTAATACGACAATCATATATACCAGAATGATTCCAAGTAAATCCCAAATTCACCCTCAAAGGAAAGTGCAACTACAAGCTCATGGTAGTCAACCACAAGACTATATAGCGTATCAGCTCCACTATGCACAGTATCGACTCAATACTATGACATCCCGACTAACGTCCTCAATGCCCAATAGTGGGTATGGAGCTCAAAAACTCAGCCATAATGAAGCCTAGCACCGAATGCAAACAAAACATAGGAAAAATTACAAAAAAAGAATAGCTGATAGGGTATACACACCTAACAACTGGTCGCAACTCGGGCGAAGAATCCACAAGTGAAAACTGCATGTCCGCTAATATGACAATCATATATACCAAAATGAATCCCGGTAAATCCCAAATTCACCCTCAAAGGAAAGTGCAACTTCAATATCCTGGTAGTCAACCACAAGACTATATAGCATATCAGCTCCACTACGCAGAGTATCGACTCAATACTATGACATCCCCACTAACATCCTCAGTGCCCAATAGTGGGTATAGAGCTCAGAAACTCAGCCATAATGAAGCCTAGCACCAAATGCAAACAAAACATAGGAAAAATTACAAAAAAACCATAGTTAAATGGGTATACACACCTAACAACTTGTCGCAACTTGGACAAAGAATCCAGAAGTGAAAATAGGACAATCATATATACCAGAATGAATTCAGGTAAATCCCAAATTCACCGACAAAGGAAAGTGCAACTACAAGGTCATGGTAGTCAACCACAAGACTATATAGCATATCAGCTCCACTATGCACAGTATCGACTCAATACTATGACATCCCCACTAACGTCCTCAGTGCCCAATAGTGGGTATAGAGCTCAGAAACTCAGCCACAATGAAGCCTAGCACCAAATGCAAACAAAACATAGGAAAAATTACAAAAAAAACATAGTTGATAGGGTATAAACACCTAACAACTGGTCGCACGACGAAGAGTCCACAAGTGAAAACTGCATGTCCGCTAATACGACAATCATATATACCAAAATGAATCCACGTAAATCCCAAATTCACCCTCGAAGGAAAGTGCAACTACGAGCTCATGGTAGTCAACCACAAGACTATATAGCATATCAGCTCCACTATGCACAGTATCGACTCAATACTATGACATCCCCACTAACGTCCTCAGTGCCGAATAGTGGGTATAGACGTCAGAAACTCAGCCAGAATGAAACCTAGCACCAAATGCAAACAAAACATGGGATAAATTACAAAAAAAGCAGCGTTGATAGGGTATACACACCTAACAACGGGTCACAACTGGGACGAAGAATCCACAAATGAAAACTGCATGTCCGCTAATACGACAATCATGTGAGAGAAGCCACCTATCTCACGTGCCAAGCACGCTGAATGCTCTTTTGCCTCAAGTGCAAACAAATAGACATTCAATATTTACTTGATATGAAAATCATTTGCTTGTTAAATAATGAAAAAAAAACAACTCTTCCTTTATCAGGATTCATCACGGGGCAATCATGTGTCATTTGGATATCATAACTTTGCTGCATGTCAGCTCTCTACTGCTACTATAGATGCGATTTACAATGTTGTGAACATGCAAAAAAATTTATGCCCCATCGAATTCAACTTGTATTATTCCATGGATAGTCTCTACAGAGATAATGTACCGAATAATTGGTCCCCTCGCAAGGTTCAAATAAATCAAAAAGACACTAAAAACGCACTTGGGAGGCCGCATTTTCCTGTTGGAATGGAGCAGCTCAAGCTGGAGTCGCCTACCTGAAAAGTAACCCCTCTCTCTCTCTCTCTCTCTCTCTCTCTCTCTCTCTCTCTCTCTCTCTCTCTCTCTCTCTCTCTCTCTCTCTCTCTCTCTCTCTCTCTCTCTCTCTCTCTCTCTCCACACAATCATTGACGAGCTACCAACCTGTGAAGTGAGAAATGGTTTCGTCTCGGTAATGAGTGGCTCAGAGGAAGGAGGCTCATCAGTGCCTTCATCGTCCGAGACAACGACAAAGGCAGGCTTACGCTTGCCCATAGCACTGTGCTACAAGTGATCAGCGTGCTACAAGTCATCAGTGACTGGGCGCGAAAGTAGTTGACATCTATTATTTTCCCCGTCTTGTTGTGAAAGCCATGGATGTTGGTAGACATTCAAATTTCATTCTTATGCGTACAATAGAAACAAGCATATGTATAAAGTTCGATCCTTAGTGTACTACCTGATATTTAGCTCACATTTATACGTCTTTTTTTTTTCAATGGAGGCTCGACAGGGCCTACTCCTTCGGTTTCAATTTTTGAAAGAACAGCTTTACTTACGAAACTTCCCATATGTACAAAGAAGGGGTTAAACAAGATTACAATTGGATTATAATTCGTTTAAACTAGTCAGAGTCATTATATATTCAAATCGAGGTTGAACATTGGACTTCCATCTCAAACAAAGGGTTAAACAAGATTACAATTGGATTATAACTGGTTTAAACTAGCCAAAGGCATTATATATTCAACTCGAAGTTGAACATTGGACCTCCATCTCAAACAAGGGGTTACACAAGATTACAATTGGAGTATAACTGGTTTAAACTAGCCAAAGTCATTATATATTCAACTCGAGGTTGAACATTGGACCTCCATCTCAAGAGGCCAACGACATACCAATCCACCTACGGGAAGTGGACTATATGTCTATCTTTCACATAGATAAATCTATTATTATTGTACTCATAGTTGTACATCATGCGTTTGTTAACATATCATATATTTATTTCACTTTTATATCTATAATCGATTCCTCTCATATTCATAATTTTATATCATTCTTTGTGCGTCTAGATTTTGATGACACAAAGTCTAAATGCAGGATTTCTTCTTGCTACCAAGCAATAGATTGCTACCAAGCAACAAAGTAAGGGAAAAACTAGTGGTCTGTGTCACACTATAGAGCTCGAGGTAATTATACCAATGTTATCTCAAGCTCTACATGTGAGAATTTACTGGCAATGATGTAAACTAGTGAATACAGGGAAAAGGTAGATAGTGTTTGGTACATAAATGTTTTCTATGCTTTTAGCCAACATATAAGTTGCAACACAGAAAATGGTTTATGGATGAACCTGTAACTAGGGAACATGTGGAGACAAGGGATGAAATCCCTCATTGGACCCCTTCATTTTTGTAATGTGCATATGACAAGGTTAGCTGCATCAATGATGTGCTACATGTACCTACAATAACAAAGATCCTTGTATCAATTGGACAAATGGTAAAAAGGGAGATATTAACTCAAGTCTAATGAGAAACATGAGATGTTTGCAAGCTCAAAGCCTAAGGAAGAAAGCAAGGAGGGCTTTTTACTCTTGATGTAAACCCTAATCAAACATCTATTCTCATATTTTCATTGTGGATCTAGGGAGATTGTAGTCGTGGACTTATGGCACAAAATTATAGGCCTTCTAAATTTCCAAAGGATAAAAGACATGAAGAAGAAGAGGCTTCTGGAAAGATAATCAAACTCTTACTCTTAAAACATTAAGCATTTGTGTGAAGCTTTCCAATCGGGTAAGCATAGCAGATTTCCCTTCAAAAGAAACACATGCATTAGCAATCAACTATTGAATATAGTTCATGAAGTTGTTTAAAGACCAACCAAGGAGTCTTCCTTGGAGGAAGTAAATATTTTGAGACTTTCATTGATCGTTATACCATAATTACTTGGATCTATCATTTTAAGAATAAATCATACATGCCGACTGGTTTCAGAAGGAATCAATGCAATGACAAGCTATGGCTATGATGCTCGGAAGTGAGAGAGAAGTATGCACGTAGATAAGCAAGAAAGTGTGCCACTTAATTCAAATGAAAGTAACATATATATACAAAGTTCCAATGGTCTGAGAATTAAAGGATGGTCAAGTAAGTAGATGAAAAGATAGGCTTGGCACATTCCTTTCTTGGAAAAAGTTTCTGACATGCTATTATTTGACAACTTTGCAGAGGAGTCCATTACCTATCATTGCAAGTCTGATAAAAACACTTTTAGGAAAAGACAAAGGAGGTTATGATTCCCCCCTTTTTCCTAGCATAGGAAAACAAGTTTGAATACCGCATTGGGCCTTACAATAAGGTTACCATATTAGATATCTAGAACATTGTTCTTGTTTTCATTGGTGAATTAGAAGTCTTCTTGAGATAGTTGGTCCCCTTCGTGAACTCCTTTGGTCTCCTAAAGCAGATGCTTGGTAAGTGTCCTATCTTGCCAAAAATGGTGCATTTCCTTTTGCTTAAACAATCTTTGGCGACATGATTAATCCGTCCACATGTGCTACACATTTTGGATGTAGCTAGAAGCGTATCCCTAGGGCGATCTAGTTTTTTTTATCCTTTTCTCTTCGTGTTGCAAAGAGTTTATGACATCCTTTAGGGTTGGAATAGGATCCTTTTCTTTCAAGATAGTAACAATGTTTACAAAGGAGTTCGGGAGGGCCTTTCGAAGTATTGCTATTTTGTCTTCTTCAGGAACTAGAGATCGGAGAGAATGCAATTGGGTCACTATACTTTTCATCCTAATTACTAGGGATGCTATATCCTCATTGGGATTAAGGGATAGGCCATACAATTGCATTTTCACGGTCATTTTGTTGTGCTTTGCATGAGCACCAAAGATATTCTCCAATGTTTGCCAAGCTTCATATGCATTTTTCGCTTCGTCCACATAGTGTATATATGTGTTGTCGAGTGCGGTGATGATGATTCCATAGGCTTGCTCTTCATAAAGTTGACGTTTGTGTCTTTGCTGCTTGAGTAAGCTCATGTAATTCTTGTTCAGTAGGTGAAGCATTGTTGGCGAAGCTCCATACACCTTTGTGCATTAGGAAGCCTTTCATTTTCATTTGCCATGTGTGAAAATTTGTACCTGCAAACTTATCTATACCTTCGAAAGCCATTATGTGGGAAGGTCTTACTGGTAATAACCAATAGTGTTTAATCCTACTATTTAAGCCAACTTAAGAATTATCTACTAAACTAGCTCAAACTTAGTTCTCTAAGAATGACGATAGAGTTATAAGAGCATTGGAGTTTGTTACAAGGTGTGAAATTTTTATCTCTATGCTCTTCCACTTCATGCATAGGCAATACACATAAATCAACGTATTATCACAAGGTGATTAAGGTCCTTGCTTCTTACATCAACCTTATTTTCAAATGAACATTATATAAGTGTATACAAGCAATGTATGCACCCCTACGAGTATAACTGTGCTCATTCATCTAACTTGCTCATTTTTGCAAATAAAGTCCACCGAGGTACTATTTTGTGATTATAGGTGATACATCCAATGCATAATACAATGGATATGCCCGGTCATCCATCCTCATACGACACATCTACATATTCTGCATCAATGTGAAGAAAAGAATTTATCCATGCAGATGCCTCTTTGTTTAGAATCAGAGGGCATTACTACACTCCAACCTTTTGTAGTGAACATGGAACGTCTGCCATTATTTTGTTCTCACATGTGTGTCTCCGTCTCTTTTGCAATTGAAGATCGTGCTGTAGAAAATCCACCACTTTCAGGGACTGTTTAGGAGGAAGGAGTGACACACATGCATGTGAGCACAAAATAATGGCAGAGATGTTTCATGTTCACTGCAAAAGGTTGTTGTGTGGTAGTGTCTTCATGGCCAAATTCTTTTCTGTAGGTTGTCACAGAATATGTAGATGTGCCATATGAGGATGGATGACTAGCCATATCTGTCGTATTATGCATTGGATAATGGATGTATCGCATATGAGCATAGTTAGACAAATGAGCATAGTTATACTTGCAGGGGCACATACATTGCCTGTATACACTTATATAATGTTCATTTATGTGTATGGCCTACGCATGCAGTGGAAGAGCATAGAGATAAAAATTTCACACCTTGTAACAAACTTCAATGGTTTTATAGCTTTGCAACCATTCTTATCAAGTTTGAGCTAGTTTACTAGATAATTCTTAAGTTGTCTTAAATAATGGGATTAGACACTTTTAGGAAAAGACAGAGGAGGTTACAGTTTCACATGAAGACAAGGAGATAGATATGTATTGAAATGTTCTAAGGTTAGATGGAAAGGGGGATACTTCTCTCGAGATTTCTTTGGTTATGTTATGGTGAAAAAGAAATAAAAGAAAATTACATGCATGTATACACCTCAAAAAAATGGGGTAATAAAAAGGAAAAACAAATGTACCAATTCAATGTTGAATGAAATGAATATGCACTGCAATAGAATCAAGGTTTTTCAATGTGTATTGCAACCACAAATGTCGGAGTTCATGTCTAATATTTTTCATCAGCATACAAAATGTGTCTCAATACTTATCTAAAGGCATGTGGGTATTTGATGTATGTTGTCAATATATTGGTCATTATATAGGTCTACAATCGCATCAATAGTTTTCATACTTTTCCGTTGATATAATGGTCAGAATATTGGTCCATATGTTTGTCAAAGAACGAGCCAATACATTAACCATTTTTTAATTTAAAAATATATATGATACTTCAAATTACCTCCCAAAGGTATCTCATCCTTATCCTCGGATATGACTTGACTTGATGCACGAGCTTCAAAAATGGTTGGTTGAAGCCATTCATTGGTTAGAGAATTAGGTAAAAAGGCAACATTCTTGTTCTTCAATTACGTGGGGTGAGGTCTCTACATCATACTATGGATTGCTTCAACAGTTCCACAAGTCTTTGCCAATCGGCAATGGGATTCGATGAATTGCGGATCGACATCTTCTTCTACCAATATCTGATTCATCAATAATTCACTGGTGTGGAATGAAAGTCAGCCTCTTTCTTGTACATTCATTATGGTATTGTATAATCTATGAAGTTATGCGGTTTATGCAAGGCTCCTTCCTCCTATTCATCTTCTCCTATTTCATCGTCTTCTTCTTCTTGTTGTGGTTCCTGTTGTTGCTCTTCATGTTGCTTTTCTTCTTGTTGGTATTGATCTTTGTCACTTGCTTCCCCTTCTTCTTTGGAACCTATATCCACATCCCTAAGGAGCTGTTCAAAGTCTATATTACCTAAGTCCTTGAGACCAATCACTGCGAGAAATTCCAAATCTGTGGGTACCAGTGGAACCACCTGTTGAGTTCCATCAGTGCTTCTTCTTGGCAATCTAAGTGTGATCGGGCATAGTAGACGTTCTCGTGCTAGTGAGATATCTGGCATCAAGGTTGCTCCTCTTGGTTATGTATAGGGATTTGGTCCTCTCATTCTCTTGGATGAGAGTGGTGAGGCTTTTCTACTCTCAAACTCTTGGAATCTATTCCAAGATAAGGCTGAATGGTAATATGATAGGCCAAACATCTATAGAGAATGTGTGTGAGGGCGCAACATCCATTCAAAATTGTCTTGCAAGGCCATCTCTGACTAGTGCATGGATTTGATAAATGATCCAAATTGGTCCGTTCAAAATTGTCTTGCGAGGCCATCTCTGACTAGTGCATGGATTTGCTCAATGATCCAAATTGGGAGATTGACGATCAAGTTACGAGTCTCTGACAAATATAGACTAAACCAAAATCGCTTATGCGGCTACCTTAATCGGCCTCGCTCTAGAAAGGCAAAATGTTGCATGCATACTCTGAGCTGAACTATGATATTCGGGGTCATAACCACCATGTCCTTGAACTTAGTAAGGTTCCTGTTCTCCATGTTGTCAGCCACTAACATCTCCTATTCTATAGGAATATGCATGCCTTGCATGTCAAGGGCTTCCCTAACTAAGTTGAGGGTTGGCCTAAACTTTTTCAATTCATTTCCATGTGGGATGACAAAGGTATTGGATATCTTTTTGTCCTTGCTAGACTACAAGGTGTTGATGAGGTAGTAGCATCGCATGAAGTCAGGTTTAGGCAATTGCACTAAAATATTATGCCAATCTTGCCTTATGCCATATGGTTTGAAGCTCTTTGCTATTCTATAATTTCTCAAATTCTTGTGTAAAAAGCTGATATTTTTCCCAAATGTTGTTCAACTGACATGCCGCTTCCAATATATAAGTTATGTTGCCTAGGGATCCGGCCATCTCGTTGAACTAGTGGGAATGAAGATTGACTTTCATCGTGTGGTCCATAGGATCTCGCAAAGTCTACACCAACCATTTAGGCATAGTTTTTGCATCCTCTATATCAGACCCCTCAAAAAGAAGTGCATCATGTATCCTGAATGGGAATAGTTTGCAGGCGTATTAGTGCTTATGGCCTTTCCTTTGGTTGTTCATAGATAGGTATGGTGTCAATGTCTATCGGTTGGTTACTAGTGCCTACTTGGGAACTAGTGCCTATAGATTCAACCATGGTGATGGAGATTGTGGATATTTTGTGGATCTGCTAGAAGAAGAAGAATCGCATTAGTATTGTATCAGAAACTTGATGAGGCCATGTTCCCTTTACAATACCAATGTGACAACCTTGAATGTTTTTTATGTGTTGCATTAATGAGTTGGCGACTGTTATGTGTGAGGTTAGCATGGGTGAGAGTTAATATGGTTAGTGTGTAACCTAGATGCATACTTGGGAAATGCAATGAGCTCTGAATCCATCTAATATTGTACAAAAGTGTTACACGGTGGGGTGAGGGGGTTCGTTACATGATTTTACTCTCCATACTTCCCTTATAGGATAACAAGTTTTATGTGTGAATACATATAAAGGTTTCAGTGATGACTTCACCTAGTCATGGGACTTTCTAGGTACCAATTTCCAAGTTATGCTACATCTGACTTTACATGAGTGTTTGTGTTCCACTGTTTGGAGTGTGAGTTTCTAAGGAGTTGGGATTGGTGAGAACTTAATAATTCCTAAGAGTTCAAGTGTTGTGATCTAAGCTTGTAAGTAGGTATTAGGCACCCAAATCTATATAGGATTGTGGTTAGCCTTCATTGAATGCTTTGGTACCCAAATGGAGAGTACACATTGTGGATGAAACCTTTGATGTACTATCATTGGTCACTTTGATTTCTTTGATTTCTTCTTAGGGAGTGGTTATCACAACAAGAGAGTACACGTTGTGGATTCAATAGTCCTCCTAAGCTGCTTATCATGCTTTCTCGATTGAGGTATTGAGACCATTGGCATTTTTGGAAAAGAAGGGGGTTTCATCCTCTCTGCTGCTTGTTCTTCAACATTTGAATCATGTGCCATGCCTAGATCATTGATTATGCAGCTTCCTAGTTCTATGGTGACATGTTGTTCATTTACCCAAACCTGAAGAACTCCACTCCTTAGGTTTAAGTTGATTGCGAGAATGCCCTTCCTTCCATCATGGGCCTTGATGGCATCTCATCCTTGTATATTAGAAATTGAGTTCTTTGACATGTATCGCACCTCTTCACATAGGTGTGTGCATCCATATGCAAGGTAGACCACCAAAGACCTGAGAACATAATCCCTTTGATCACTCAATTAGGTCCAAAGTGTCCTCTTGCCACACCTTGGTGTGCAATTTCTCTAAGTATTCACTTTCATGGGTACATAGTCTTAGGTATCCATCTCATCCTACTCTAGAATCCTTCTTCATGCTAAAGTCATCTCTTGAGGGAACATTTTCGTCCTCAAAAAGTCAACTAAGGGACTACTCCAATCCGGTATTAAAGACACTTGATACAAAGAAGCACGCTCCACTGGTGGTTTTTTAATACAAATTTGACAATCCTTACACATTTTATAGACATCTACTTCCATAATTGACCAATATATGCCTAACCTCCTCAGGGTCTGTAGGGTTCCGTGTTTTGAATGGTGTTTCTCTTGTTAGAGTTTGAGGTCAATGGAAGCACACAAAAAGCACAAGGAAGAAGAAGAAGAAGAAGAAGCTTGGAGCACAATAGACAATACCGAATGTAACACCAAGAGAATGTACAAAGATAAGTAACCCATTAGGGTTATAGGCATATACATGTTAGAGTATGAGGTTTGCAGAAGCACGCGAACAACACAAGGAAGAAGAAGAAGAAGCTTGGAGCACAATACACAATACTAAATGTATTACCACTAGAATGTACAAAGATAAGTGACCTGTTAGGCCTATAGGCGTATATACAAGCTGGGAAAAAACCTCCTAAAGTGGGAAAAACGTGCCCCAACAGCCCTAGTGTGTTCACACACATCACTACCTAAATATATCAACAATTCCTCCCTTGGGAGTGATGCAATAAACAAGGAGCTAGCACTCAAGTATAAGGAAGTGCCAAGCTATGTGGAATCAATCCACAAAACGAAGTAACCCCAAAACTTTGAGGAAAGCTTCAAATTTATCCTTAGGTAGAGTCTCTGTGAAAAGGTCTGCAATGTTCTCCCATGTGGGCACATATGCCAAAATGATCTCTCCAACAGAGAAACTCTCCCTCACATAATGATAATGCACCTCAATGTGCTTAGTGCAAGCATGGAACACATAGTTCCTTGCAATTGTCAATGCGCTCTAACTATCAGTGAAGATGGTGGTGGCAGAAGACTAACCAACACCCAAATCAGCCATAAGTTGTCTAAGCCACACACACTCAACAGTTGCTTTGAAAGCTACCCTATACTCAGCCTCACAACTAGAAGTGGCCATAATAGGCTGTTCTTTCTCAACCAAGATATGCACGAGCTACCAATCATGAAGCAAAAGCCATTGGTGGACACACAAGTGTCATAACAACCAGCCCAGTCAGAGTCAGAAAAAGCATGTAAATCTAGCGTGAGTGATCCCCCTTGGGATAAAACAATCCAAGTAGTTGGCTACCACTCACGTAGCAAAAGATGCGCTTAACCACATGCCAATGCTTGACACATGGGCAATGCATAAACCTGCTCATATTTGAGACAAAAAACTGAATATCTAGCCGAGTAATGCATAAGTATATCAAGCATCCAATAGCTTGCTGATAGATAACAACATCAAATGCAACTCGAGCATCATGAAGACTGAATCATAAATCTGTCTCCATAAGAGTGGCAATAGGTTTGCCATCTTCAAGGCCAAAATGCTGCAATAATGTGTCAATATATTTTGTTTGACAGAAAGCTATTCCACCATCAACTTGCATAAATTGAATGCCCAAATAATGATGCAAATGCCCCAAATCTGACATCACAAATGAGGCATGTAGATCAGCCTTAAAATCATCAATATCCTTCTCATGGGGACCAGTGAGCAGCATGTCATCAACATACACAACAATGATTAGAAACACATCATTAACATGCTTAACATATAAGGTGCTCTCAGTTGGACTGTTCTCAAAACCATGTGTGATGAGGTAGGCATGTAATTTTTCATACCAAGCACGTGGTGCTTGTTTCAAACCATATAACACATTTTTCAACATGCACACTTGGTTTTCATGCCCTACAATTTTTGAGTAGTTTGAACTGAACCATATTTTGGGAAGGAGGAATGTTGCATTTTGCCCAAAATATAGCCTTCACATACATGTTTACCAGGTGCCTCAAGTTTGGGCAAAGAGAACACTATTTCATATTTCTACAAACATAGCAAACTAGCGAAATTCAGATGACAAAAGCATGCATGCCAAAGCTTTGCATTTGACATATGTGAGAATCATGTAATTTGTTGATATATTTAGGTAGTAATGTGTGTGAATACGCTAGGATTGCTGGGGCAATTTTTTCCCTCTTTAGGAGGTTTGTTTTCCCCCGGCTTGTATATATATCTATAGCCCTAACACGTTACTTATCTTTGTATCTTCTAGTGGTAAAACATTCAGTATTGTGTGTTGTGCTCCAAGCTTCTTCTTCTTCCTTGTGCTCTTCGCATGCTTCCGGAGACGTCTAACTCCAACAATTGGTATCAAAGCGGGTCACTGCTTCATCTAGGGCATTGTTGACACTCCTATGGTCACAATCTCAGAATCACATGAAATTTGGTGTGCATACTTAAGGTGATTAGGAGATCAAAATAGCTTTGCTTTGTGGTGCCGAAATCGCGATCTGAGGTTCTTTTGACCTCCGAACACACTATCCTAGTGCTTGTGTAGGTTGTTTCGTCTTTTTGTGCCAAAGATATACACAGGTTTCAATTCACTAGTATAATCATCTCGAAGTCTGCTATAGGTCTAGTAGAACCAATTTGGGGAGTTATGGTCAACTTTTTTAGGTACAATCATTTTTCTGCATCAAGGTATTTTAGTTAGTGGCCATGGCTGAAAGTAGTGATGTATTTTGCTATGTTGGCTGTTGAGGATAAGTTGGATGGTACCAATTATCCATTGTAGGATTATATTATGTGTCATGTATTGGTTGCAAAAGGATTGTGGAATATTGTGCAGGGTGTTGAAAAATGACGTGCGAACAGAGGTACTACAAATACATGTACTGAAGCTGATACAGATGATATCAACGATGGAGATATTCTACAGATTCCTGTTCGTGATTTTGTTTCTGTTACACCTACTATAGAGCAAATTCATTGGGATGGCAGAGATGCTCAGACACATGCATCGATAAATTTGTCTGTCAAACGTACCATTATTCCTCACATTCACTCTTGCAGAACAACTAAGGATGCTTGGGATACAGTTACCACATTGTACCAAGCTAGGAATGAGGCTCATGTTGCTTACCTTCGAAAACAGTTGGAGAGTGAGCACAATGAAAGATCTATAAATGATTCAACACGTATAGTACATGATTCTCAAGCTATGTCAGATGCAAAGCTTTGGCATGCATACTTTGGTCATCTGAATGTTGCTAGTTTGTTATGCCTCCAAAAATATGAAATGGTGTCCTCTTTGCCCAAAACTTGAGGCACTCGAAAAACATGTCTGTGAAGCCTGTATTTTGGGCAAAATGCAACATTCCTCCTTTCCAAAAGATGGTTGAGTTCGGGCTACTCAGAAATTGCAGCTTGTACATAGTGATGTTTGTGGTCCTATGCAAACACCTTCTTTTGGAAACTATTTTTACTTCGTGACTTTCATTGATGATTTTTCTAGGCATGTGTCTTCTGACTTTAATGCTTTTCAAGCTGAACATGGGATAAACCATCAGTATACAACACTGTATACACCTCAATAGAATGGATTTGGTGAACGGAAGAAAAGGTCACTCATGGAGATGGCAAGGTGTATGGTCAAGAGTCAGGCTTTACCACATAGTTTCTTGCTTGAGGCTGTCATGTGTGGAGCATATGTACTTAATAGTTGTTCCACTAAAGCATTACAATCTGTCACTCCATATGAGGCTTGGCATGGTCACAAGCCATCTGTTGCTCATCTGCATGTTTTTGGTTGTCAGGCATATGCATTAGTGCCTGAACAACATCACAAGAAATTGGATGATAAAGCGGTAAAATGTATTTTTGTTGGGTACAGTTTTGAAAGCAAAGGTTATTGTCTGTATCATCCAAAGACCAAACACATTTTAGTTAGCCGTGATGTTGTTTTTGTGGAAGATTCTATTCAACCTTTACTTTCATGTACAAAGGAGACATCTGTTAGCTCCAAAGACATGTATGATACTTTGTTGCCTCTTTTTATAGGTGGACAGTCTAGTACTGGTCCTAATGAAGCAACTTCTCAGCCTTTGCAAGTTTTAGGTGATGATGCAGATCATTCCATGTCTGATACGGATTTACATGATGCACTTGTTGGTGAGAGAGTTGATATTAATGAGGCAAAAACTAAGCCAAAATGGTTGGTGTAGACTTTGTGTGACAGCAAATTAGCCTCTAGTCTCTGTGATGAGATTGAACCTGTTTTCTTTGATGAAGCATAAAGTTTTGAACATTGGATGGCTGCAATGCAATCTGAATATGATGCTATCATGAAAAATGGTACCTGGTCTTTATGCGACTTGCCTCTTGGCAAGAAGGCCATTGGCACCAAGTGGGTATACAAGGTGAAGCGTAAACATGATGGAACAGTTGACAAGTATAAGGCTAGGCTTGTTGGGAAGGGTTACGTGGAGGAAAGAGGCATTGAATTTTGATGAAACCTTCGCACCTACTTGTCGAATGAGTACTATTCACAGCATCTGTGCACTTGTAGCTCATCATGGTTGGAAGGTACATCAGTTGGACATTAAAACAACATTTTTGAATGGTGACTTGCTTGAAGAAGTGTATGTTTTTTAGCCTCGTGGCTTTGTGTAGAGAGGGCATGAAAACCATGTGTGCAGATTAAAGAAGGCATTATATGGTTTAAAGCAAGCACCACGTGCTTGGTATGAAAAGATACATGCCTATCTGATTGCACATGGTTTTGAGAATAGTCCAACTGAAAGCACCTTATATGTTAAGCGTGCTAATGATGTGCTTCTCATCATTGTTGTGTATGTTGATGACATGCTGCTCACTAGTCCTCGTGAGAAGCAAATTGCTGATTTCAAGGCTGATTTGTATGCCTCATTTGAGATGTCTGATTTGGGGCACTTGCATCATTATCTGGGCATTCAGTTTATGCAAGTTGATGGCAGAATAGCTTTGTGTCAAATGAAATATATTGACACATTATTGCAACGTTCTGGCCTTGAAGACTGTAAACCTATTGCCACTCCTATGGAGACAGGTTTAGGATTGAGTCTTCATGATGCTGGAGATGCATTTGATGATGTTCTCTATGAGCAGGCTATTGGATGCTTGATCTACTTATGCATTACTCGGCCAGATATTCAGTTTGTTGTCTCATAGATGAGCAGGTTTATGCATTGCCTAGGTGTCAAGCATTGATAGGTGGTTAAGCGCATCTTTCGATACTTGAGTGGTACTTGGCTACTTGGGTTGTTTTATCCCAAGGGGGGGATCTTTACCACCACATTTGTATGCTTTTTTTTACTCTAATTGGGCTGGTTGCTATGACACTCATGTGTCCACTAATGGTTTTTGCTTCATGCTTGGTAGCTCATGCATATCTTGGCTGAGCAAGAAGCAACCTACTGTGGCCACTTCCAGTTGTGAGGCTGAGTATAGGGTAGCTTTCACAGCGTTTGTTGAGTGTGTGTGGCTCAGACGCCTTATGGCTGATTTGGGTGTTGGTCAGTCTTCTGTCGCCACCATCTACACTGTCAGTTAGAGCACATTGGCAGTTGTGAGGAACCTTGCGTTCCATGCTCGCACTAAGCACTTTGAGGTGCATTATCATTATGTCAAGGAGAGGTTCTCTGCTGGAGAGATCAACTTGGCATATGTGCCCACGCAAGAGAACATTGTAGACCTTTTCATGAAGGCTCTACCTAGGGAGAAGTTTGAAGCTTTTCGCTAAGCTTTGGGCTTACTTCCTTTTGTGGATTGATTCCACATAGCTTGGCACTTCCTTATACATGAGTGCTAGCTCCTTGTTCACCGCATCACTCCTAGGGGGATTTGTTGATATATTTAGGTACTGATGTGTGTGAACACACCAGGATCACCAGGGAACTTTTTTCCCTATCTAAGAGGTTTTTTCCCTCGGCTTGTACATACGCCTATAGCCCTAATGGTTTACTTATCTTTGTATCTGCTAGTGGTATTACATTCAGTGTTGTGTGTTGTGATCCAAGCTTCTTCTTCTTCCTTGTACTGTTCGCGTGCTTTCGCAGATGTCTAACTCCAACATACTGCACATGTTGAATCATTCACAGATTTTTCATAGTCGATGAGCTTATACAACCCACGACATAAAATGCCAAAAGCAATAATGATGTTGCCATTTGATAGATCATAAGCTATACACTTGTCATCAACAAATTTCACAATCAAAGAAATCTTGGCTAAAGCTAAAACTGATAATAGATTTTTCTTGATCTGTGGCAAAAATAAAACATCTGACAATGTAAAAGAACTACCATCAACAGTAGTCAGAATGAGCTTACCAACTCCCATGAGAGGATAAGAGGAGTTGTTGGCGCATGTGATAGTATGCCCTATAGGGGTAGGCTCGAGTGAAGTGAAGAAACTACACTATGGGGTAACATGTTTGGTTGCCTCACTGTCAAAGTACCAGACATCTGAATCTACTACAAACATGCACTGTTCATGAGAAGATGGTTCATAACTGCAAATAGTGGTAAATGGCCATTCTTCATTTTGCACAAGAATAGTAGACTTTGTTTTGGGTGTAGACTCTAGAGGCCTCTGCAACAACCATTCCAATCTCTTTCTTCTTTGCCTCTTTGCCTCTTTATGACATGATCATTTCATTTACAGTATTTGCAAAACAATTTTTGCTTTTCTGTTTTCTTCTTGTCTCTATCATCCTTCTTTGATTGTGCAGAATTAGCATATTTTTGCTTATTAGTAGAAGAGCTCCATTTACCTTTGCCCTTCTGACTAGCCAGGAAACCTTGATCTGTAACACACATAATGGACCTGTTCTACCTAGACTGATCTTCTTGCAACAAAAGAGAGACTAACTCCTCAAATGTTAAGACATTTTGATTGCCTTTCATCATCAAACAAAGAGTAGAAGCAAAACTCTCATATGAATTGGGAAGACCATTCAGAACAATCTGCACAAGTGAATTGTCAGGCAAGACTTCATCAACAAAAATCAATTGTTCGTTCAAATCTTTGATCTTTGTCAGAAAACTGTCCATGGAATCTCCTTCATTCATGTGCTCACTCTCCAACTATTTTCAAAGGTAAGCAACACGAGCCTCATTCCTTGCCTGGTATAAAGTGATAAGTGTACCCGAAGCATCCTTGGCTCTTGTGCATGAGCGAATGCGAGGAGTAATGGCATGTTTGATAGACAAGGCTACCAATGCATGTGCTTGAGCATCTTTGCCATCCCAATAAATTTTCTCTATAGTAGGTGCAACATAAACTTCAACACGAATAGAAACATGAAGAATATCACCATCTTCAACATCGTCTACATCACCTTCAATAATTGTGTTTGCAAGTGTAATAGGACATTTTTCAACAACCTGCACAATATTCCATAGCCCTTTTGCAACCAGTACATCATGCATCATATAAGCCCATAATGGGCAATTGGTACCATCCAACTTATCCTCAAAAACCAACACACGGAATACATCACTTTTTTCAGCCATGGCCACTAACTAAAATACCCTGATGCAGAAAAATAATTGTATTTGAAAAAATTGAACAAAACTACCCTGTCGAGGTTCGCTAAACTTGTAGCAGACTTCAAGACACATATAATTACGAACCAAAACTTGTATATATGTTTGGCATCAAAAGATGAAATTACCTACACAAGACTTTATTAATGTTTCCCAAGATTTCACACTTGGTCATCCTTTTTTGAGCCTTAATGGGGTTTGGACTCTTCTAGATCATTTTGGTCGGTTCTTGATCTTCAGGCACATCTAGCAGATCAGGGTCTAGTGCAAGTGTTCCTAGAAGGAGCTATAACTTGTAGGTCAAAGACCACTTTGAAATCTGAAAATTTGATGGCACAAATTTTGATCTATGGAAGAATAAGATTAAACATGTGCGGATTCAAAGGAGGCAATGGAAGCTCGTAAATGGAATCTCAAAGAAGCTTGTTGACATGGATGAAGATGATTGGGATGAGTTGGATGAAATGGATAGGTCTACCATTCAATTGCACCTAGCAAATAATGTTTACTTTATAGTATTGGACTATGAAAGTGCAGAGGAGCTTTGGAAGACGTTATGCAATACATATGAAAAAGAAATAGCATCAAATAAAGTGTATGTCATGAGAAAGTTATATGACCTTCGCATGAAGGACATATAGTGTTGTTGCTCATCTGAATGAGTTTGATGCTATATTCTCTCAGTTATAGGCTCAGAAAATGGACATGGATATTTAAATGAAAGCAATCTTGTTATGCACCTTGCCATCATCATGGGATATGTTTTGCATTGCTATTAGCAATAGTGCACCTGGTGGTAAACTGGTCTATGATGACATATTTGGAGCACTCTTGAGTGAGGAGATTTGTAGAAAATCTATGGTTGACACTCACAATAGAGATGCATATAATGTCCGTGATTCTTACCAAGGAAAGAATCAACAACGTCACAAGAGCAAGAACAAGGAAAAGAATGGTCAATGAAATAAGAGTAGAAGTAAATCAAGGAAGAGGGATATTGAATTTCATTATTTTCATAAGAAAGAACACATGAAGAAATACTAATATGCATTAAAGAATGCTAAAGATAAAGGGAAAAATCTTGATGGGCATGTTAAAGAGCTACCTACACCATCTACTTTGACTGTGAAGATTGAAGAAATCAATGCTATCTCTGATGATGCTGATGTGTTGACACTTGATAATATTGTTCCTATTGAGGCTCTTATGGTTGATTCTCTTTCCCACACATGGCTGCTAGATTTTAGTGCTTCTTTCCATGTGACATCACATACAGAGTGGTTCTCTACTTATGAAGCAAAGTCTCTTCGTACTGTCGAGTCGGTGATTCTTATTAGTGTGATGTTGTCAGGACTAGAAATGTGGTTGTGTATTTCATTGATGGTTGAAAATTTACTATGCATAATGTATGCCATGTACCTCAATTATCATGCAGTTTGATGTCAGTTGGTCAACTTGATGATCTTGGTAACAAGATGGTCTTCTATGCTCAGTCCTTTTGCATATCAAAGGGAAATATGGTTATTGCAAGAGGAAGCAAAGTTGGCTCACTTTATCCTTTATTTGTATCACAAAAAGAACACTTGTTAGATGTTACTAAACATCCTATGGCTTGCATTTGGCACGGCCATTTGAGCCATATATCACGTAGTGGAATGGAAAATCTTTCTTGTTCTACTTACCTGTGTTATCTTTCTCTGAATTTTCATTTTGTGAGCATTGTCAATATGGAAAGCAAACTAGGAATGTGCACAAGATGCACAACCTTTAGATCTTGTTCATACAAATGTGTGGTCCAATGCCCACAAGGTCATTAGGTGGTTCTCTTTACTTTGTCACTTTCATAGATGATGCTACTAGAAAAGTTCGGGTATATCCTATCAAAGTAAAGGATGAGGTATTCCCTACTTTTGAAAAATGGTTTGCTTCAATTGAGACTGAAAAAGGAACTAAGTTTAAGGCTTTATGTTCATATAATGGGGATGAGTATACCTCACATGAATTTAGCCTTTTCTCTCATTCTAGAGGAATTTGTAGAGAGTTTACAACTCCTTATACCCTAGTACAAAATGGTGTACCTAAAAGGATGAATAGAACCATTCAAGGTAGAGTAGTTTATATGTTGCATCATGCTAACCTTTCACAAGGCTTTTGGGCGAAAGAAATATTAATTGAAGTTTATGTGATTAACCTTTCACCTAGTACTGCCAAAGGTTTGAAAGTGGCATAAGAGTTATGGATAGGGAAGCCACCATATTATGTATATCTTCCATTTTTTGGGTGTGAAGCACATGTTCTTATACCCAAGAACCTTAGACAAAAGCTAGACCATAAGTCAAAGAAATGCATTTTTCTTGGATATGGTCGAGAAGGAAAATTTGGATATCGCTTATGGGATCTTGAAACATGGTCAGTGATCAAAAGTAGTGATGTCATTTTCAATGAGTCTAAGATGCATAAACAACCCAATAAGGAGGTTGAAGTGAGAAGAGGGGTGATGGAGGATACTAGTCCTCCAGTTAGCATGCATAAAAATGTTGCACATAGGGATGTTCAAGAGAATGTCTAATCATATGGATCTATTAATATTCCAGTTCAACAACCATTGAGACACTCTACACGTGTCTCACGTCCACCTGATAGATATGTTCCATGTTTGGATTTTGTTGTGCTAACATATGCCGGTGAGCCTTCTTACTACAAAGAGGCTATACAAACAGAGGATCCATGTGTAGTGGGAGCGTGCCATGAAGAGTTTGGATTTTATTCACAAGAGTGGTACTTGGGATTTAGTACCTTTCCCAAAGGGAAAGAAAGATTTACCACATAAATGGGTATATAAACTGAAATTCACATCAGATAGTGCTTCTCCAAAGTATAAAGCACGACTTGTTGCAAAGGGTTTTAGGCAACAACATGGTGTTAACTTTGAGGAAATCTTCTCTCAAGTGGTCAAGATTACTACTTTGCAAAGTTTTCTTGGATTCATTGCAATGGAGGACTTAGAGCTAGTCCAAATGGATGTGAAAACTACTTTCTTGCATGGAGATCTTAGAAATGAGATCTATATGGAACAACAAGAGGGTTATGTAGTTCCTAGCAAAGAAAGTCTAGTTTGGTAAGCTAGAGAAGAGATCATATGGACTTAAACAGTCCCTTGGACAATGGTACCAAAATTTTGATGCTTTTATGAAGTCTCAAGTCTAGAAGCAATAAGGATCATTGTCTCTACACAAAAAGATGCTCATATGGAATCTTGGTATGCTTGATACTTTTTTATGATATGTTGATTGTTGGGAAGTCCTCTTATGACTTGTCAATTGTAAAAAAGAAGTTGAGTGCGACATTTGATATGAAGGATCTAGGGGATGCTCAAGATAATGCTGCAGAGGCTTTGACTAAAGCTCTGCCACATGATAGGTTTTGACACTATTGTCACTTAATGGGGGTTACTTGATTCATGAACTTACATAGTTACTTGTATACTATGTAACATGCCCATCAAGTGGGAGGTATAGTTTGTATACTTACACTCAGGTATTATTTATCATTCCTTATTTTTCTCCCATAATCACTTTGGCCATACTAGTCTTTAGTGGGAGATTGTTACTATTAGTGTCCATATGAAAGGACAAATGGCCATCGAAAACTTTTGTATATGTTCCTTAATAAAACATATAGTGGCATGGTCAACCATAGACAACGAATTCGATCACATTGGCAATGCCTATGAAATCTATCTTTGCGCTACTTGTGTACTATGTTTTTTTTCTACATATTCTGCAGCCTCTGTGTGGACTACTGTGTGTGGAGCTTGGAGCTTGATTTTCTATTCTGAGAGTATCATTCTCGAGATCTATAGAAGGAGAGTTTAGTGTGGTGCATCACTGTCAAAATACTTCAAACACCCTGACTTCTTGAGTGAAGATAGGGATCAAAACAAGGACAATGTCCTAACATTCTTGGGAAAGTGGCAAGACGTCCACCAACTCAAGAATACCCTCGAACCTGTTAGGATGGTAGAAGCCAGTTTGTCATTAGAACCAAAGGCCTATACGTGGTAGATGAGTCTCTCATCAAATACTCATAAAAGCCTTTCAACTTAGTCTAGATTTTCTCATCTCTTCAAAAAGGAGTTTCTCCTCGAGAATGAGGAGAGGTGTAATTGGGAGGTTTGGGATAGATTCCAATAGAAAGTAAGATTATTGTCGATTTATATTTCAGAATATTGCGAAATTATTCTAAAATGAAAAATCTTGATAGTTTTCATCGACTTTGTGGTTTGTTCGAGGATCAAACATGCAATTCCATAATGAGGTAAACTGTCATGCATCAAAATTGCTTGAGGAAGCAATCAAGGCTGCATAGATTTACGAGGATAATTCTTGCATTGATGTCCCACAAGATGGTGGTAATTCTCATTGATTTTTCACTAAACACAAGGGCAAAGGATCAAAATCATCATAATACACTACTAAAAAATATCGAGTTTTTAGAACTATGCTTTCTCCAAAAGATTTTGATAAGGCACAAAAAGAGAATTTATGCTTTAAGTGCTTAAATCCTGAACATCATAGTGGGGCATATCCAATTGGAATAGAGCAAAAGTCCACTTTGATTGACAAAGGGGAGGGGGAAAAAATAGATCCATCTGATACATACCTTAAACTTTGATGAAAATTCAAGTGCTAGGAAATTACATATCATGCATTGTGATAGTATCCATCAGTGTCATGTTTCCAAAAAGATGTGGCAACCTCAAGGATTTGGGCCACATGAGTTGGTCAAGCTTCATGGCTCGATCAAAGTTCACACTATCCTGATTATGGTGGATGATTTAGCCACGCATAGTGTTATTAACTATGTGCTTCTCAAGAAGTTAGCTCTCTCATATCCCTTTACCACATAAATATGTAGTATCAATGATGCATGGGCTCTTAAGACACCTGCATTTGGGACACCATGATCTCTAATTTGGAACTTGAAATCCAAAACCTCAAGGATAAATTGGACTTCCAAATTATGAATATGGAAAGGATAGATTTATTTCTAAGGAGAGAATGGCTTCTGAAGACTTGGACCTTCATTTTCAAGAATTTGTTACACTAATACCTTGGAGTTCTAGCATGAAGGGGTCATGTATAAAATCAAGGGTGAACACAATGTTCCAAGTACTCCTTTGATTTCAAGTATAAAATTTCAAAAACTTATAAACAATGAAGCTAGGATGCAAGATTTTCTGGTCCTTAGCAGTGATGTAACCACTTCAAGTAATAAAAAACAAGTTTCTTATGTCTTTTCAGTTATTCCCCATGAACTATACATTAAGTTTAATTAACTTTTGAAAGAATTTAAAGATGTGTTCCCTTAGGAACTACCCCACGTCTTGCCACCCTCCTATGGAAACATTGATTATGATATAGAACTATTTTTGGAAACCAAGCCAACATCCCAAAACTCCTATTGACTCCTATATGTCCAAATATGGAAGTCAAAAAGTAGATCAAAGAATATCTCGACAAAGAATTTATATGGCCAAGCCTTGTACAAAAGAAAGATGGCACCATGAGGCTATGTGTAGACTACAGGGCTTTAAACAATCTTACAATAAAGAACAAGTTCCCCATGTTGCTTGTTGAAGATCTTTTGACAGCTTAAGGGAGTCTAAAGTTTTTTCAAATATTTATTTGCACCAAGGTTATCATCAGATAACAATCAAAGAAGATGATATTTCCAATCTTTGCTATTATAAGTTCTCTTAAGAAATAGCACCGTTGCCTGTATGGATCAAAGTTGATAATATTCTTTGATCAAGAGAGCATCAAGTAATTTGCAAACCAACCAGATTTGAGAGATAAAAAAGCTAGATGGGTCAAATGATTGCAAGATTTTGAATAGGAACTCAGGTAGAGGAAAGGAAATTTCAATGTAATAGCGGACACCTTAAGTTGGATGATATGCTAAACAATATAAGTTTTGTCCAAATTCAAAGTGAATTTATTTAAACTGTGAAAGGTAGTTGCAAAGAAGATCCAAGTTATAGTCAAGCATGGAAAGTAGTTGAGCAAGCCCAAATGAATGAAGCAAGTACTTCTGAGGGAAATTTTAGACACTACTCCCTCCAAGATGAATATTTGCTTTATAAAGGTAAGGCTTGTGTCCCAAGTGAACCAAAATCATGAAATCAAGTCCTTTTTGAATGCCACAATTCCCTAAGTGTTGGACATCTTGGTGTTAACTGAATCGATAAACAACAATTTTATTGACCTATTATACATTGAGATGTGCAAACATATGTATCTAAGTTCTATAAATGCCAAGTAAATAATTGAAAGACTTAAGGTTAGAGGATTGACACATCCTTTGGAGATTCCCAAAGGTAAATTGGAAAGTATCTCCATGGATTTCATTTCAGGTGTACCTTGCACTCAGAAAGGCTTCAATTCAGTTTGGATTGTAGTTGATTGATTGACTAAACTAGCTCAATTTATCCAATCAATACTACTTTGTAAATCAACTTTATAGAATTTATGGTCTTGTAGTAGACATAGTTTATGATAGAAATAGATTTACAAGTCATTTTTGGCAAGAAGTCTTTAGTAGAATTGAAACTTAAGTAAGCTTAAGTACAACTAAACATCCCTAAATGGATGGACAAACAAAGGAATTCAATCAGATTTTGGAAGACATACTCAAAGCTATTTTGAACTACTAATCGCCTTAAGTATGCTCACCAAATTTTATGCGATTCTAAGATTGTGACCAAAGTGGTTTTCATGATGCCGTAGATGAAGTGGTGACCTTCTCTGATACCAATCGTTGGATTTTGAGGCCTATGCAAGCACACAAACAACACAAGGAAGAAGAAGAAGCTTGGAGTACAACACACAATACTAAATGTATTACCAAGAGAATGTACAAAGATAAGTAACCCGTTAGAGTTATAGGCATACATACAAGCTGGGGGAAAAAACCTCCTAAAGAGAGAAAAAAGTACCCGACAATCTTAATTGTGTCCACACACATCACTACTAAAATATATCAACAATTCAACCCTATATTTTTATGCAAAAAGGGCATGAAAACAAATTATGTGAGTTGGAAAGGAATTTTATGGATTGAAGCAAGCACCACGTGCTTGGTATGAAAAGATACATACCTACTAATTAGCATATGGATTTGGGAATAGTTCAATAGAGAGCACCTTATATCTTAAGCATGCAAATGATGTAATTATGATCATTGTTGTATATGTTGATAATATGCTAGCCATTGGCCCTAATGAAAAAAATATTTTTGAATTCAAGGCTAATTTGTATTCCTCTTTTAAGATGTCAGATTCTGGGCTTTTGCTAAATTATTTGGGAATTTGATTTATGCAAGTTGATGGGAGAATAACATTGTGTCAAACAAAATATGTTGATACATTATTGTAGCATTTTGGCCCTGGAGATTGTAAAACTATTCCCATTCCCATGGAGACATGTTTATGGTTGAATCTTCATGATGTTGGAGATGCATTTGATATTCTATATCATAGGATTATTGGATGAGGATTTACTTATGCATAACTCGGCCTAATATTCAATTTGTTGCCTCTGAAATGAGCAAGTTTATGCACAACCGAGATATCAAGCATTGGTAGGAAATTAGTGAGTGGTAGCAGACTACTTGGGTTCCCAGGGGGGATCCTTATTGTTAGATTTATATGCTTTTTTGTACTCATATTGGGTTTGTTTCTATGTCATTCTTATGTCCACTAGTATTTTTTAATTCATCCTTGATATCTTATGCATATCTTGCTTGAACAAGAAGAAGCCTACTATGATTAGTTCTAGTTATGAGGCTTATTATAGGGAAGCTTTTAAAGCTACTATTGGGTGTGTGTGACTCAGATGCCTTTTGGCTAATTTGGGCATTCCTTAGTCTTGGGTTCATTTCTATGTCATTCTTATGTCTACTAGTGGTTTTTGCTTTATGCTTGATATCTCATGCATATCTTGGTTGAACAAGAAGAAGCCTACTTTGGCAAATTCTAGTTATGAGGCTTATTATAGGGAAGCTTTCAAAACTACTATTGGGTGTGTGTGTGGCAAAGATGCCTTTTGGCTAATTTGGGCATTGCTCAGTCTTTTGCCACCACCACATTTACTAACGATCAAAATGCATCGTTAATTATTAAGAACCCTGTATTCCATGCTTGCACAAAGTGCATTGAAGTGCACTTTCATTATGTGAGGCAAGACTCTATTATAGAGATCAATTCGGCTTATGTGCCCACCTAAGGAAATGTTAGAGAAATTTTCACAAAGTCTCTACCTAGGGAAAATTCAAAGCTTTTCACAAAGTTTTGGGGTTACTTACTTTTGATTTTTGATCTCATTCCACATAGCTTGTCACTTCCTTATACATCAAAGCGAGCTCTTTATTCACCACATCATTCACATAGGGGATTTGTTGATATTTTAGTAGTGATGTGTGTGAGCACACTTAGGACTATCGAGGTACCATTATCCCTTTTTAGGAGGTTTTTTTCTCCCTTGCTTGTTTAAATGCCTATAATATGAATGGGATACTTATCTTTGTACTTTGACTTAGTAATACACTCAATGTTGTGTTCTGCTTTAAGCTTCTTCTTCTTTCTTGTGTTGGTTGCATGCTTCCATCGTCCTCTAACTTCAAGAGTAGATGCTAGGCATTCAAACCCTACCTATGTGTGCTTCATTGTTTCACTTTCAATCAATTCAAGGTATGAAAAAAAGTAGATTGCAAGATCAAATTTTGTTTAACGAAAATCAATTCCTTTGAATTTTCAATCCCCTTAAAAGGATCTTCAAATGTTTTTTTCTATTCTTACAATATGCAATATAGAGAAATGACTTTTCTTAACATACACAATAGATTATGAGCTAGGATGTGAAAGAAAGTTACAGGATAGCTGCAAAAAATCATGCCAATCTCTTTGAGGGGATAAATATATGTAAGAAAATAATAGCATAGCCAAATAGAATAGTAAAAAAGTTGAGAGAAAAATGCTAACAAAGATGGATGCAGACTGAGGGATAGAAAACTCAAATTCTAAAATGGCCAAGAGTAATGCCGCTACAACATTAGTATTGTCCACCCATGCACTCCCAATGTACAAGGGGAGACGATATAGATAAACCTAGTGGGGAGATACAAAATAGTCAATAAAGTATACAATTTGAATATATCTCTATGACCATAAGTCCTATCGTCTTTGCCCTAAGAGCCAATGGGAAAGGCCCCTTGAACTCTACAAAATGGGGGGCAAGTCCCCCCCCCCCCCCATGCACTCCTCCCATTAAGGTTCCATGGAGAAATCGTGCGGTAGCACAAGGCCTTTATTTTTTCCTTGAATGGAAACCCAATGGACCGAAAGTTTATGCCCTACCTAAGCTAATGGTTAGGCTCACAAATACCATCTATTACCATCAATGGTCACACATAGAACACAAATGTCCGAGCTCTCACAATGGCTTCTCCTCATAAGGGGGGCCTTACAACTTAGAGCATCATGGATCATTTGTGGTCACTTGAGATTGGAGTACTGAGTATATCTAACACCTTCAATGTCCACCCTTTGTTGAACTACCTTATTGGTCCAATGGCAAGCTTTGGAAAGTGTCGATGAAGTTGCTCTCTCCCAAGAGCCTTTGTGAAGATGTTTACTACATTTTCTTTACTTGGACAATATCTTATCTCCATGACCCCATCCTAAATGAGCGCATGCACATAGTGATACTATGTTCTTGATATGTGCATGGAAAACAAGATTCTTGGCGATCGCCATGCAGATTTGGTTGCCACACTTCATCCGTCCAACCTCCTGTTCTTGTATTCCTATGTGCCATAGGATCCTCCTCAACCATAGTGCTTGACATGCTTTTTTGTACTCAACTTTAGTAGAAGATAATGCTATAGTCGGTTGCTTCTTACTAATCCAAGAGGAAACCCCTGATCCTAAAGAAAAACATTATCTAGAAACTAATTTTCTGGTATCAATATCTTGCCCAATCTAGATCACAATATCCAACTAGAGATGATCCTTCTTCATAGAGAATACCATAATCATTGGTTCCTTTCTTAAACCTGAGTATCTACATGTTAACCTAACAATGAGTTTGGCAAGGTTTATTAGAGAACTTGCTTACTACTCCAACAACATAATAGAACCTGATCTGCTATTGCACAAGTAGATGAGACTTTCCAACTAATTTCCTATATCTTCCAATGTCCACTAGAGGTGAAGTATCTTCAATAGATAATTTTGTGTTGATCTCCATAGGTGTAGATATTTCCTTGCAATCCTCCATGTTGAATGCGTTCAAAATCTGTCTTGCATACTTTTCTTGAGAGGTGATAATCTTCCCTGGTTCTTGCCAAACTTCAAGGCCTAAACAATAATGAATTAAGCCCGATTCTATCATTTCAATTTCTGAACTCACAGAATCTTCCATTTTTTTGAAGAAGAACATTATCATTTCTTGTAATTACAAGCTCATCTACATAGAGTACAAGCACGATTGTCTTCCCTCCTCTCTTTAGAACATACAAGTTAGCATCAGAAGCACATATTTTAAAACATAGATCCAAGAGATACTTATCTATCGGTTGGTATCATGCTCTAGGGACTTGTTTTAGCCCATATAATGCCTTCTTCAACTTACATACCTTGTTCTTTGAATGGAGAGCCTTAAACCCTGGTGGATGAGACAAATATACCTCCTCCTTGAGGTCTGCATTCAGGAATGTTGATTTGACATCTATGTGATAGACTCACCATTGTTTATGCACAGCCATAGATAGTACTACTTTGATAGTATTCATCCTTTCAATTGGGGAAAATGATTCACAAAAGTCAATCCCTTCAACTAGTGAGTAGCCTAGTGCAACAATTCTTGCTTTGTACTTTTCCAAAGTATGGCATGAGCCTTGCACTTTAGCTTCGAGACCCCCTTGATGCTTATGAATTTATGCTTAGGGGGGTGATCCATGAGCTCACAAGTTCCATTCTTCATGATATTGTTGTATTATGTTTGCATGAAAGCTATCCAATTTGGATCATGGAGTGCCTCTTCCACATTGGTTGGTTCCTTTGCTTATTCTTGAATGAGCTCAGCCATCAAGGTTGTGTTTATGATATGGGTTCTTGCCAAACTCTATTCCTATATTCTTTGTGATTGCCTCGATCCATTTGCAATAGTGCTCTAGTGATTGTGGGATGGGTTTTATAGAATCATTGAGTTGCCTCACCCAATGTGGAAATGGCTTTTCTGCTTGGGTGATGATAGGTTGGTGGCTTACAAACTCATCATCAGAAGATGATGCTTCCTTCTCTTTTCTAGAAGGGATAGCTCTTAGGCGAGGTTCATAATGAACTGCCCCTTCTCCTAATGATAAAGTGGAAGCTCTCCTTGCCTCTTCCATTGCATGTGGTTGGTCCTCGTTAGACACCATGTCACGACTCCCCATGATCTTCTTAGCATCAGGGGCATAAAGCTTATAAGCCTTCTTATCTTCATTGTACCCTAAGAATATACATTTAATGATTTTTGGTTGAAGCTTTTTTCTCTCCCTATCTAGAACATTACATAACATTCTCTTCAAAACACTCTGGAATGGGAAACAAATGGCTGTTACTAGAGTACATCTCTTCTAGATTCTTTCCATCAAATGCATTGGTGTAGCTTCAATTCAAGAAGTAGATAGTAGTGTTGACAACCTCTTCCCAAAATTGATTTGGAAAACCCTTTCCCTTCAAAATGCACCTTGCCGTACCACTCAAGCAGTGAAAGATACACTTAACTGCCTGCCAATGCATCACACTTGGGCAATGCACAAACCTGCTCATCTATGAGATTAAAAACTGAATATCAGGCTGAGTTATGCATAAGTAAATCAAGCATCCAATGGCCTGTTGATAGAGAAAAAAATCAAATGCATCTCGAACATCATGAAGACTCAACCCTAAACCTATTTCCATAGGAGTGGCAATAGGTTTGCAATCTTCAAGGCCAAAACTTTGCAATCATGTGTCAATATATTTTGTTTGACATAGAGCTATTCCACCATCAACTTGCATAAACTGAATGCCCAAATAATGATGTGAATGACCTAATTCTGACATCTCAAATGAGGCATGCAAATCAGCCTTAAAATCAACAATATGCTTCTCATTAGGACCAAGGGGTAACATGTCATCAACATAGAAAACAATGATCAGAAGCACATCATTTGCATGCTTAACATATAAGGTGCTCTTAGTTGGACTATTCTCAAAACCATGTGCAATCAAGTAGGCAATTATCTTTTCACACCAACCACGTGGTGCTTGCTTCAAACCTTATAATGCATGTTTCAACTTGAAAACTTTGTATTCATACCATTTCTGCACAAATCCATGAGACTGAAAAACATACACTTATTCATGTAAGTCACTATTCACAATGGAGTTTTAATGCCCAACTGATGTACATGCCAACCATGATGGCCTACAAGTGCACGAATGTTATGAACGGTTGTCATTTGACATGTGGATGCAAAGTTCTCATCAAAATCAATGTTTGTTTCTTGATCATAGCCATTTACAACAAGCCTAGGATAAACCTGTCAATTGTTCCATCAAGATTATGCTTCAACTTGTATACCCATTTAGTGCTAATGGAATTTTTGCATCGAGGCACATCACATAAAGACCAAGTACTATTCTTCATAATAGCATCATATTCTAATTGCATGGCAACCATCCAATTTTTAAATTTTTTTGCTTAATCAAATGAAATAGGCTCGCTCTCATCACAAAGGCTAGAGGCAACCAATGCATACCATTTGGTGCAAAAGAAGCACTATGAGAGCCTGAAGGAGTACGAAATGACAAAGGTGCATCTAATTTGCTATCTCGTAAAGTCTACACCAGGCATTTAGGCATGGTTTTTGCATCCTCTATATCAACCCTCTCATCAACAAGTGCATCATGTAAATCTACATAAAAAATGGAATGATCCACATCATCATGTGGAACCTATAAAGGAGGACAAATCGCTTCATTTAGACTAGCACTTGACTCTCCACCTACAAAAAGAGGTAGCAAAGTGTCATGCAAATCTTTGGAGCTAATTGATGTATCCTTATTACATGAAAGTAATGGTTGAATTGCGTCTTCCACAAAAACAACATCATGGCTAACCAAAATGAATTTAGTCTATGGATGATTAAGGAAGTCGCCAAAGGAGTGCTTGATTCGTGCCCATTTCATGCCCATTTGTAGAGATTCAAGAGCTTATGCCATAGCTCTATCATTCTAATTCCATTGCGCAAGTATTCATTGCCAATGAGGTCGTAATTATATGTGAATCTATACATTCATTATTTACTTCTTCTCTGGTTTGTTCTCTACTATCCTCACTCAAAATAGTAAACTTCAGAAGCTCATATCTTAGGTTATACGTAACATTTTTCAGAAGTTTAAAGTGCATTGGATAGATCTCAACGTCTAAATTGTTCTTACTAAATTTCATGTCCATTGGATTTACCATTTGTGAGAAATCTACATTTCACTACTCACTTGTCTATCTCTAAAAAGCCCGAAAATGGTGGGAGTGTTCTAGATTTTGCTAAAGCTTTTTCTCAGTGATCACTGGATGAATTGAAGTGTTTTAACTTGTATCAGGAATCTTGATAAGTCTATTTGCTATGTCAAAAATTAAGTTTTCTAATTCATAAAAAGTTGAGAGCACTATTCATTTTTTCTAGCAGGTGTATGTACAAAAATAGCAAGTTTTGGGAGCTAGTCATCTTGCAACTAGTCTATCTTGAGTCAAAATTTTGAGATACTTGTTCCAAAGCACTTGGGTGATTTTTTTGTGGATTTAGGAAGCTCAAAGTGTCTACTAAACAATCTGAAGTCTCAGTTGGCTAGTGTCAAGGTGGTTGTAGCAGCACCAATTCATCTTCAGGTTGCATCCACCATCTCTCTCCACAGTGGTATTAGAGCATAGTCAATCAACATGGGAGATGGATTTCCATCAAAACTTGACAAATTGGATAGAAACAACTACCCAGTATGGTCTCTTAGGATGGAGGCTTATCTTCAAGGGAGGAATCTATTTGGATACACATATGGAGATGAAGCTATGCCAACCATGAGGAATAAAGGGCAACCATTACATGAAGAAGAGGAAAGACTTTGAAATTGGCGTTCAAAGGATGCACTTGCAAGGTCCTATATTCTAAACTCAATCTCTGATTTTCTTTTACCTCATGTCAAGGGATGCAAGACATCAAGAGAGACTTGGAATGCACTTGCTTCTTTCTTCTCCTCCAATAATCGAGCAAGGAAGAACCAATTGTGGATGGAGTTCACAACAATGAAGAAAAGTCCCAAGCAAAGTGTGACTGATTATGTCACAAAGATGAAGGAGATTTCAGATCAACTTGGAAGCATTGGAAAGGTAATTGAAGAGGAACAAATCATTAGACAAATCATAAATGGAATCAAATCAGATGACAAGTGGGAGTCCTTCACAACAGCCATGGATTTGTACATGGATATGCATGTACCCGACCTCGACACACTCATGGGCCAACTCTTCACTCATGAAGCAAAGATTAGCAAAGGTGGTGAGTCTTCAAGAGGTAATCAAACTTCTGCCTTATATTCTGATAAAGCTAAGATCAAGGACAAGTCAAAGAATAAGAAGAATGAAGATGAAAGTAGCTCTTTCCAAGCAAACTTTACAAGTAGAGGAAGAGCTAGAGGAAGAGGGAGAGGTGGAAAGCAAGGCAGGGGGAGATTCCAATCATCTCAACTTTGTAATATTTGTGTCTTATCTAATCATACTACCGAAGAATGTTTCAAGAACCCGAGGAACTCAAGAGGAAGAGGATTCAATAGAGGTGGCTATCGATCAAATAGATGAAGATACAATGGAGGCTACAACAACAACTACTACAACAACAATTACAACAACAACAACTATCAAAGTGGCCATAGAGGAAGAAGAGATTACAATAACTATGCAGAGGACCAAAGTCAAGAAGATTCATTATTGATTATGAATCTATCAGTGAAGAAGGGTAAGGATGACGATCACATCTTTTACATTGATTCGGGATGTTCAAATTATGTAGCAGTTTCAAATTATGTAGCAGGAAATGTGGCTTTACTTTTTGATTTGGAGGGAGATTCCAATCATCTGAACCTTGCAATATGTGTGGCTTATCTAATCATACTACTGAAGAATGTTTCAGGAACCCGAGGAATTCAAGAGGAAGAGGATTCAATAGAGGTGGCTATGGATCAAATAAAGGAAGATACAACAATAACTATCAAAGTGGCCATAGAGGAAGAAGAGATTACAATAACTATGCAGAGGACCAAAGTCAAGAAGATTCATTATTGATTATGAATCTATCTGTGAAGAAGGGTAAGGATGATGATCACATCTTTTACATTGATTCGGGATGTTCAAATCATGTAGCAGGAAATGTGGCTTTACTTTTTGATTTGGAAGATTCTCACAACAAACATGAAGTGCAAACAGGAGATGATACAAAGCACTCAGTGGCGAAGATAGGTAATGTGAAGACATCATATGGGAATATGAACCTCTTAAGCAAAGTCTTGTATGTCCCTACAATTACCAAAAATTTAATAAGTGTTGGGCAGATTGTTGAAAAAGGATTGCAGGTTAGATTCAACTGATTTTGAGCATATTTTGAAGACCTAAGGCAAGGCTTTAGAAGGATTGCCAAAGGAGAAGAGACAGGAAGGCTTTTCACTTTTGAAGTGGAAGATACAAAGAACATAGACTTATTTAGCTATGGATCTCAAACTCTAAAAGAGTTGGAGATATGGCACAAAAGGCTCTCTCACATTGGTGAGAGGACACTCAAACAAATTATCAGGGACAAAAGTGTACTTGGTTTGCCTAATATCACAAGGCAACACATGATTTATAAGTGTGAAGCTTGTCAACTCGGCAAGGCTCATAGACAACCTTTCAATAAGAAGGGATATGTGTATCAAAATCTTTTGGATCTAGTGCACACGGATGTGTGGGGTCCAAGTAAGGACCCATCTATATCAGGCTCAAGATATTATGTGTCTTTCATAGATGATTGTAGCAGGTGGACCATTCTATTTTTCATGAAGCACAAGGATGAAGTTTTTAATTGCTTTAAGAAGTATGTTGCTCTTGTTGAAAACCAAACAAGTAGAAATTTGAAAAGGCTCAGATCAGATGGTGGAGGAGAATACTTCTCTTCTGAATTTGATGCCTACTTGCATGAAAGAGGCATTAAAAGGGAAGCCACTACAAGGTATACGCCCGAACTCAATGGTGTAGCAGAGAGGAGAAACATAGCTATTTTGGAAGCTGCAAGGTCCATGCTCAATGAAAAGGGATTGCCAAACTACCTATGGGCAGAGGTTGTGTCTACAACCACATATGTCATAAATAGACTTCCATCTAAGTCACTAGATGGAACCACTCGATATGAAGTGTGGAATGGAAGAAGACCTAGTCTAGAGCATTGTAAAATCTTTGGATGCTTAGCCTATGCTCACATTCCTTCTCAAGTAAGAGGGAAAATGGATCCCAGGGAAGAGAAGTGCACATCATCCTAACTATGTATGCAAATTAAAGAAAGCCTTGTATGGATTGAAGAAAGCTCCAAGAGCTTGGAATTTAAGATTGGTGACTTATTTGCAGGACCAAGGATTCAAAGCTAGCAAGGCGGACACCTCTTTGTTCATAAAGAGGAATTGATATGAAGTGATCTATCTATGTGTGTATGTTGATGATATTATTATCACAGGGAATGATATTGAAGGAATCAAACAAGTAAAGAGTCAAATGAAGGAGGAGTTCAAAATAAGTGATCTTGGACCACTCACATATTTTCTTGGATTGGAGTTAATTTACACAGGTTCAGGCATATACATCACACAAAGGAAGTATGTGCATGACATTCTCATCAAGTTCAAGATGGAAAATATGAAGTGTGCATGTACACCTATGGAGCAAATTCATAAGCTTAGTGCTTATGAAGGAGAGACAATTGAAGACATCACTAGCTATCAAATCTTGGTTGGAAGTTTGAACTATGCAACACTCACAAGGGTGGAGATATGCTATAGTGTTAGAATATTGAGTTAGTTTATGCATAAGCTGAGAAGACCACATATGGAAGCAACCAAGAGAGTCCTCCAAGTGCCTAAAGGGGACCATGAATGAAGGTTTGTTTTATCCATTTACTTCATATATTGAGCTAAAGGTCTACTCAGATGCACATTGGGCCGGATGTAGAGATGATAGAAGAAGCACATCTGGGTATGTATCATTTGTAGGTTCAAAAATCATTTCTTGGTCATCCAAGAAGCAACCTACAATGGCTGATACACATATAACTCCTCCTTGAGGTCTCCATTCAGGAATGTTGATTTGACATCTATGTGATAGACTCACCATTGTTTATGCACAGCCATAGCTAGTACTATTTTGATAAGTATTCATCCTTGTAATCAGTGGAAATGATTCACAAAAGTCAATCCCAGTACCCTTATGCAACAATTCTTGCTTTGTACTTTTCCAAAGTACCATCAGCCTTGCACTTTAGCTTCTAGACCCATTTCATGCAAATGAATCTATGCTTAGGGGGTCGATCCACTAGCTCTCAAGTTCCATTCATCATGATATTGTTGTATTATGTTTGCATGGAAGCCCTCTGATTTGGATCGTGGAGTGCCTCTTCCACATTGGTTGGTTCCTTTGATTGTTCTTGAATGAGCTCAACCTTCAAGGTTGTGTTTATGATATGGGTCTGTGTTCCTCCATTCTTTGTGATTGCCTCAGTCCATCTACAACCTGCTCTAGTTACTGTGGGATGGGTTTTGTAGAATCATAGAGTTGCCTCACCCAACGTGGCAATGGCCTTTCTCCTTGGGTGATGACGGGTTGGTGACTTACAAACTCATCATCACAAGATGATGCTTCCTTCTCTTATTTAGAAGGAATAGCTCTTGGGCCAGGTTCATAGTGAATCCCCTTGGGACATGTGGTGTCGGCTAAAGGTATGGCTCCAGATCCGGATAAAATTATTTCTATACTAAAGTTGCCTAAACCCAAATCTCCTAAAGAGATTCAAAGCTTCTTGGGGCATACTGGGTACCACAGAAGATTTATAAAAATGTATGCAGAGATAACCAAGCCATTGGCTAGACTTACAGGTAAAGAAGTACCCTTTAAATGGGAAAAGGAAGAAGAGAATGCTTATCAGACATTAAGGTCCAAATTGGTGGCTGCACCAATTCTTATCACCCTAGATTGGTCAAATACTTTTTATGTGCATGTAGATGCTAGTGCATTTGCAGTGGATGCAGTCTTGGCTCAACATAGTGAAGAATTCAAACTTGACAGGCCTATTCAGTATGCTAGTCGAATTTTGACTAAAGCTGAAAAAAATTATAGCACAACAGAAAGGGAAGCTCTAGCAATGGTTTTTGCCGTACAAAAATTTTGTCATTATTTGCTAGGTGTGAAGTTTGTTATCATCACTGATCATCAACCACTCAAGTATTTATTGAACAAGCCACATGCAACTGGGAGGATATGGAGGTGGCTACTTTTGTTCCAGGAGTTTGATTTTTTTGTAGTCCATAGACCAGGTAAAGAAAATGTCATGGCGGACCACCTATCCAGGATCAATATGATGGATCAAGCTATTGGAGCCAATGATGACTTTCTTGATGCTAATCTCTTCGCTATACAAGCTCAAGGTTGGTATAATGATACCAAGAATTTCATTAAAATTGGAGTGTATCCAGAGAAGGCAAATGTTGTGCAAAGAAAGAGACTGCTAATCAAGAGCAGACCTTATACCTTCATTGAAGATAAATTATATAGATAGGAAAAGGACAACAGGTTTAGGAAGTGCATGGAAGAAGCAGAAGTGAGGGAAGTCCTTCAATTTGCACATGAAGGAACAGGTGGTGGGCACCTTCCATGACATATTATGAGTCAGAGGATCCTTGATGCTGGTTTATGGTGGCCTACATTATTCAAAGATGCAGGTGAATGGGGGAAGGCATGTTATGTTTGTCAGATGTGTGGACCCAAGCCAACAAAGCAGAGGCACAACCCCTTGTTTATTTCCACTTCTTGGCAACCATTTGAGAAGTGGGGGCTAGATTTTGTAGGGCCCATCTACCCTCCGTCGATTCCAAGAAGAGAGAAGTATCTATTGATCGCCACAGACTATGCGACAAAGTGGGCTGAAGCTATTGCCTCCCCTGACTGCACCGCTCAAACTGTTGCTGATTTCATTTACAGTAGCATCATTTGCAGGTTTGGGTGTCCACTTGAAATTTGTACAGACCAAGGTACTCATTTTGTGAATAAGGTCCTATAGGAAATTTTCAGCAGATACAGAATTCTACATAGGACCTCTTGTGCCTATTACCCAAGAGCTAATGAACAGGTAGAATCCACTAATAAGGTATTAATTTCCATGTTAAGGAAGGAATTTATGTTATAGCCCACCTCCTGGGGCATTGCGTATCAAGGAACCGTATGTGCATACAGGTTACCTTACAAAGAGGCCACTGGATATTCTCCCTTCCAACTCGTTTATGGGATATTGCCAATTGAACCCTTTGAATTTTTACATGGATCACCAAAAGTGGCATTCATGCAGTGAAAGAAAGATTGTGGTGTCCCTCAGAGGCTTGGAGCATTGCACAAAGTGGAGGAGATACATTTACATGCAGCAAAACAATTGATAGAGACTCAGATGAAGAGGAAGGAGGCACATGATCGAAATCTGTGGAACAACAACATAGAGCCAGGCATGTTAGTTCTTCTCCATAGACCTCAAATCCAAACACAAGTTAGAGGAAAATGGCTTCCACACTGGGAAGGACCTTATCGAGTTAAAACAATGCTGAATTGGGGTGCTGTGGAGTTAGAGATGCTAAAAGGAGAGGCCTTGCCACTGGTCAATATATCAAGGCTCAAGGCCTATCATCAAAACAACTGAAGATTTATGGATCACATGGAACCTGCAAAATTTGTCCAGGTTGTACATAGCCTTCTCATGTCATTTTAGCTTAAGTTTTAGTAGTTTTTATCCATTTTCATGCTTGTTCTTTGTGTTTTTAGCAAACTTAGCAGTCCTTTCATAGTCCTTGGCATAAGGTACAATTTTTGGGAATTTTTCAAGCAACTTATAGAATTTTTTCTGGCATTTTTCATCCTTTTCAAATGTCATTTTCTTGCCAAATTGGAGGAATAAGGGAAGCTCTTTGTGGTTTTGAGTGCAAAAACTGGCCTAGACTTGTAAGGATATTTTTTAGAATTTTTTGAGAATTTTTTTGCAATTTTTTTGGATTTTTCTCAAATTTTGGGGACTAAAAAAAAAGGCCCCCCTAGATTTTTTGGGAATTTTTCAAAAAAAGGAAAAAATCTCTCTCTCTCTCTCTCTCTCTCTCTCTCTCTCTCTCTCTCTCTCTCTCTCTCTCTCTCTCTCTCTCTCTCTCTCTCTCTCTTTCTCCCCCCCGCCCCCCTCCCCCCCGACCCCCCTCTCCCCCCCCTGCTGGGAGTGATGTGATGAACAAGGAGCTGGCACTTATGTATAAGGAAGTGCCAAGCTGTGCGGAATCGCTCCACAAAAGGAAGTAAGCCCAAAGCTTTGCGAAAAGCTTCAAACTTCTCACTAGGCAGATGTTGAGCCCATAAAAGTCATAATGGTGAAAGTCAATAGTAGTCAAAGTCAAACCAATCAAAGTCAATATGGTCAAGGTCAAAGTCAACATGGGCAAAGTCAAAGTGTTCGAAGTTCAGATGTCAAAGTGCACAGGTAGTGCACAATCAATTGTCCACAAAGGGTAAATTAGAGAAAGTGGGTTGCACATTGCAAAGGTATTTCTGTAATTTCCCTAAGGTTCAAAGTGTTTTGGAAGGTTCGGGTGAACCCTCTCTTAGGTGCACAAGTGAAGACTTAAAAGGAAAATGTGAAGGTATGTGAAGCGGCAGCGTACGCAGAAGTGAAAGTATGGGCCCCCAATTAAAATTTTTGTTTTAGTCTAAAGTCACTACAGGACAAAACAGGGATTCGTTGGCTGCCCACTTGAGGAGACAATCTTGGGACATCAAAGTGAGCACCAAGATACTCTTGCAGTTAGGAGCGTACGTGAAAGTGAGCACCAAGATACTCTTGCAATTAGGAGCGTACGTGAATCGACACTCAAATCAAGGCAATGACTATTCTTGGACCAAGCAAGAGTAAGCAAGACTAAGCAAGGTGAGCATAGTCTAAGTGAGGAAAGAGAGAGAAGTGCAAGAGACAGACGGTGTGCGACACAGAGAAGTGAAGTGCAAGGTGTGCATGAAGAGTGACTAAGGAAGTGTTCTGAGAGTGCTAAGCTAGTCCCCCAAGGATCCCAAGGTCCCATTGAAGCTGTGTGCGTGCCGACAGAAGGTGTCCATCCCTCCCCCTTATTGGAAGCTTGGTGCAAGGTGTGCGCAAGTGCAGGCTTGGAGAAGATGGAGGTCTGGTGTAGAGGAGGCCGGCAACAACAAGACCTTGGGTATTTGGTATTTTGCAATTGAGCACTCTGTGATTTTGCACAGAAGTATTGGATTGTATTGTGCATCATCATTGTATTTGTCTTATTATAATCAATCGACACAGGCTTCCAGTGTGTATCTTTCTTATTGTCTTTCCCTTTTCTCCTACAAACACTCAAATCCCTTCTTGTCCAAGAATCCCCTAACAGCAGAGCCTTTGTGAAAAGGTCTGCAATGTTCTCCTGCGTGGGCACATATGCCAAGCTGATCTCTCTAGTAGAGAATCTCTCCCTAACATAATGATAATGCACCTCAACGTGCTTAGTGCGAGCATGGAACATAGGGTTCCTCGTAACTGCCAGTGCACTCTCACTGTCAGTGAAGATGATGGTGGTAGAAGACTAACCAACACTTAAAACATCCATAAGGTGTATCATCCAGCAGGTGTCTGAGCCATACACACTCAATAGTCGTTGTGAAAGCTACCCTATACTCAGCCTCACAACTAGAAGTGGCAATACTATGCTTCTTCTTGCTCAACCAAGATATACATGAGCTACCAAGCATGAAGAAAAAGCCACTTGTGGACCCACAAGTGTCATAGCAACCAACCCAATCACTATAAAAAAAAGCATGCAAATCTGGCGATAGTAATCTCCCCTTGGGATAAAACAATTCAAGTAGTTGGGTACCACTGAAGTAGCAAAATATGCGCTTAACCGCCTGCCAATGCTTGACACATGGGCAACGCATAGACCTGCTCATCTGTGAGACAACAAACTGAATATCTGGTCGAGTAATGCTAAATACCAAGAATCCAACAGCCTGTTGATAGAGAACAACATCAAATGCATCTCCAGCATCATGAAGAACAAAATCAAATGCATCTCCAACATCATCCATAGGAGTGCTAATAGGCTTACAGTCTTCAAAGCCAAAATGGCGCAATAATGTGTCAATATATTTCGTTTGACACAAAGTCATTCCACCATCAACTTGCATAAACTGAATGCCCAAATAATGATGCAAATTCCCCAAATCAGGCATCTCAAATGAGGCATGCAAATCAGCCTTAAAATCAACAACATGCTTGTCATGAGGACCACTGAGCAGCATGTCATCAACATATACAACAAGGATCAGAAGCACATTATTAGCATGCTTAACATATAAGGTGCTCTCAGTTGGACTCTTCTCAAAACCATGTGCAATCAAATAGGCATGTATCTTTTCATACCAAGCACGTGGTTCTTGCTTTATACCATATAATGCCTTGTTTAACCTGCACACCTCGTTTTCATGCCCTTTCTGCACAAAGCCATGGGGCTGAAAAACATACACTTCTTCATGCAAATCACCATTCAAAAATTCTGTTTTAATGTCCAGTTGATGTACATTCCATCCATGATGAGCTCCAAGTGCACAGAAGCTATGAATAGTATCTGTTTTAATGTCCAGTTGATGTACATTCCAACCATGATGAGCTGTAAGTGCACAGATGCTATGAACAATAGTCATTTGGCATGTACATGCAAAGGTCTCATCAAAATCAATGCCTCTTTCCTGTGCATAACCCTTTGCAACAAGCCTAGCCTTATACCTGTCAACTGCTCCATCAGGCTTATGCTTTAGCTTGTATATCCACTAAGTGCCAATGGCCTTTGTGCCAGGAGGCAAGTCACACAAAGACGAGGTACCATTCTTCATTATAGCATCATATTCAGATTGTATAGAAGCCATCCAATTTTCAGAATTTTGTGCTTCATCAAACAAAATAGGCTCATGCTCATTATAGAGACTAGAGGCAGCCATAACATAGAATCTGATGCAAAAGAGGCACTATGAGATCCTAAATGAGTATGGTATGATAGAGGTGCATCTAATTTGTTGTCATGCAAAGTCTGCACCAACCATTTTGGCATAGTTTTTGCCTCCTCAATATCAACTCTCTCATCAACAAGTGCATCATGTAAATCTGCATAAAAAATGGAATAATCTGCATCATCACATGAAACCTGCAAAGGCTGAGAAGTTGCCTCATTGGGACTAGCACTAGACTATCCACCTATAAAAAGAGGCAGCAAAGTATCATACATGTCTTTGAAGCTAACAAATGTTTCAGTCATACATGAAAGTAAAGGCTGAATAGCATCTTCCACAAAAACAACATCATGGCTGACCAAAATGCGTTTAGCCTATGGATGATACAGACGATAGCCTTTGCTTTCAGAAATGTACCCAACAAAAATACATGTTACTGCTTCATCATCCAATTTCTTGCGATGTTTTTTAGGCACCAATGCATATGCTAGACAACCAAAAACACGTAGATGAGCAACAGATGGCTTGCGACCATGCCAATCCACGTATGGAATGATAGATTGCAGTGCTTTAGTGGGACAGCTATTAAGTACCTATGTTGCACACATGACAACCTCAAGCTAGAAAATATGTTGCAAGGCCTAACTCTTGACCATACACATCGTCATCTCCACGAGTGACCTGTTCTTCCATTTAGGAACTCCAATCTATTGAGTTGTATAAGACACTGTACCTGATCTTTTATCCCACATTCAACTAGAAATGCATTAAAGTCAGAAGACATATATCCCCCCCCCCCCCCCCCCCCCCCGATCAAAATGGAGGGTGCCCATTGTACATGTTGAAAGATTTTCAACCAAAACCAGAAACTGTTTGAAGCACATAAACACTTTGGACATTACTTTCATTGGATATATCCATGCATGCCTGGAAAAATCATCAATGAAAGTCACAAAGTAAAGATAGTTTCTAAACGAAAGTGTTTGCATAGGACCATAGACATCACCTGTACAAACTGCAATTTGTGAGTAGCTAGAATCGAACCATCTTTTGGAAAGGATGAATGCTGCATTTTCCCCAAAATACAACCTTCACAAACATATTTACCGGGTGCCTCAAGTTTGGGGAAAGAGGACACCATTTCAGATTTCTGCAAGCATAGTAAACTAGCAAAATTTAGATGACCAAAGCATGCATGTGAAAGCTTTGCATTTGACGTAGCCTGAGAATCATGTACTGCACATGATAAATCATTCACATCTTTTTTATAGTCTATGAGCTTATACAACCCACGACATAAAATGCTACAAGCAATAATCACATCGCCATTTACAGATCATGAACTATACACCTCTCATCAACAAATTTCACAACCAAGCCAATCTTGGCTAAAGCTAACATTGATAAAAAATTCTTCTTGATCCTTGGCACAAATAAAGCATCTCACAAAGTGAAAGAACTACCATCAGTAGTAGTCAGAATGATCTTACCAACTCCCATGGCAAGACAAGAGGAGTTGTTGGTGCATGTGATAGTATTCCCTATAGGGGCAGGCTCGAGTGAAGTGAAGAAATTGTGCTGCGAGGTAACATTTTTGGTGTCATATCATGGGTGTTGCATGATCAAAGCTCTTAGAGGAGATGGCATGCTTTGCCACATGGCATCATGTTGATGCATTCCCTTAGAGGGAAGATAGGAGAAGAGTAGAGAGTAGGATCTCTCAAAATAATATCTAGTGAGAAGATTAAAAGGGAACTCGGACGTGGCTGGGTGACGAACATGAATGCATACATCAAAGTTGATCATTTTTGTGATTCTAAAATTATGGATCAACTTGCTAGGAGTACAATTTTTGATTGTTTGCGGGAAAGATGGTTGTAGGAACTACATGGTTATGCAATGAAGAGATTGTTGCTGACGTTTCTTTTTATGTTTTTGCAAGTTATGGAGTCCATGTATTAGTTTATGGCGTGCATGCCATGGGCTTGCCAAGCCCTATGTTGTTGGATGGCCTTTGTGCCATTGAGTTTATGGTTAAAATTTCTTGGGACTCCATTTCCTTGGGGAAATGTTGTCAAAATTTTTCTCATCTCATGGCGTTATATACACACTTACCTTTAGGTAAGAATCTTATGGAATGGTAACATGCACTTTTTGCAAACATCAGTAAGGTATTAGCATGCTTGTAAGCATGTATTTGATGCACTTAGTACCATCACAATATTATAGATAAGGCAACTTCATTAGTAATAGGATTCCTACATATCATATAATCCTTATGGATTTAGACCATAGGATTGCCAAGGGGAAGGAGATATATCTTCACCATTGGATATGTGCACAATCGATCCTATAGTTTATAGGAAGTTGCATAGAGACACGGGAGATACATTTATCATAATCTCCAATGAAGTGAAGATTTTCTTATCTTCACAAGATTTCACAGTATTATTAAGAGACTATGGGGTATCATGAGGAATACCCAAAGAGTGACTAGTTTCACTCATACACATCACTTGAGAAAGTAATGAATCATTTTTGCTACACTTGAGGAAACCAATTAGATGCGATCATAGAGATGGGTTTCATGAGAAAGTATCAATGGGTGCTTATGTGATGCAAGTGATGATTAGGAAGGCCACATATATGGCACTAGCTCTATGATTTAGAGCATAGATCCCTTAGTTAAGAATTGTTGGGGTACCCAATACATATATGTATATTTGGATCTAGAGAGAGGTACTCAAACTTAGTCTTGGCACCTAGGAACAAGTTGGTTTGGAATAAGAAAGGGATATCCACTGTCACATATTGTCACATGTTGGCTAGAATCAAACTAACGAGTTCGAGGACATTGGACTCATTAGAGTCCACTCATATGAGTTTAGGATATGGGATTCATTGGAGTCCACTTACATATTCAAATGCATATATATGTGGAATATATATTCGGTTTAGTGTATCTATGATACCATGAATTGGAAGAAGAATCAATTGGTATGGAACGGTGGAAACAACTTCCCTTTGATCACTCTTCTTCTATGGCAATGGAAAAAAGGACTCATCATTCATGGCAGCATGTCTCACTAGATCATAGGAGATCTCTTAGTAGACATCTCCTTAGGATTGTGAGTTATCCTTCATAGTTTAGGGAAGATTTATTCTTCCAGTAGAGAATGTGATAGGTGATTTTATCACAATTGGTATCACATACTCATTTTCAGGTTTTCATGAAGGATAATTCCACTACTTTGATTGAATCGTATAGATCCATGCACAAAGGATGGTTGACAGAGATAGCTCTTTAGTATGGATACACATGTGTTTATGGTATCATGTCATATCATGGTTGACCATTTTAGCAGAGGGTTTTGAACCTTACAAGGAAATTGCTTTCTCCACTCTTCACTACATACACCTTCATTAGTTAGGGGAGATTTGTTCTCCATCTTCATAGGAATGTCTGTAATGAGGGATTATGTATTGATTATGGAAGAGAGGACTAAATGAATTCATAAGTTTCTCTTTTAAGGACAAGAGAAAGAGTGAATTAGCTTAGAGGTCTGGGAGTGATCTCACTCTAGCTTAGAGATCCCACTTTGGCCCCTCTTCCTTGAAGGGGAAAAGGAAAGGAAAATATGATTTCCTCTTTGGAGAAGAATAGAGTATGTTTTCCTTTAGAGAGAAGAGATGTTTAGAGAACAGACCTATGTGAAGACCTCCAAGATCTGAGCTTTATGCCATATCAAGGTGTGATTCCAAGGCACACATATGTATCAGTAAGTCCATTGTATTGTACAAGCAATATACTTTCATTTTCAGGATCATTTGAGTTCATATTTCCTTGTTCTTGTGAAGTGTACTACTCACTGCCATATCTCTCAGTTTTCTCAGTCAGATTGCAGAGATGGTTTCTCTGAGCTTGGTGCATCATTTTCAGTGATTTAACTTGGTAAAGTTAGCTCTATAAGTCTAATATATGCTCATCAATTTTCATTTAATTTGGCTATTGCAATCTTCAGTTATGTTCAGTTGACATCAACCCTATCTGTCATTTTCACTTCTCTGTCAGGTACCCAACTTTTTTACTCATCTTGTCAGAGCTGTTTCTCAGTGTGTACTTATCCAAGTTCAATTATATAAAGCTTGTTGGATTCAGTTTACTGTCTAGTATAAGCACACCAACTTTCAGAATCATTGGATTCTTAAATCTGGAGTTATGTTCATTTTTCTACTCACTGGTCTCAAACTATAGCAGCCCGTGAAAATCGGGATGATGTCATTAGTTGCTAAACATCATTCTCAGTGTGTGGTTCATTATTTTTTATGAGATTACTCTTGAAAGTTAGCTCTTTAAGTTAACTAGACTTCCCGAAGAGGAATTAAGCTAATTGCTGCTGTGCTCAGAGAATTATGCAAAACACTGGACATGTGTATGAACCAAAAATAGCAAGTTCTTCACCTCTGAGATAACTCCAACTTATCTGTTTTGATCTATCTTTTTGTGAGTGATCTTTCAAGGTACATAGGGTGTCTAATAGATCCATTGGCAAGCTAAAAGGGCCCACCATATACTCCTGGAGTTCATTTGGCTGGTGTAGATCAAAGATTTTGCAACACCTCTTCATCTTCAAGCACATACCTATCCATCTCTTCACAGTGGTATCATAGCAAGGTTGTACAACATGATAGATGGATTTCCTTCATCAATTGACAAATTGGACAGAGGTAACTACTCAGGTTGGTCATTAATAATGGAAGCTTATCTCCAAGGTAGAAGTTTATATGGTCATGTGGCTGGAGATGAAGTTATGCCAAGTTTCAGTAACAAAAGTCAACCAACACAAGAAGAGCAAGAAAGATTGAGCACATGGTGCTCCAAGGATGCACTTGCAAGGTCTTATCTCCTCAACTCTATCTCAGATTTTTTGTTGCCTCACATTAGAAGTTGTAAGACATCTCAAGAAGTGTGGGATGCACTTGAAGCCTTCTTCTCTTCAAGTACCAAAGCTAGGAAGCATCAACTATGGCTGGATTTCACAACTCTCAAGAAGGCTCCCAAACAAAATGTGACTGATTTTGTCACAAAGCTCAAGGACATAGCGGATCAATTGGGAAGCATTGGAGAGGTAATAGATGAAGAGCAAATTGTAAGGCAGGTCATCAATGGCTTGAAGGCAGATGACAAGTGGGAAGCATTCACCACAGCTATGGATTTGTACATGGACATGCATGTACCTGATTTCAATACACTCATTGGACAACTACTTACTCAAGAGGCAAAGCTTATAAAAAATGGAGAAATTTCTAAAGTTAATCAATCTTTAGCTTTATACACTGATAAAAGCAAGCCCAAAGATAACAAAGGAAAGACAAAGAAAGTGGATGATGAAGCAGGTACATATCAAGCTAACTATGCAGGTAGAGGAAGACATGGCAGAGGTAGAGGAAGAGGAGGTAGACAAGGCAGGGGGAGATCCCAAGACTCCAACCCCTGTTCTATTTGTGGACTAACTAATCATACAACTGAAAATTGCTTTAGGAATTCCAGGAATCAAAGAGGAAGAGGATACAATAGAGGAAGTTATGGCTACTCAAGAGGAAGGTTCAACAATTATCATGGCAACTACAACAACTACAATCATTCAAACTATCAAGGAGGCTACAAAGGAAGGAGAGACTTCAATAACTACACAGAAGACTCAAACAGAGGATTCATTATTGATCATGAACATGGCTATGCCACAAGGTAAATCTGATGAGCATGTTTTCTACATAGCTTCAGGTTGTTCAAATCATGTGGCAGGAAATGTGGCACTCCTATCAGATTTAGAAGATCCAAGGAATAAGCATGAGGTACAAACAGGAGATGACACAAGACATCTTGTGGAGAAAATAGGCAATGTCAAAGCACCTGATGGAAACATCAACCTACTCAGTAAGGTACTCTATGTCCCTACCATTACAAAGAATTTGATAAGTGTTGGGCAGATAGTAGAGAAAGGGTTGCAAGTTAGGTTCACAAAAGCAAGAGTATTTGTTGAAGATCCAAGTCAAGGATTCAGAAGAATTGCAAAAGGTGAAAAGGCAGGTAGATTGTTCACATTTGAATTACCAGACACTAGAAACATTGCTCTCTTTAATTATGGTAGTCAGACACTCACAGAATTGGAAGTATGGCACAAAAGGTTAGCACATATTGGTGAAAGGTCATTAAAGCAAATTTGCAGGGACCAAAGTGTACTTGGACTCCCTAATTTGTCAAAACAACATATGATTTATAAGTGTAGTACATGTCAATTTGGAAAGTCTCACAGGTTACCATTCATGAAGAAAGGTTATATGCATGGAGATCTCTTGGAGTTGGTTCATACAAGTGTATGGGGACCTAGCAAGGAAGCTTCAATATCCGGATCAAGGTATTATGTCTCCTTTATTGATGATTGCAGCAGATGGACTATCCTATTCTTTATGAAACACAAAGATGAAGTTTTTTCATGTTTCAAAAGATATTTGGCTCTTGTGGAGAATCAAACAGGTAAATCACTAAAAAGGCTAAGGTCAGATGGAGGGGGAGAATACTTCTCCCATGAGTTTGATTCTTTTCTTCAAAAAAGAGGAATCAAAAGAGAGGTAACTACAAGGTATACTCTTGAGCAAAATGGAGTGGCAGAAAGGAGGAATAGGACATGGAAAAGCATTTGCCTAATTATCTATGGGCTGAGGTTGTATCTACAGCCACTTACTTGATTAATAGGTTGCCTTCAATTCCATTGATGGGATGACTCCATATGAGGCTTGGAATGGAAGAAGACCAAGCTTAGATCATTGTAAAATTTTTGGATGTAGTGCTTTTGCTCATCTTCCTTCACAGGTTAGAGGCAAGATGGATCCAAAGGCAGAAAGGTGTGTATTTATTGGATATGACAACAATCAAAAGGGTTACAGGTTATACAACCCTACCAACAAAGGATTCTTGGTAAGCAGAGATGTAGTTTTTTATGAAAACAATTCATGGTATAAAGATTCATGCAGGAAGGTCAATTTACCATATGATCTTGAAGAAGATTTTCCAAAGCTTGGTAGAGAACAACCGAAGATTGGAGAACAAGACACCTTGGAGCATGATGAAGAATCTCAGATGGAAAAGATCAAAGCATGGAAGTCTAAAGGTAAAGCAAAATTGCAGGAACTTGGACATGAGGCAGAATCATCACATCATGGCCTAAGAAGATCTATGAGGGAAAAGAAAAAACCAGAAAGGTATGGGTTTGACACCTCATTAGTAACTAAACATTCTATCTACATAGCACAGGACATAAACCAAGAGGATCCATCATCATTTGAAGAGGCCAAAGCAAAATCAGAATGGAAGCATGCAATGAAGGAAGAGATTGAAGCACTTGAGGAAAACAACACTTGGGATTTGGTGCCCAAGACTTCATCCATGAAGGTAATAGGCTCAAGATGGGTCTATAAACTCAAGAAGAATTCTGATGGTTCCATTAACAGGTATAAGGCAAGGCTTGTAGCAAAACGCTTTGCACAAACTCAGGGAATTGATTATGAGGAGACCTTCTCTCCTGTGGCAAAGATGCCTACTATTAGGGATTTGCTTAGTATTGCCTCTTCCAAGAATTGGAAGATACTTCAACTAGATGTAAAGAATGCATTCTTGAATGGTTGGATAACAAAAGAGGTATATATGGCACAACCACCTGGTTTTGAGAATCAAATTTATCCTCATTATGTGTGTAAACTTAACAAAGCATTGTATGGTCTCAAGCAAGCCCCAAGAGCTTGGAATTTCAGGCTTGTTTCATTCTTGCAGGACAAAGGCTTTCAACCTAGCAAGGCAGATTCTTCACTCTTTATTAAAAAGAGTAATTCTGAGATCATCTACTTATGTGTATATGTAGATGATATTATATTGACAGGAAATCATGGAGATGGTATGAAGAAGATCAAAGATCAGATGAGAGAAGAGTTCAAGATAAGTGATTTGGGTTCACTTACCTACTTCCTAGGTTTGGAAGTTGTCTACAAAGATCATGGTTTGTTTCTCACTCAAAGAAAGTACATTAAGGACATGTTGGCAAAATTCAAGATGCAAGATTGTAAGATTGCAGGTACTCCAATGGAGGTCAATTACAATTGAGCTCACATGAAAGTGAACTCATAGAGGACATCACATCATATCAAAGTCTAGTGGGTAGCCTCAACTATGCCAGATTGACAAGAGTAGATATATGTTACAGTGTGAGTGTGCTAAGTCAATTTATGCACACACCAAGGAAACCACATATGGATGCTGCCAAAAGGATTCTCAAGTATCTCAAAGGAACCATAAATGAAGGACTTTATTATCCGTATCTGATTTAGGTTTGAAGGTATTTTCTGATGCAGATTGGGCTGGCTCTAAGGAAGATAGAAGGAGCACTTCAGGTTATCTTACCTTTGCAGGTTCAAAGCCTATTTCATGGTCATCCAAGAAGCAACCCACAGTTGCACTCTCTTCTACTGAAGTTGAATACAGAGGTCTTGCCATAGCTACACAAGAAGCTATGTGGATGAAGACATTATTAAAAGATCTTGGATTGGAGTTTGGAACTCCAACTATTTATGGTGACAATATGAGTTCTATTCATTTGGCTGCTAGTCCTATTTTTCATGCAAGGACTAAAAATATTGAAGTTCATTATCACTATGTAAGAGAGAAGGTTCTAAGCAAAGAGATTCAAATATCATATGTGTCCACTCATCAACAATGTGCAAATATTCTAACCAAAGCATTGGATGGTACAAAGCTTTGCAAATTCAAGGCTATGATTGGTTTACGGGTAATCATGGAAGATTGAAGACCTCAAGCATACTTGGCTTGAGGGGGAGCTGTTGGAGAAAGTCTATGACAAGCTTAAGTATTGGCTTGAGTCCCACAAATTCATAGAAGAAGCTTTAAAATGAAGACTATGCAAAGTTCACTTGTAAAGTACCTCTTGTAACTTTTGAAGAGTTTACTTAATGTAGAAGTGAGAGAATATTAAGTGGTTGAGTCCACTTGATCAAAAAGGGAAAGAGAAGCCACGAATTCGTTTTTTGTGGTAGGTAGAGAATCAAATCAATCACTAATTGATTGGAGAGTGATTGAGGGAAGTTAGCCTCCCAAAATCAACTATAAATAGATGGCAACTTTAGTCGTGGTTAGAGAGACCTATGTGAAGACCTCCAAGGGCTGAGCTTTATGCCATATCAAGGTGTGATTCCAAGGCACACATATGTATCAATAAGTCCATTGTATTGTACAAGCAATATACTTTTATTTTCATGATCATTTGAGTTCATATTTCCATGTTCTTGTGAAGTGTACTACTCACTGCCATATCTCTCAGTTTTCTCAGTCAGATTGCAGAGATGGTTTCTCTGAGCTCGGTGCATCATTTTCAGTGATTTAACTTGGTAAAGTTAGCTCTATAAGTCTAATATATGCTCATCAAATTTCATTTCATTTGGGTATTGCAATCTTTAGTTATGTTCAGTTGAAGTCAACCCTATCTGTCATTTTCACTTCTCTGTCAAGTACCCGACTTTTTTACTCATCTTGTCAGAGTTGTTTCTCAGTGTGTACTTACCCCAATTCAATGATTTAAAGCTTTTTGGATTCAGCTTACTGTCTAGTATAAGCATACAAACTTTCATAATCATTGTATTCTTAAATCTGGAATTATGTTCATTTTTCTGCTCACTGGTCTCAAACTATAGTAGCCCGTGAAAATCGGGATGATGTCATCAGTTGCGAAACATCATTCTCAGTGTGTGGTTCATTATTTTTTATGAGATTACTCTTGAAAGTTAGCTCTTTAAGGTAACTAGACTTCCCCAAGAGGAATTAAGCTAATTGTTGCTGTGCTCAGAGAATTATGCAAAACACTGGACAGGTGTATGAACCAAAAATAGCAAGTTCTTCACCTCTGAGCTAACTCCAACTTATTTGTTTTGATCTATCTTTTTGTGAGTGATCTTCCAAGGTACATAGGGTGTCTAATACATCCATTGGCAAGCTAAAAGGGCCCACCATATACTCTTGGAGTTCATTTGGCTGGTGTAGATCAAAGATATTGCAACACCTCTTCATCTTCAAGCAAATACCTATCCATCTCTTCACAGTTCTCAATTATGGATAAGTGGAGCAACTGAATTCAACAGAATCCCTTTCAAAGGGAAAGGGAAAGTGGAATAGATTCCACTGCCAGAGCTCTTTTCCTTAGAGGAGATTACTGAGAGAGACAGAGAGAGAGTTTCACTTTCTCATTTTGGTTGTGTAGATAGAAGTGGCACTCTTCTATCAAAGAAAAGAGGGAGATTAGTTAATCATGATGGTTAGATTGAGTCTCACATGCAGACTCTAGAGAGAGGAAGTTATGTTTATTTCTAGTGATGTTACTTGACTAGATGGGATGATCTAGTTATTGAGATTAGTGAGACTGGGAGTAGAGTTATAACTCCTCTCTTTAGGGTTTCTAGGAGATAGGGATAGATCTAACTTATTAGGGTACCAAACTCTTAGTTGGTGTTATATCATGAGTATGATGTATAAACATCAATTAGGAGGAGGGGTACAAAGGGATTAACTAAATCTGAAAGGGAATGCTTTTTGCATTCATATGGCAAACTATACGGAAGAGGATATTTTAGAGTTTGCACTAGTGTGAATGGATGCTCTTCCAACAGAACTAAGTCCTACGGTAAAGGATAAGAAACCATAGTCTTCTTGGTTAGTGAAATGTAGAGATTGCATTTTACTACCAAGAAATTCTTATATATGAGCTAGGATGAAAGATTGGCATAGTTCAAAAGGTAGTTTAGACAAAACTATTACTTGTGATTACATTCAAGGTTAGGAGTATGATATCATAGAGATGCATCTAATTTGCTATTTCCTAAAGTCTACACCAGCCATTTAGGCATAGTTTTTGCATCCTCTATATCAGCCCTCTCATTAACAAGTGCATCATGTAAATCTGCATCAAAAATAGAATAATTTGCATGAAACCTGTAAAAGAGGAGAAATCACTTCATTTAGGCTTGCACTTGATTGTCCACCTAGAAAAAAAGGTAACAAAGTGCCATACACATCTTTGGAGCTAATTTATGTCTCCTTAGTACATGAAACTAATGGTTGAATTGCATCTTCCACAAAAAACAACATCATATCTAACCAAAATGAATTTACTCTACGGATGATTGAGACCATAGCCTTTGGTTTCAAAATTGTGCCCAACAAAAATAGATTTCACTAGTTTATCATCCAATTTTCTATGTTTTGTTCAGGCACTCATGCATATGCCAAAAAACCAAAGACATGTAGATGAGCAACAAATGGCTTGTGACCATGCCAAGCCTCATATGGAGTGATAGACTAGAGTGCTTTGGTGGGACACCTCTTAAGTACATATGTTGCACGCATAACAACCTCAAGCTAGAAATTACACCTCACCATCTCCATGAGAGATCTCTTGTTTCTTTAAGCAATACCATTTTTTTGAGTTGTATACATCATTGTACATTGATGTTTTATCCCACGCTCAGCCAAAAATGCATTAAAATCAAAAGACATGTATCCCTCCCCCCCCCCCCCCCCCCCCCCCCCGATGAGAATGGAGGGTGCCCATTTTACATGTTGCTAGATTTTTATGGAGAACTAGAAACTGTTTGAAGCACATTAACACTTTTGACTTTGCTTTCAATGGATACATTCATGCACACTTGGAAAAATCATCAATAGAAGTCATGAACTAAAGGTAGTTCCCAAAAGAATGCGTATGTATAGGACCCGAGATATCACTATGAACAAGTTGCATGTGTCTTGCTGCGTTTGTGCACCTTGTGTGTGCTTCTTGTGCATCTCTTGCACTTCTACACACGCCCAACGGTGATATTAGAGCAGGTTTCGCTCCTCAAGTTTCGGTTTTTTGCATCATGGCATGCGTGCACTCTTATTTCTAAGTACTCGAACTAAATCATCTTTTGGAAAGTAGGAACACTGCATTTTGCCCAAAATACAGGCTTCACAGGCATGTTTACAAGGTCCTCAGGTTTGGGAATGGAGGACACCATTTCAGTTTTTTGCAAGCGTAGCAAACTAGCAAAATTTAGATGACCAAAGTGTGCATGCAAAATTTTTGCATTTGACATATCCTGAGAATCTTGAAGTGCACATGCTAAATCATTGATAGATTTTGCATAGTCTATGAGCTTATATATCCCACGACATAAAATTATAGAAGCAATAGTAATATCGCCATTTAATAGATCATGAACTCTACATCTATCATCAACAAACTTGAAAATAAAGCCGATCTTGACTAAGGTTAAACTCATAATAGATTTTTCTTCATCCTTGGCACAAACAAAGCATCTCACAATGTTAAAGAACTACTATCAGTAGTAGTCATAATGATCTTACCAAATCACGTGAATGGATAAGAGGAGTTGTTGGCGCATGTGATAGTATTCCCTATAGGGGCTGGCTCAAGTGAACTGAAGAAACGTGCTAGTGATATGTTGATTGCCCCATTGTCAAAGCATCAAACATCTAACTCTATTGTAGACACACAATGTTCATGAGAAGATGGTTCATAACTGCAAACAGTAGTAAATGTCCATTCTTCATTCTGCACAAGATTAGAAGACTTTGTTTTGGGTTTAGAGGTCTCTGCAACAACAATTTGAGCCTCTTTTTTCTTTGCCTCTTTTGCAGCCAATTTTAGACAAATCTTTATGACATGATCATTTCCTTTATAGTATTTCCAAAACAATTTCTGCTTTTCTAATTTCTTCTCGTCTTTGTCTTACTTTTTTTACTGTGCAAAATTAATAGTTTTCTACTTACTAGTAGATGAGCTCCATTTACCTTTATCGTTCTAAATAGTTAAGGAAGTTTGATCTACTACATGCATAATGAACCTATTTTGCCTAGAATGATCTTCTTGCAACAAAACACAGACTAACTCCTTAAATATTAAGGCATTTGGATTTCCTTTTATCATCAACCAAAGAGTAGAAGCAAAACTCTGAATGATCTTCTTGCAATAAAACACAGACTAACTCCTTAAATATTAAGGCATTTGGATTTCCTTTTATCATCAACCAAAGAGTAGAAGCAAAACTCTGATATGAATCTAGAAGACCATTCAGGACAAATCTACACAAATAAACTATCTGGCAAGACTTCATCATCATAAATCAATTGTTCTTTTACATCTTTGATCTTTGTCAAAAAATTGTCCATAGAATCTCCTTTATTCATATGCTCACTCTCCAATTGTTTTTGGAGATAAGCAACATGAGCCTCGTTTCTTGCCTGGTATAAAGTGCTAAGTGTATCCCAAACATCCTTTGTTGTTTTGCAAGAATGAATATGAGGGATAATGGTACATTTAACAGAAAAAGCTGTCAATGCATGTGCTTGAGCATCACTACCATCCCATTAAAGTTTCTCTATAGTAGGTGTTGTAGGGACCGCAACACGAAAAGGAATTTGAAGATCATCATCTTCAAGTCCATCTACATCACCTTCAATAATTGTATTTGGAGGTGTAGTAGGTTGTTTTTCAACACCCTGTACAATATTCCATAGTCCTTTTGTGACCAATACATGAGGCATCATATATGCCCACAATGGGTAATTGGTACCATCCAACTTATCTTCAATAGCCAACATATGGAATACATCATTGCTTTTAGCCATGGCCAGTGACGAAAATACCATAATGGAAAAAAGTGATTGTATCTCATAAAGTTGAATAGAACTACCATGTCAAGCTTTGGTAAACCTCTAGGAGACTTCAAGGCCCTTATACAAGCGAACCAAAAATTATATATATGTTTGGCACAAATGGACAAAATTGCCTGCATAAGCACTATGATAGTGTGTTCAGAGGTTGAAACGAGCTCAGATCCAAATTTTGACACCATATAGCGAAGCTATTTTGAACCCCTAATTGGCATGAGTATGCTCATCAATTTTTGTTCGATTCTAAGACTATGACCAAAGGGTGTTGACAATGCCCTAGATGAAGCGAAAACCTGCTCTGCTACCAATTGTTGGAGTTTGAGCTCTAGAGGAGCACACGAACAACACAAGGAAGAAGAAGAAGCTAGGAGCACAACACACAATACTAAATGTATTACCAAGTGAATGTACAAAGATAAGTATCATTTTAGGGTAACAGACATATACACAAGCTAGGGAAAAAACCTCCTAAAGAGGGAGAAAAGTGCCTCGGAAGTCCTAAGTGTGTTCGCACACATCACTACAAAAATATATCAACAGTGTGTAACCATACCCTTGGGATGTATCTCCTTTAGTATAGGGTATCCAATGTGGCAGAATCTCTCATGCCATAGATTACTTTTGCCCACACTTGTAGCAGTTGTAAGAGTAGACAACTCATACAATTTGTTTGTCCTTATGCCAGTCCCAACAATATTGTTGTTGTTATCCATAATCTTAGCTCGTGTCTTACAGAAAGATCCTTCATGACCTTGATTAGTTATAGAAGCTACTGAAAGTAGATTTCATTTGATTTGTGAAACATACAACACATTTGAGAGCTTTATGATATCCCAATTAGAGTTAATGACAAAAATTGTACCTTCGCGCTCTACAAGACATCTTGCATTATTGCCTATCTTTATTGTGGTGGGTTCCTTTAGAGGCTATAAGGAACTGTAAAGGCCTTTTTTGCTCGTGGTGTGGCAAGAGGCATCACTATCCAACACCCGTGAGTCATCTTTTCCTAAAGCTTTAGTCGAGGAGCATACATCCTCTATCGTAACAAATAACTGAAGCTTTATTTTTGTAGTGTTGACAGACTCCTTGACCTTGCCACCGTTTGAAGATCCATTTTTCTCTTCTTCCTTCTTGATGCAAAAGTATGAATTCTATGGCAATTCTTCTTGCAACAAAAACACTCCCTTGAACTTCTTTTTGTTGTTCTTCTTTTTGTCTCCATCTTTTGAAGAGTCTGCTTTGGCTCCTTTGGCGTTTGTTGTGAATGCAACATGTCCTTTGCTACCATCACTCCTTGACTTGATCTAAAACTCCTCCCCCATGAATAAGGCACTAAATTCTTCAAAAGTTAGAGGTTGAGGTATGATTTGAGTATTAAGAGCAATTACCAAACCATCAAACTTTGGTGGAAAAATTCGAGACAATGTTGAGCTAGCTCCTTGCGTGAACTCTATACACTTGCTCCCGCCATTTGATCCCATAGATTTTTTATGGGAGTGATAACCACGTATGGAGTCTCTCCATTATCAAACCTTTCTACTGCTAGTCGATTATCCAATTTCTAAATCTATTTCTAATTATGAGTTTCATATTGATTTCTCAATATGTTCCATGCTTCATAAGCCTTGGTAGTATGCTGAATGAGATTCAAAACACTATTAGTAGTAATTGTAACTAGATCACAGAGTGCATCTGCATTTCTACATTTCCAAGCATATAGAAGATCAGCATCAAGAGGAATCATTCAACCAGGATAAATTGGATCACGTGTTTCTTGGGGCTCATGATCAATCCCAAGAACAATCTCTAGAAGCTCATATGAATCAAGGATAGAAGTGATTTTAAACTTCCATAGGGTGTAATTTATACCATCAAGTTTACCTTCTATGAAGATTGGTAGTTGTATCCACAATGTTGGGATAACCAGCATCATTGCTACTCCTCCTTGTGCTTGACCTACTCCTGTTGATGAACCAGCTAGATTCCCACTTGTAGATCATGATACACCACTTAATATCTTCTCTCTTTTGTTGTTGAAGCCTCTACAATCTCTGTGTTTCTGCTTCTACACCACCCAGAGCCTCTTGAGCTCTGATACCATGTAAGAAAATAACAACACAATGGAATAGACCAATAAGTGAGAGAAAAAAGCAAACAAAGGTAGATGCAAACTGAGATATAGAAAACTCAAATTCTCAAATTGCCAAGAGTAATGGAGCTACAATAATGGTGTTGTCTAGCCATGCACTCCCAATGTGGAGCTTAGATGGCAATCTAGAAAAACTCTAGATGAAGGGCTTACTAGTGCACAATGTTGTGTAAAGCTACACATGGGTTATGCTTATATAGATTTTACAAGGGGATTCCATATACATAAACATGGTTGGGAGATACCAAATGGTTGGAAAAAATATACAATCTAAGAATGGCTCCACGACCATAGGTCCTACTACCTTAGCCCTACGTGTCAAGGGGATAGGCCTCCTGGACCCCACACAAGGGAAGAAAGCCCCCCTCTACACTCCCCCCATTAAGGTTCTATGGGGAAACTAAAAGATGCCACAAGCCCTTTGCTTTTGCCTTGAATGCCAACCCAACGTCCAAGAAGTTTATGCCCTACCTAACCTAATGGTTAGGCTCACAAAGATCGTCTATTACTATCAATGATCACACATAGAACTCATCTAACTTTGGAGTTAGCATTCCACAAATGTTCAAGTTCTCACAATGGCTTCTCCTCATAATATCGGCCTTACAACTTAGAGCACCATGGATCATTTGTGGTCACTTGAGGGTGGAGTATTGAGTATAACTCATCATACATGCATAAGAAAAGTTCTTGATTCAACAAGATCAAAGTTGGATTCAAAAAGCAAAAAGTGTGCCTTCCTAGGATATAGTGAAGAGTCTAAAGCATACAAGTTGTGGGATCCTGAGGGAAGGAAGATTTTTGTCAGTGGATATGTGGTGTTTGATGAACGACCACTTAGTAGAAGATAAAGGTAACTCTACTATCTCATCAAACAAAGAAATAACTCACCTTGTGCCTATCAAAAGACAGGTTAAATTTGAGGAGGAAATATCTGATAGAGAAATTTCCTCAATAAAAAGCCAACTACTTATAGCTGCACAGCGTAAGCCACTACCGAAGTGGGCACAACAGCCCTTTGATGATCACAATCCACATGTAGATGTACCAATATTTGATGTTCAAGAAACTTTTGCACCACCTGCATGCATGACAACTATTCGGATGGTACTCGCAATAACTCCACAAAAGGCCTGGCCTATTTTCAAATGGATGTCAAATCTACATTTTTGAATGGTCACCTCAAGGAGGAGGTATATGTATCTCAACCACGAGGTTTTGAGATGCCAATTCAAAAAATAAAGTTTGGAGGTTGAAGAAAGCTTAGAATTGGACTTAAGCAAGCACCACGGGCATAGATAACTTTTTCAAAAATATGGGTTTTGAAAGAAGTACTTTTGATGCTAACTTGTATGTAACAAAAAGGGATAGCAAGCTAGTTGTTGACATTGCATATGTCGATGATTTGATCATTACACGAGATCATCAGAAACTCATCAATCAAACTCGGATCAGCTTGGGAGCTGAGTTTGAAATGACATACTTAGTTCTACTCCATTTTGTGTGGGAACTAAATTATGGCAAAGAAAGGATGGAATTTTCATCTCACAACAAAAATATGCCAAAGAAATTCTCAAGGCATTTGGAATGATTGACTGCAAACCAACTAGCACACCTATGGAGGTAAATCATAAGCTATTTGTGGATGATAACATGGCTGATGTAGATGCTAAGAAGTATAGGAAGCTCGTTGGAAGTCTTATTTTTCTGTGCAAGACTAGACTAGACATTTGCTATGTTGTTGGAGTGTTAAGCAAGTTTTCCAAAAAACCTAAGGAGAGTCACTGGAATGTGAATTCTAGGGTACATTGCAAGAACCTTGGATTTTGGCATTTTTTATACCACAGGTGATACACTTCAAGGATATTGTGATTCAAATTGGGTTGGAGATTGTGATTCTAGAAAATTAGTTTCTGGATATTATTTCTCACTTGGCTAAGGAATATTTTCTTGGGTAAGTAGGAAGCAACCAACTCTCGCACTCTCCTCCACTGAAGTAGAGCACAAAGCAGCTTGTTTTGCTTCTTGTGAGGCAGTTTGGTTAAGGAGAATTCTTGCAGATCTAGGCTTTCCATCGAATATGGCGACTGTACTTAAGTGCGATAATCAAAGTTGTATGGCCATTGCAAAGAACCCAGTATTTCATGCTCACACCAAGCATATAGAAGTACAGTACCATTATGTCATGAGCTAATTGAAGATGAAATTGTGGAGCTAGAATATTGCCCAACAGAGGCAAATTGTGTTCACATATTCACCAAAGCACTTGGAAGAGAGCAGCTCAACAGGCATCTTCAATAGATGGGCATAGGACCGAGACCTACTTGATTTATCATTCGGTAAGCATTAAGGGGGGGTGTTAGTATATGATCAATGTCTACCCCTCATGATTATATGCACATTTTGTAAGGCCCCCATTATGAGGAGAAGCCAAGCGTGCATTACCCAATTGATGGGAATCCCAACTTGCATGTTGGATGAAGGTCATAATTGGACCATGTAAGATATTGTAAGGAAAGGGAGTTACCAAGGTCCCCAATTGTGGGGTCCCGAGCAGAAGTGAGCAACCCCGCCGGTAGGTCCAAGGGGGCTAGTGGGTCCCCTGGCTGGGGGGGTCCTAGGGGACCAACGGGCCCCCTGGTGGGGGTCAAGGGGCAGCATCCCCGACGCGAAGATAAAGAGAATATTCCATGGAATATTCCTTCTCAAAGTCAGAAACCATTTATATTTGTTAGGTCCATTTAACGGACCTAAGCCGTGTATGACAACTACGCGGGCAGTGGCCGCCCACGCTCTACCGCCCATGTATAGCCGTCCGTGGAAGGTTGCCAATTATCCTATATATACATGACTTCTGGACTACCTGAGACATCGAATCGAGCCAGCATACCTCTACCTTGTATCTCCCTATCTAGAGTTGTCTAGATCACCATTTAAGCTCTACCTTGAGAGCATACGAGTGGACAACGCCATCATCTTTGTACTTGCTGTTAGTAGAAAATCGTTGAGATTCTCCTATATCTGTTATCTTCTTTGACACTGCTCCTGTGTTATATTGCGTAACTATTCTCTTACAGCTTTGGCATGTAAGACATGTTCACATTAGATATACAACTCACATAAATATGAAGAAAACAAGTATGGTTGAAAATTTGCCTACTCTTTTCTTTATCAAGTGATACAGATTCATGTGAAGGATGCTTGGAAGGAAAATTGCACAAAATACCTTCCAAAAAGCATGAATTTATCGAAGCTACAAAGAAGTTGATGATTATTGACTCAAATGTGAATGAACCTATGAGAGCATATTCAATTTATAATCAATAATATTTTTTCACATTTATTAATGTTTTTACAAGATATTCTTGGGTTTTCGGTTTAGGACTATAATTTCAAAAAAAATATAGCCATGATTGAAATGATACATAACAAAAAAAAAACAAATTTTAAGAAGTGAGAGATGGAGAATATATATCTAATGATCTCAAGCCCTACTTAGAAGATAAAGACATTGCTCATCAACTCACGAATTCACATTCTCCAAAGTAAAATGATGTTTGTAGAGAGAAAAAGTCGTACACTTATAGAAATGGCACAATGCATACTATCTTCAAAGAAATTTTCCCTTAAATTTTGGTTTGGATTATTCATATCACCAACCGTATTCAAAGCAGGGCATCTACAAAAGCTTCAAAACAACTCACACCTTATGAAGCTTAAAAAATACTCATTATGGACTACTTTAGAGTTTTTGGTTCCCTTGTATATATTCACATTGAAAGAAAAAGATAGTGATAATCTTGAAAGCTATTAAAGCTTAGACAACAAATGCTATAAGTTCTATAGTAAAATTTTTTTCTCACACACTACATATATTGTTAAAAATTAGATTTATGATAAAAATTGAAAAATTTTAGGTTTTATTAATCAAAAAATTCTTCAGAGAAATTTGGACTCTTATATTGGTCATACAAAGGACAGGTCAAAACCCCTCAAACATCTCAACCTAAATTTGAATTTGAGCAACCACAACCTTCATTATCTCTTATTCTTTCTGAACCAAAGATTCCTCTTATACATCCATATGATGAAAAACCAGTTCAAGAAGTTGAAAGATTATATAGAGTTTTAGAAGGTTGTCATCAAGAAGGTTCCAAAGGCAAACTATGCAAGAAATTCGAATCAAAAATTTCAAAAAGAGAACCATAAGACAATAAGAGGAGCAAGAAAGAGAACATCACATAAATTTTGCAAAAGTGAATGATATTCATAACATTTTAGCTCTTACTTCAAAACGCTTTGACATAAGAGATAAGGAACATCTTGTTTGCAAATTAATCAAAGCATTTTATGGTTTGAAACAAGGAGAAAGAACATGATATGAAAAAAAATACATTTGTATATAATCTCCTTTGGTTTTTAAAAAGACTTAGGTCAATAATCTTTCAAAACGAAGTTTAGAAAATTTTTTACTTTAATGATTTTGGTTCACTACATTATTATCTTGGCATTGAGTTCATTCACAAGAATAATTATATTCATGACGCAACAAAAATACATTGAAGTACATTGAAGAACTACTTGAAAGGTTTTGAATGCAAGATTCAAAGTCTATGCAAGCTCCTATGAATGCTAATGTTTCTTTATAGGAAGGAGCAGATTCAGAACATTATGATGATTATGGAATGCTCGATCTATCTTCTAAATTCGTCCAAATATACAATTTGTGATTTTATAGATATCCAAGTTTATGCATAAAACTCTCAAAATTCATTGAAATAAAAAAGATTTTCCTTATGATTTTACAAACACAATCAAAGAAAAGACATCACAAGCTATGCAAATTATTGAAACCCTACTTTTCAACAAACCCTAATTTTTGAAAAACCATTTCCTAAAAGTAGTATATGAGCTAGGATGCTTAAATTTTTTTCTTACGTATTCTTAAAGTAATCATTGAGAGCTATTTACTCATATATATAACACTTGGCAATCTGATATAAAAGATTGCCAAGTGTAAATAAATGAAACCCTAATATATACACTTGACAAGTCTAAGTCCTTCAAAATGGAAACCCTGATTTTGATAAACTTTTTTTTACTTGATAAAAGTGAGTTTCAATTGTATGGCTAAGATTATGCAAATTATTGAAACCCTACATTTCACCAAACGCTAATTTTTTAAAAACCATTTCCTAGAAGTACTATATGATCTAAGATGCTTAAATTTTTTTATTACATATTCTTGAAGTAATCATTGAGAGCTATTTACTCATATATAACACTTGGCAACTCTGATGTATACACTTGACAAGTCTTAAGTCCATCAAAATGGAAACCCTGATTTTGATAAACTTTTTTTTTTATATAAATGTGAGTTTTAAATTGTATGGCTAAGATTAAATAAAAAATAAAGCTTGATCTTAAATTCATGCACTAACTTGCCACATCGGCAAAATCACTTCACCTCATCATACAAAAAGCCCAACAAATCTATCTTCTGGAAATTTTTTGCGCCTAACTTTTTTACCCAGCCTTGTGACTATGAAAGAACACTAAATGGTCACACTTTTAGTTAATCTATACAGTCATATACTCATGCTTAGATAAGGTGACGTTGACTGCGCTGCTGTATGGTGTTCTTTTGCTGCTCCTATCTCATCTACACACACTCCATGTGTGTTATTCCTGTAAGTAGCTGTTGAATTTCTGTTCCACACCTATCTACTAATTGTACCGAGTTGTTTGCAACCATCTACTTCAAATAAATGTCTGCAACTATCTACATCAAAGGAGTTCTAACAACAATTCCATGCTGTTTTTCACACTCACTCACAGCACATACTGTATATTCCTTATTCAACCTATAATACATCACTTTCCAACACACACTACCATTTCTTACAACTTTAGGCACTTATTCTTGCATGTTATGTATCTAGAACCATTGAAAATTCAACCTATTACATTCTTTTGTATATACACAGGTTGTATACTCAAGTTAATTTTTGAAGTAGAGTTTTCTGCTCATTTCACATATCTTGTCTCTTTCTCTATTCTCTATTTTCTCTCATCTATCTTCTTTGGTTCAAGTTGTGTATATGTGCTTGGTTTCTAGCATGTGGAAGACCTGTGAGGGCCTACCTACTTCCAACAGCAAAAAAGCATCAAAAGAACAATAACATAGTAGTAAAAAAGACATAGATAAGTACTCTACAACTTACAAAGGCTTAATTGAGATGTGCATAAACCTATGCATAGGCTTACAGATTCAATGAGGAATTGATACAAATACTCATGAAATGTTATTCTACAAAATGCAGAAGTGCATATGAGGAAGCATTCAGCAGATGAACAGTAATTCATCTGTTTTATATGTCCATACGACTTACAAAGGCTTATTTGAGATGTGCATAAACTTATGCAAAGGCTTACCAAAGATTCAATGAGGAATTGATACAAATACTTGCGAAATGTTATTCTACACAATGCAGAAGTGCATATGAGGAAGCATTCAACAGATGAACAGTAATTCATCTGTTTTCTATGTCCATGCGACTTGATCACGATCATGTTTTCGACCCTCATAATAAGTAAGGTGCAAAGAGGCCAATCGACCTTGAAAGGTGTGATTCCAGGATGTCATCTGTTTAAAGCCTACTGCTCTGCAATCAAAAGTGATCAACCACACTGCCAGCACTCGCTCTGCAAGAGTACTAGTGAGTGAAGTATCCCATTATACTCTGTTGTATACAACACTAAGTCCATGCCCTCGGGCTTGGATCCAATATATAGAAATACAAATGGCCATAATTTTGTATGCGTGATGCATAACCAGGATGCACTTACATAAACATCTTTTGGTGATTACAAGTGAGGCTCTGGCTGTCTAAGTCATCAGTCTTCATAACAGAATTGTACTGAGAAAAGATAAGCTAAGATGGTCAAGAGTTCAGGACATTCACCAGCACAAGACGAATCCCATCTAGAACATTGCAAGATAGCACAGATAGAACATTCCTACTCTCCTTCTCCTGTAGATGTGTGCATTGATATCTATCATGCGAAAAAGTTTCAACCATGCAAGAAATGTTCATGAAGCCAATGCATTTGATACAGTCCCTTAGTATTTCATGCAATTAGACACGCGATGGACCTATAATTGAATGTTGATTTAAGTGATGACAGTGCAAGTTCCACGCCCAAAGAGCTGCTTTCCATCTAGTTTTCGCTATATACAAAATCTCTGCATGAAGTGCTTATATACATAGCATGTAGAAACATAAAGCCAGAAGCAGGGGTTAGAAAGCAGTAAATAGCACTATGATGCCATCTACTGTATGCTGCTTATATACCAAGACCATATTAATATGGCTCAAGGCCTAGCCAATTGGTTTAACATTGCAGCTGTCTTTGGATTCAAGTCCTAACATCAAATAATTATTTGTAGGTGCACTTCTGTGAGGAGTTTTCTGCAGAAGAACAGAGAAAGCTGAATTCACAAACGAATATTTAAACCATAAAGACTGCAAGATTATGAACTCAACTTTTAAATTAAGTACAGAAGCCTCAATTCTTTGAAATGTATTTGTCACCGCTGTTTAAAAAGTCAAAACTTTGTCAGTGTTGTGACATTAATATGTTCCAAATTAGAAGTCTGTCGCAAGTAATCAGACAGAACCTCTATGCATCAACAAGAATTGATACAGGCAAATCATGATAAATTGTTGTTCTGTTTTCACTGAAGATACTGTCTCACAATCTGGCTATGCATCCACAAGGATTGTTTCAAACTCTATCAATGATAAGTTGTTATCCATCTTAACTGAAAATGATGCAGGCTCAGTCACCTCAATAGAGCCTTGCCACCTGTCCACTGCAAGTCGCATGGAACCACGGAACATGTCTACTTTTGCATTGTTCAAGATCACTGTGGCACCTTCCTGCATCACATCAACTAGCCCAAACACACAAAACAATGAGCACATTTTGTCAGCTGAAATCAGTACTGCTCGCAACAGTTTTCTACCAGCTACAGTCTATGGCACATCAGGCAAAGGCGCATCAGACTTCCTAGAACAAGGGAAAATTATTCAATACTAAGACATTTGCATTTTGGTTTCTTCAATAGCATTGTGTACTATGAATGATGAAAAGAAAACAAGATGACAATGCTAGAGAGAGAATAAGTATATATATTTTTTAAGGGAGGCCGATCATTGAGATCTACTCTTCCTGATAGCTTGAATTGATTTGAAAGTACAATGAAAGGGGGGCATACACCCATGGGACTCCCCAAATCCCACAAAACAGGGGGTTGAACTCCTAGCAACTACAATGATACAGAGCCCTAAGGCCCCCTACAGTATAAACTGGGAAGGGACCACCCTAAGGCCAGATGAAAGGATGGGTTTGAATTGGGTACCCCCAAGGCCAGCCCCAAGGCCCAATCATCCCCCGAAGGAGCTGGTTTTAAACTTCTCACCACAAAAGTGGTGAAGATTGTCCCGCTGCAGCCTTCAGGGGTTGAACCCCTGCCCCCAGCCTTGAGAGGCAAAGGACCCAACAGGCTGAGCTCGCACAGACACACTAAATATATATATTGCTATTGGAACAGTCAGATTATTAAATTCTAATGCATCTCTATTTGGATGCTTGGATAACACGTGTCAACCATGAGCACTAGACAGAGAAAGGCCATATTCTGCCTTCACCCTGAGGGTGATGAGATGAAACAGAAGTGGATCCCTGATCCTCAGAATAAGAGATTTATTAACCTCATTTGTATTGCTTCCTAAACATTCTTCTGCACATTCTTTTGTTGGTATAATTACTGTTCTCCTTTATATGGAAAGGGGGGAGGGAGGGGGGAACAAAATAAGAAGGCCTGCATTTTGGCTTCTCTTATGTAAAGCATACAACTAAAAACTAAATGAAAATCCTCATGCACATGTAAGAGTTTAATAAGAACTTTTATACCTTCATCATTTGAGGTGAGAATCCAAACACTATTCTTTGATAATTCTATCCAGAAACACTATTATTATTATTATTCAGAAACTCTCTAAAACAAAAGTTTCAATATTTTGAGGGTCAAGGAAATTATCAATCGCATAGTAAAAATTCCTGAAATGATTGAGAAGGCAATGAAATAAGAATGATCTTGGGACTATGCTTTAAAACCTAAATAAGCATGAACAGAAAAAATTTCCTGAGAATGGGAGTGAAACTTTGTATACCTTCAACATTGTAGGGAAGAATCAAGATACATAATGGAAAAATTATACCCAGAAATATTATTAATATTATTATGAGCCTCTGAAACAACCACTCAATCTTTCAAGGGAAAGTTTCTGGCATTCAAAGGAGAGTTGAAATTCCTATAGGGATAACAAAGCATATGAAGTGAGCATACGTCCATTGTTACCAGGTTTTGATGCCTTAACGAGATGAAAATAGAGCTTGCTAATGAAGATTTTCATTATGATAATAAAGGTTATAAAATAAGAAAAGGTCCATTGTTTCAAGGTTTTGATGCCTTCACAAGGATGAAAAGAGGGGCTTGCTAATGGAGATTATGAGAGAAAGATTAGCTAACAAAAGAGGGACTTCATACCTTCAACCATCAAGGGAAAAACCATAATACATTCTTGATTATTTCTATCGAAAATAGCATTTACTTTTGGAATCTCTTAAAGAAGCCGTAAAATATGCTGAATGAGATGTTTCTAAAATTCAATGAATACCTTCTGTCGGATCTACAACTGACAACTCCCAAGATCTTAGAAACAAGAAGAGAAGCAAATGCAATAGACCATGAACTTACGAAAAACACCTAAACACAATGAATGAACTGAAATAATTCTAAACATATGAACTGAACATAATAATGAAGTTACTGCATGGACGGACGCTGATGATGCAGAACAATACCATGACATGAAACTCCATAGACATGAACATCTTCTGTCGGATCTACAACGGACAATACCCAAGATCTTAGAAACAAGAAGAGAAGTAAATGCAATAGACCATGAACTTACAAAAAACACCTAAATACAATGAATGAACTGAACTAACTCTAAACATACGAACTGAACATAATAATGAAGTTACTGCATGGACAGAGGCTGATGATGCAGCACAATACCATGACATGAAACTCCACAGACTCCCCCAGTAGCACAAGTAACAGATGAGTCACCCACAGCAGTATGTTCTCCAAGGTGTCATGAGAAAGAAAATCCTAAGAGCAGCTCGGGGCTATAATCTAATGAGATAAAACTATGAACTCCAAATCTTGATACAAGCATAGTATGACCAAATCGTGAGATTTAAATCAAAAAAATCATTTAGATCATTCAAACTTCAGACCCCGAATCAAAATTGAGGTCTAATCCCTTCGAACATTTATTTTTATAGCACTTAATATGTATACATCACATATATGATATAGCAATACATACAGCGCTTTAAATCAAGAAACATAACTTTACATAGTATCTCAAAAAAAATGGTCAACATCCAAGCATCAAAAGATGCACACACCCCTACGCTGCCCTAAATATGCATAAATTATTAAAAAAAACATCGGAGTAATTATTGTTCTAGAGATTTAGATTGAGAATAATTTAAACGGTTTTTATTTTTCGCCAAAAAATCACGATTTTTTTACACTATGGATACGAGGTACATAAAAGTATGTAATAAATAAAAGCTTGATTTGCAACTGCACGATGAGCCTATTGCATCTAGATTGATCCTCATGCAGCACAAAAACTAACTCTTCAGATGATAAGGCATTGTAATCACCCTCATCATCAAAATACAAGAAGAAAAACGTTGATAAGAACCAAGAAGCCCATTAAGAATAATTTGTGTAAGTGAACTATATGGCATAAGTTAGTATGCAGCAATCAACTCCTCTTTCAAGTACTTGATCTTTGTTAGAAAAATTGTCCATAGAATCACCTTGGTTCATGTGCTCACTTTTCAATAACTTTCAAAGGTCCAACACAAAGAATCATTTCTTGTCATATGTGGCAAGAGTATCTATTTAAAGCATCCTTAGTTGTTTCATGCAAGTGAATACAATGTATAATAGCAATACAATGTATAATAGCACGCTAGAAAGGCAAAGCCATTAAAACATGTGCTTGTGCATCTATGCACATACTATCGAAGTTGTGCTATAGGGATAGAGATTTTAATAATGCAACTCATTAGGTCAAAACAAAAGCTGCAACAAAACTAAAATCTATAGCATGCTCAACACCTCCTTCATAAGCTACATTTGTAGTATTTGTAGCTATACATATTATAAACACCTTAGAAAGTGTTCCACAAGCCCTTTGCTAATAATACATGGTGCATCATACATGCACACACACACACACATATATAGATATATAGATAGATAGATAGATAGATAGATATAGATATATATATATATATATATATATATATATATATATATATATATATATATATATATATATATATATATATATATATATATATATATATATATATAGAGAGAGAGAGAGAGAGAGAGAGAGAGAGATAGATAGATAGATAGATAGATAGATAGATAGATATAAGGGGAGTTTGATCTTGCAATCTACATCTCCTTAGGCTCTTCAAAAGTTAGACTCATGTCATCCAGCTATAATCATCAATCAGTCTCATGAAGAAAATAAACAGCTAGAGACTTCCTTGTGTTTCCACATAGATTTGCAAGGTGGGCGATAGAGAAGCTTTTGCTTCATTGGTTTCTTAAAAAAGGGTTGTTAACATTGATTTCCTGTCACAAAAGCTTCACAAGCATCAAAGCTACTAAAGAAGACTTAAAAACTCTTTTCGAATAAAAAAATTGCTTAGATATCCAAACCATTCACAACAAAGGCCCTTTGTATTAATGTTACTCTTAGCTCAATCAATAATAAATTGATGCATATTGTTACGTCATTCCTTCCCTGCAACAATACCTACCAGTTCAAAAATTGTGCCCCGTCTTTATCAAATTGAGCTTTAATGCAGTGAATGATAATTGGAGCAAGTAACAAGTTTCTTCTCATTTTTTAAGTAAGAAGAAATCCTCACAAGAAATTCGCATCACACTCACTTGACATGAGTGACATCACAAATGTGCCTGTAGCCTATGGCTGATACCACGTGATTGTCACCGGCAATGATGATGTCCATTGCTATCAACAGGAATCACCGTATCACAAGCATTAGGTTCAGTGGGATATAAGAGACTTCCAGATTATAATAATCCTTGTTCTTAAAATGTCGTCTAGTTTTTTTTTTTTTCTTGTACATTGTAATACTGCTAGAACATTGTGGCACTACACAAGAAAAGAGTGTCACCGAGAAACATGAAGGCTATATTGGGACATTATGCCCGTAAACGGCTTGTTTACAATGACGTGGGACACTTGAGGGTTGCGCTGCCAAAGACATGCACGTACGCTACAATTCTCCTTTGTTTACTTCTTATAAGGCTCTTAGGGTTGCGCTGCCAAATGACATGTACGTACGCTACAATTCTCCTTTGTTTACTTCTTATAAGGCTCTTAAGGCTGCGCTGCCAAATGACATGCACGTACGCTATAATTATCCTCTGTTAACCTGTGGGCAACAGTCCAAATAAACATTAAACTGGAATGGAGGCCGCCTCATCGTTTAGTGTCGGTACCCTCCTAGTCTCAATATTTATAGATGTGACTTTATAGGTGAAACAAAATGCTCGCTCGTCATCCCATCAGCATGTTTGGGGATCTTGTTCAGTCCCTAAGTCAATGTCCCTGATATAACGCTAGGATGTTCTCCGCGATAAAATTCTTTAATAATCAACAACTCCTCCTTAGGAGCTGGCAAAGCAGGTGATATTCAAACAAGCCTGTGATCCAGATCTAATAAACTGCACACATACCCTTTTCCAGAAATCCTATTATCGCTTTAGATACGATGAGAACTTAAAAGGTTGTCACACAGATCCACATATTCAGATGCATTTCTTCTGCATGATTCAATCACCTACCCTACCATAAACTTCGGGTACTAGCCACACGCGTATCGGTAGGCATGCATGTGCACTACACCTCATAGAACGACGTAAAAGACGTCCATAATAACTGTGAAACGAGTGACAAGAATAGAGCAGGAAAATTGCAGGAAAGACAGACAATCCAGTGAGAATACCTTGCTCGTTACGAGCGGGGAAAATGATGACGCCTGTCTCATCCCCGACGATGCACTCTGCCAGGCGCATCTGAGCGCGTTGAGGCGCATCCGGTCGACTTCTTTGTAACACCTGCTTCGAATCAACCACCTTCACTACAACGTTATGGCCAGGGGTCCCTGGCCTCAAATCTTGCACCTTGATTGGCTTCCCTGGAGGGACGGGTTGCCTTTGCTGCTTGGCCGCCATCGGAATCCCTCCCCTCAAGGTTCACTCTGCCGAGGATTGACTGAAAGCAGACATCCAACACGTTGAAATACAGAAAAAGCCTTGTTAGAGACTGGGATTTTTTTTCCTTTTGCTTTTTTCATTTTCATTTTCTTTTATTTTTTGAGAGAGCGGATTTCCAGCGGTATAAGTATAGAACGGCTAGAAATTACTACTTATAGTAGCTCGATATCAAATACGTTCAATTGATAGATCGCATGATCCAAACTCATTAGTTTTAATTGGTTGGGTCTTTAGTCTCTCTATGTTGGGGTTTCAATGTCAATGTTGGGTGCGGTTGGACATCTCTCATCACTTGGATGGTGAGATGTTAAACTCATGGGCGGTGAGATGTTAAAATCAATCATTTTGGGGGATCGTTTAGTTTTCGAGTTGCTTTGCTCAAATCGTTTATTTAGTTTGACTTTAGCACCGTTTTTTTCCAGTGTCTACGTTAACGAGCCTTTGGGCTTTATATCATATTAGTTGTTACGTGTTCAACCTCTGCTTGCTTTCTGGAATCAAGGGAGTTCCATGGATACCATGCCCACCTTGCATTGTACTTTCAAATTAATTCAAACTAATTTGTAAGAGTATATCTCAATGATCAATCTTTCTTTTAAAATGATCAAATTTGTTATTTTTTATAAATACTTTCAAATGATTAACATCAACCTCGCTTTTTAGAAAAATGTTCAATTGATGTAGACGGTGTGTGGATTAAAAATTCAAGGTGTGAATCAATCTCATATTAATTTTTATTTTTATTTTTTTTTAGAGTACAAGAAATTTGAAATGTTCAGCGACTGAAACTTGAACCCAGACACTCTGCCCCAAGGTGTTCAATGCATTTCACTACACCACATCCATTTGAACTTCATATTAACTTTGTAAGAGATAAAGAAACTTTCCTAAGCGCATGAGTTGTCCCTTCATAATTTGGTTGCATAAAAAATGACTCCCCTCGTAACATGACCTACGACTTTCATTGTATCATGCTCTCAAGGAAAAAAAAATAAGGAAAAAAGTACTCCCAAATGAGAGAAGAAGAAGAAAAAATAAGAAGAACTCCAATGAGTGTATAAAAACTAGGGTTCACGAATGTTCCTTATCTTCATATATATTTCTTGAATCCAAATGGATTGAATATTTTGACTTGGTCGAACAAAGCTTCTCTATTTTTTTTCATGAACCGTGAATTTCTTTTGGGATGTTTCTTTATTTAGTGGAGTGGTATTGAAGCAAAAACTCTATATCCACTCCAAGTTCATGTAGTCTAGTGGTTTGATGCCTTGAGTCTCTGGGAGGAAGTCCTGAGTTCAAGTCTTGGTTGGAAATATCTTGAGTTCCTCAAGGATGGGTGCCTCTATCCTTACGAGATCGAGTGTGTGAGTGTGTTTCCAATTCATTGTACTCTAAAAACTACACTCTATATTTTTCTCGTATGAGAAAATGAAGGTATAAAAGCATCTCCTTAATCCATTCTCGAGAAGGTCATTCACGTGAGTATCATGTGGCACTCATGTGAGTAACCAAAAAGGTCTCTATGTGGATATCATATATGAACAGCAAGGTATCTTGCAAATGAAGGGATAAACTTCACATGTCCCTACTAATTTTTTCTGACACTTCCACTTCAAGAACAGGTAAAAGGCACTTACTAGAGGTCTATCAAAGACCAAAAAAGATCCAAAGTTGGAAGAACTTATGGTTGGAAAGGGGTTTCAGACATTTTGAGGTCATTTTCGGCATCACGTGAACCACATTTGTCATATTGGAAATAACTCAGCCAGATCTTTCAAGTGCAAAGGTAAAGAGGTTTCTTTTGAGGTTTGGATTATCTCAATTCCTCTAAAGATTGTGAGACTATGGACCACAGATACTTGGATGCCCAAACAGTGGGTAAATGCTCAAGGACATCACTAAACCTAAGTGGTATAAATTAGTCTTTTGATAAAGCATAAAGGAAACCATTAAGAAGGGATGTTAACGAGAGGTTTCACAAAAGTGTGTTGTCCTCCTTGTAGTAGAGTGATCAACACTTGTAATTATCAATCCGATGAGAAGATCACAAAGGGCTGTAGTAAGAGGCTTAAGGCATATCTGATGGATGGCTTACAATGAGAGATTAATAATAATCTAAGGGCCTTCATCAAAATCAATTATCAAATTTGATGGATGGCTTACAGTGAGAGATTAATAATAATCTAAGGGCCTTCATCAAAATCAAACATCAAATTTGCTTGCACATAGAAATTTACTCCTAACTTTGAGCTTCTACCACCAAATTAAGCAACCCTTGTATCCTTGCAAAACCCTCGCCAAGAACTACAAGTAGTGTAGAAAATTCTCAAAATCACAACAAACAATAAGTGAAACTTCTTGCAAACATATTTTAGTGCATGCACATACGAAAAAACAAGGATAAATGAGCGTATCTAAGTCAAATGGTAATGCAAAAAAGCAATCGATGGATATATAAAGTTTTGGACAGCCTCCTACTTCAATGCAAACACTAAAACGCCATCAAGTCTCAATCGAAATTGCAAAAAGAGCTAGAAAACGAGTTTAGAAGAAGGCCTCTCTGTCATTCAAGATCTCAAAAGCCAAGTCTTCTAAATCTACAGAAAGGTGGGTGGGGGAGATGAGTTCTTTTATAGAGGATCCTCCACATCTTACAGAGCATAAGGAGAAAAAATGCATAATTAAAGAGCCTAGAGAAGCTCTTCTTGATCAAGTGCATAAGTAGAGAGCCTAGAGAAGCTCTTATTGATCAACCACACACTACCAAACACGTGTAAATGTACAAAGGCCACTGTGATTTTCAAAAGAAAGGAGGCCTCTTTGAACACATGCATATAGTTTTGCTACATGCTTCTATGTACCATTCTATAAATCTATGGAGTGGCTTGATATTTGTTATATCTAGTGGGAAAGAAAGCCCCCCATTTTTTTCATAAATCTTCTTGCTTCTCTGTTGAGCCCCTAAAAGTCATATTGGTAAAGTCAATCATGGTCAAAGTCAATAATGGTCAAAGTCAATCATAGTCAAAGGGCCAAAGTCAAAGGAGTCAAAGTCAATAAGTTCAAGGTCAAAGTCAACATGGGCAAAGTCAAAGTGTTCAAATTTCAGGTGTCAAGGTACACAGGTAGTGCACAATTAATTGTCCACAAAGGGTAAAATTGCAGAAAGTTGGTTGCAAGTTGCAAAGGTATTTTTGTAATTTCCATAAGGTTCAAAAGTGTTTTTCAAGTGTTTTGGAAGGTTCAGGTGAACCCTCTCTTAGCTTCACAAGTGAAGAATTAAAAGGCAAAATGTGAAGGGGTTCATTGGCTGCCCACTTGTGGAGACAATCTTGCGACATCAAAGTGAGCACCAACATACTCTTGCAGTTAGGAGTGTATGGGAATCGACACTCAAATGAAGGCAAGGACTATTCATGGAGGACTAAGGAATGTGAGCATAGTGGAAGCTAGGCAAGAGAGAAGTGCAAGAGACACACAGTGTGTGACGCAGAGAACTGAAGTGCAAAGTGTGCATGAAGAATGACTAAGGAAGTGTGCAGAGAAGTGCTAAGCTACCCAAGGATCCCAAGGTCCCATTGAAGTTGTGCGCGTGCCAACAGAAGGTGTCCATCCCTCCCCTTTATTGGAAGCTTGGTGCAAGGTGTGCACAAGTGCAGGCTTGGAGAAGGTGGAGGTCTGGTGCAGAGAAGGCCGGCAGCAACAAGAGTATTTTGTGATTGAGAACTCTGTGGGATTTTGTTGGGTGTGTGTAGAAGTGCAAGAGACACACAAGAAGAGCACACAAGGAGCACAAATGCAGCAAGACACACGGAGAAGACGATGGCTGGAATAGCTCTCTCTATTGATCGATAAACTGAACTGAAGTAAGAGCTGAATAATATCCCTAAGTACAAAGTACCACCACATATGAGAGTATCAAGTATGTGGTAACATGGGGAAAAAACCTCTAGCCAGCACTAGAGTAAAAAGTGCCCATGTATAGGGAAAAGGTTCACATCAAAGCTACTTGAGGAACACATAAGTGTAACAAACCCCCCTGGAGCGAATGATGTGAACACATACAGGGAGTGACAGATCAGCCCCCACAAGGTAACAAGCCTAAAGCTTTGCGAAAAGCTTCAAACTTTTTCCGTGGAAGAGCTTTGGTGAATATGTCTGCCACATTATCTTGTGTAGGCACATATACCAAATCAATATCTCCTGCATGAAGGTGCTCTCTCACATAGTGATAATCCACCTCAATATGTTTGGTCCGTGCATGAAACACTGGGTTTCGTGCAACAGCCAAAGCACTGTGACTATCAGTGAGAATATGTGTAGCAACATCAATCTCCATGCAAAGATCCATCAATAGGCGTCTCAGCCATATACACTCCATTGTAGCTGTGAAAACTGCCCTGTACTCAGCTTCACAACTCGATGTCGCCACTGTAGGTTGCTTCTTACTCAACCAAGATATGCATGAGTCTCCAAGGAAAAAGCAATTACCACTAGTGGACACGCGAGTATCATAACAACCAGCCCAATCACTATCTATAAAAGCATGCAAGCATGGCTGAACATCTTTGCCATAAAAGAGACCTAAGCTCAAAGTGCCTCGAAGATATCTAAACACACGTTTCACTGCTTGCCAATGCTTAGTGTCAGGGCTATGCATGAATCGACTCAACTGGGAAACTGCATACTGTATATCCGGCCTTGTGTTGCATATATAAGACATCCCACAGCCTGCTGATAAAGAGAAGTGTCAAATGCATCACTGGAATCCTCAACTAAGAATCTAAATCCTGTCTCAGCTGGTGTGGAAACTGGCTTGCAATCCTCAAAGTCAAAACGCTGAAGTAGTTTTTCAACATACTTTGCTTGATGCATAACAATTCCCCCCTCAACGGATACAAAATGGATGCCAAGATAGTAGCTCAAAAGACCAAGATAAGTGACATCAAAAGTATGTTGCAAATCAGCCATAAGAATGTCAAGATTTGCATCACATGACCCAGTCAAGAGTATGTCATCGACATAAAGAACAAGCACTATAAGATCAGACCCATTTTTGCGTACATAGAGTGTGCTTTCAATCGGACTACATGTGAAGCCAAGAGCAATCAAGTGCTTATGTATTTTGTCGTACCATGCACGTGGAGCTTGCTTGAGACCATACAAAGCTTTATGCAAGCGACAAACCATATGCTCTTTCCCTTTCATAGCAAATCCAGGAGGTTGCTTCACATAGACCTCTTCTTGCAAATCTCCATTCAAGAAGGTTGTTTTTATGTCCAATTGATGCACTTTCCAACCTCGATGGGCAGCCAATGCAACCACGGTACGAATGATAGTCATGCGTGAAGTAGGTGCAAAAGTTTCCTCATAGTCAATGCCATATTGTTGCGCATATCTTTTGGCAACCAATCTAGCTTTGTAGTGATCAATGCTACCATCAGATTTTCTCTTAATCTTGTAAACCCACTTTGTACCAATGGCATTCTTTCCTTTTGGCAATTCACATAACTCCCAAGTACCATTCCTATGTATGGAATCCATTTCTGAAGGCATAGCACTCATCCATTGTGGATCGTCACATGCATCTTCAAAAGAAAGTGGCTCTTCATTACATGCTGTAGCAATAAGAGAATAATCCACAAAATTATTTGATGCATGGTGAGAGCTTGATCTTGTTCTACCAAGTAAAGGTGCACTCAATTTGCTGTCCTGCAAAGTTTGTTTCAGCCACTTTGGCATAGATTGTGCACTCTTGATAGACATGTGTTCATTATGTAATACATCTTCAATATGTACATCATGCGTGGGCTGAATTTCATGCTCAGTTTCAGCCATATTTTGACGTAAAATGTTCAGCCATATGTGGCTGGAAATTTCCAACAGTTTTGACAATTTTTTGCTGAATTTTTTCAGCCATGTTTGGCTGGAAATTTTCTACATTTTTAGCTCTATTTGGCTGGAATTTTTCAGCCCTTTGAACCTCAGTTGGCTGGTCTACATGGCCATAGTCAAGCGCACCATCTTGGAACAAAGGCATGAGTGTATCGAACACATCTTGTGAGCTAACTGTTGGTAGTTTTTTGCATTCAAGTAGAGGGGAAAACTGAATTTTCAGCAAATACCACATCTCGACTCACAATAATTGTGTTCGTCAATGGATGGTACAACCGATATCCCTTACTTTCAGCACTATAACCAACAAATATACATTTCTTTGCCTTGTCATCAAGTTTGTGACGTTGTTGTGATGGCACAAGAGCATATGCCAAACAACCAAACACACGCATATGACTAACCATAGGCTTATGACCATTCCAAGCCTCATAAGGAGTGATGACTCTCAATGCTTTTGTAGGGCAGCGATTCAACACATAATTTGCACACATGACCGCTTCCATCCAAAACTTATGAGGAAGATGCTTTCCTTTAACCATACATCGTGCCATTTCAAGTAGAGCTCTATTTTTACGCTCGACAACACCATTTTGTTGAGGTGTATATGGCACCGTACATTGGTGTGAAATACCTCTTTCACGAAGAAAAGCATTAAACTCATGTGACATGTACTCACCACCACGATCCGTGCGTAGAGTCAAAAGCTTTTGTGAAGAAAAATTTTCAGCCATAGCTAAAAATGCTTTGAAGCAAGAAAATACCTCATTCTTTGCTTTCATAGGATACACCCATGTATGGTGAGTAGCATCATCAATGAAGGTAACAAAATATACATGCTTCCCAAAGGATGGATTCTTGACCGGACCACATACATCACTATGAACAAGTTGCAATTTCCTTGTAGTGTGTGTATGACTATCTTTTGGAAAAGAAGCACGATGCATTTTTCCAAGAATGCAACCTTCACATGCATGCTTTTCAATGGACTCAAGTGTAGGCAAACCAATAACCATGTCCTTCTTTTGCAAGTAAAGCAAACTATTGAAGATTAAGTGACCAAAATGAGCATGCCAAAGCTCCATTTCAGCCATGGAAGAAGTATGAGCAACTAAGGCATTCGAGGCAGCCCTCTTGTATGTATCCATGCGATACAAACCATTACGTAATGTACCGTATATCACAATAACATCGCCATTGCTGAAATCATGAACCATACACTTATCATCAACAAAGTGTACATGAAGTTTAGCTTTGGCAATCAACGGAACTGAAATTAAGTTCTTCTTGATACCGGGCACATACAATGCATTTTTCAAGAGAATCACACCTCCATTTGCAACCGTAAGCTCAATTTCTGCTACTCCAATGATAGGATAAGAGGCATTGTTTGCACACACCACATGTCCTCCTTTAGGTGCATCTTTCAAAGAGGCAAAAAATCTTTTGCATGATGTTATGTGCTTTGAAGCACCACTATCAAAGAACCAATCCGAATCAGCCTCACTCACAACCATACATTTAGAATGTAAAGAAGCATCATAATGACATGTAACAATACATGCCCAAAAATCTTGAGCCATGTTAGCTTCATCATTCTTTGCATTTGTTGAATTTTCAGCAATAGACATGCCGGATTCCTTCTTCTTTTCATTGCGTTTAGCAAGCTTTCTACACTCATCAATAGTATGACCAGCCTTCCGGAAATATTTGCATCTCTTCTTCTTTTGCAAATCACCATCATTAGAGGAATGAGTGGAAGAGGAAGCTTGAGGCTTTGGTTTTGATGAACCAAAAGCTGAACCATACTTGCTTTTCCCCTTTTGTGAGATAGCAAGTGCTTGTGTTCCTTCAATCAAACCACTCCTATTCACTCTAGATTGCTCTTCTTGCAAAAGAAGAGACACAACCTCATCAAATGCATACATATTAGGATTTCCTTTTGCAACCAAACGAAGTGTAGTAGCAAAGCTTTGAAAAGATTCTGGTAATCCTTTCAACAATGTAGAAATGAGTGATGCATCTAGAATGATCTCATCTATGTTTGCCAATTGCTCTTTCAAGTCCTTGATGCGTGTCACATAGACATCCACCGACTCATTTTCAGCCATACATACATCCTCAAGTTGCTTTCTCAAGTATGCAACACGTGCTTCATTACGCACGGCATACAAAGAAGCAAGAGTGTCCCATGCATGTCTCAATGTAGAACATGACCGAATGTGTGGAACTATATGACGCTTCACTGAAAGTGCAATCAAAGAATGAGCTTGAGCATCTTTTCCATCCCATCTAAGTTGCTCCTGTGTAGGTGGAGAAGGAGAAACCACTATACTCGAAGAAGAAGCTCCATCTGTGACAGTAGACTGTGAAGTAGAAGCACCTGCCAGTCTTCGATCTACATCTGCCACTATGTTCCAAAGTTGTTTTGCAGCAAGAACATGCTTCATCATGTAAGACCACATCGCATAGTTGGTCCCATCAAGCTTATCTTCAGCTTGAAGCATGCCAAACAAGTCATTGTTGCCCGCCATTTCACTAAGGAACAAGAATGTGACAAAATCTTCACTTCGACGAAAACTGAAATGAGTGCTAAAATTTCAGCTCACAAACCGTCACTCTGATGGTGATTCTGACTGCACCAATGGCTTCGAAATGGGGGTAAAACCCCAATGCACCTGGTGGAAATGTTTCCGGGCTACTGAAATTCACAGTTCTATGCTCCGAAGTCGATTTGCACTGTAAAAGTGCACGCACGCCGCGACGCGAAAAACCGAAACTTGAGAAGAAGCTGAACCTACTCTGATACCACTATTGGGTGTGTGTAGAAGTGCAAGAGACACACAAGAAGCACACACAAGGAGCACAAACGCAGCAAGACACATGGAGAAGACGATGGCTGGAATAGCTCTCTCTATTGATCGATAAACTGAACTGAAGTAAAAGCTGAATAATATCCCTAAGTACAAAGTACCACCACATATGAGAGTATTAAGTATGTGGTAACATGGGGAAAAAACCTCTAGCCAGCACTAGAGTAAAAAGTGCCCATGTATAGGGAAAAGGTTCACATCAAAGCTACCTGAGGAACACATAAGTGTAACAGATTTTGCACAGAAGCATTGGATTGTATTGTGCATCACCATTGTATTTGTCTTCTTATAATCAATCGACAGAGGCTTCGAGTGTGTATCTTTCTTCTTGTCTTTCCCTTTTCTCCTACAAACACTCAAATCCCTTCTTGTCCAAGAATCCCCCAACAAAATTTGGCATGCCCGGTGGGACTCTAAGGAGATTTGAGCATAGGAGAAGAAATATTGCAGTGTGGAGAAGCATTGTTCAAGTGCCAACAATACTACTTAATTGGGTTAAGAGGTAAATATTCTTATCAATTATCTCATTCTAAGAGGATTATGAACAGCTCATGACCGCAACCCAATCCCAAACATTGAGGTTCACCTGCAAAACTACAAGAAGGAAGGCTATTAGAAGATCCTCCAGTCCACTTTCGTCAACCTCATCAGTAAAGAGCATGGAAGGTCATGTAGATTTGGAAACCCTTCTATCAAGATTAAATATAAATTTTCCTTCTTTCAAAGGCTTAGCTCAGGAAGATCCGGACGAGCATATTAGGAGGTTCTTAGCACTATGCAAAACCAGAGGCTTGACGGGAAGAGAGGATGCCTTTTTAACACTCTTCCCTGCCACATTAGAAGGGTTAGCAGATAAATGGTTCAGCCAGTTTGCTGAAAACCATTTCACAACTTGGGACTTAATGAAAGATGCATTCAAAACTCAATCCCAGCATGGAAATACGACAGAGATCATCATAGAGGAATTAGAAAACTTGAGACTAGGTCCGGGTGAAAAATTTCCAGAGTTTGTAACTAGTGCCAAGGCACTAATGGCTAAGTTGCCAGATCCTCCACACGATTTCTTTATTAAGAAATGGTTAGCTAAACCACTTCTAGTAACCACACAATGTAAAATCAAGGAATTAGTGTTGCCAACAGCCTCCATAGAGGAATTCATAAATACAGCTACACGACTGGAGCAAATAAGGCAAAAATATGGAGCAAGTTCTTCTCAAATACCCTATTATATAGAAATGGAGGATAGTATACCAGCTAAGGAAAGAGTTGGAGAGCTTAAAAAGGAATAAGCCCCATAAAGAGGAAGAGAATGATGTTACTCAATTAATGAGGGAGATTGAGGCATTGAAGCTACAAAAGGAAGAGGAGGCCCAAGTAGAAGAGCTGGCTCAACTTCGACAAGAGTTGCAAGAACTCAAAGGAGGTGGCATAAAAAATGGACTATGGTGTACCATGTGCAGCAAACAGGGCCATGCAGTAAGTGAATGTCCTTTATTAAGTGTAACTTTCCAGTTATGCAGGAAAGCTGGACATGAGGCCCAGGAATGTCAATCAAGAGGAATGCCTGCAACAACATATTGGACACAAGGAGGAGCCTTACCACCAGCAAATGTGATGGCGGCTGCACCGAATCAAGGTAACACTTATAACCCCAGACATAGGGATAACTTGGGAAATGGGCCAAGGAGGCCAATTATTTGTTTCAGATGTGGAGAATGTGGGCATTATTAAAGTAGGTGCATTCTACCAGAAAATGCCCCTCCTTGCAGGAACTGCCCAGAGGCTAGAGACCACTATACTAATTGTTGTCCTAAGAACCAAGCCTCTTCATCTGGGCCCCACATTCAAATGAATTTTGTGTGCAAAGAAGAAATGGTAGATCAAGTCAATGTGCCGTCTCCATCTACCAGGGTGGTGCAGTTAGAAGAAATTGAATCTTTTACAATACAAACAAGAAGCAAGGGGAAGGCTCAAGTGGAAATAGGTCAAGAATCAATGATTAATGGATTGAACAAAGACAAAGATGCATCTGAAGACAAAGCCACCACATGTGCAGATACAAGGCAAAAAGAAAATTTCAAAGGTACTAGTGATGCCATTGGACATGCATTCAACAGGGCTCATGAGGAGTTTGATAAGTCATTTGGAGCCCATGCTCTTAAGGAATCAGAAGCCTCCAGACTACTCAAGTCCATGAAAAAGGAGGTCAGTATTTTTTATTTAATGAAGATGGATGGGAAATTCAAGTCAGAACTCTTGCAAATAATTGATGAGGTGTCCACAACAAGTTTAGTGGCAAAGGCTGTTGTTATGCATAAAGATAAGATTGTAGGGGAAGCACTCCTCACAGGTTATAAGAGCCCTCGGCTAACAGTCTCTATCAAGAGTCATGAGTTTCAAGGAGTTATTGTAGATGGTGGTTCTTGCATTAACTTGATGTCTGAACATACCATGAAAAAGATTGGACTACACCCTGCAAGACCTGCCAACTTCACTGTAACATTGGCAGACCAAAGCATAGTAAAGCCTATGGGAGTGGTCCCTGGAGTCCCAGTCAATATACAAGGTATCATCTTTACCTTGGATTTTGTTGTTTTAAGGCTACCATAGGTAGAAGGAAGTTTCTGTTACCGTTAGTGATTTGTGAAAGGCCAAGTCTGTCTTCGTGGTCCCTGTGTACTGTGTTTTCTGCGTATTCTGCAGCCTCTGTGCGGAGTACTGCGGGCGGCCTGAGGAGCTCGGTTTTCTACTCCGAGCATATCTTCATGGAGCTCTTGAGAAGGAGAGCGCACTGTGGTGCATTGCCATCGAAATACTTCACTGGTATCAGAGCAGTTCGAGGCAAAAGCTTTGTTCGTTTTGTGCGAGCGAAGTGGGCACCCCCCCAAGGCTTTCTCCAAGGCTTACGACTAAGGCGGTGACTAAGGCAGCGACCAAGGCATAGACCTTGGCATACCTTGTCATCCGAGTCACCGAAGTCACCGTTGGCTGCGTACGAGGGAGGACCTCAACGATCAAGGAATATAGAGGTTCCCAGTACTTCGCGGGAGGTCACCCATCCCAGTACTGTTCCCCCCAGAGCTCGCTTAACCATGCCAATCTCTTGCCACTAAGCTACACTCTTGTGGTGTTTGAAGAAGGGGAAAGACTAAGGTTGACATTACCTTGAACAAGTTTTGGTCCTTCAAAGCTTCATTCTTTGCTTTCAAAGCCTATTTTTGAAGCATTTTTGGGGTGTCTTTTGGAGCCATTTTGGAGTACTTTCGCACATAGTTCTCTTCACACAGGTCCAAGAACATCAAGAAGAGTGTTCTTTGTACTTCTCAGACAATAAATATCAACCTTTGGGGCTGTATTTTCAGCCACACTCGTAAAACTACAGGTTTCTCAAGAGGTTTTCAGTTTTGGTGGGAGCAGCCGTTGCAAATTTATGCAGGTTTTCAAGCCTAAAACATCAGAGTTGACAAACACTTGCAAGTGTTATTGGCTAGTTTTTGGGCTGTGTATTCAACCTTTTAGTGTCATTTTATTGCATAGATTGAGCACATACACACCATGTATGCTTCTGTGGATACCGCTTATGTACGTCCATCTGGTCATTGCGATAGCAGTTACGTTCTTTGCATAAAGCCTTTTACGTCTGATAATGAGGATCGTGGTGAGGTTTTCTTAACTGGGAGACACCCAGATATCGGGGTCTCTTAGGTGATGCAGGTGGAAGACTTACCCAGCCTCGCCATAGGAGATGTATGATAGTTGTTCATAGGTGCTCGAGAAGCCTAGTTGGCTTCTATTGGGTAACTAATTATATGCAGTGGAGTCAGTGATTCACTATGCACGTAGACATGTCAGTACTTGTAGTTTTATGATAGTTTGACACTGGTCATATGCTAATTTTGTAGAGGATACTCTGGCAAAATTTTTCCAGATTTTTGGTTTAGTCAACTATACAGTGGTCGATTTACTCCTTGATACACTTATTTGTTGGTGTTTGGACTCTTCTAGCTCCATTATCATTCTATTCAGTTCTCTACCATCATGGCATCAGAGGCCTCAGGCACATCTGATGGATCAAGGTCTAGTGCTAGTGTTCCGAGGAGGAGCTATAACTTGCAGGGCAAAGACCATTTTGAGATCCGAAAATTTGATGGCACAAACTTTGCTCTATGGAAGAATCAGATTAAAGACGTGCTGATTTAAAGGAGGCAATGGAAGCCAGTAAATGGGATTTCAAAGAAGCCTGCTGACATGGATGAAGATGATTGGGATGAGTTAGATGAAATGGCCAGGTCTACCATTCGCTTGCACCTGGCAGATAATGTTTACTTTATAGTATTAGACTGTGAAAGTGTAGAGGAGCTTTGGAAGAAGTTATGCAATACATATGAAAAAGAGACGACATCAAATAAAGTGTATCTGATGAGAAAACTATATGACCTTTGTATGAAGGACACAGATAGTGTTGCTCTCATCTAAATGATAGTTTGATGCTATATTCTCCCAGTTACAGGCTCAGAAAATGGATATGGATAATGAAATGAAAGCAGTATTGTTGTTATGCACCCTGTCATCATCATGGGATACGTTTTGCACAGCTATTGGCAACAGTGCACCTGGTGGTAAACTCGTCTATGATGACATATGTGGAGCACTCTTGAGTGAGGAGATTCGTAGAAAATCTATGGTTGGCACTCAGAGTGGAGATGCATATAATGTTTGTGATTCTTACCAAGGAAAGAATCAGCAACGTGGCAAGAGCAAGAACAAGGAAAAGAATGGTCAATGGAATAAGAGTAGAAGTAAATCAAGGAAGAGGGATATCGAATGCCATTATTGTCATAAGAAAGGACACATGAAGAAAGACTGTTATGCATTAAAGAATGCTAAAGGTAAAGGACAGAATGTTGATGGGCATGTTAAACAGTTACCTGCACCATCTACTTCGACTGTGAAGATTGAAGAAATTAATGCTATTTCTGATGATGCTGATGTGTTGACACTTGATAGTAATGTGCCATCTGAGGCACTTATGACCGATTCTCTTTCCCACACCTGGCTACTAGATTCTGGTGCTTCTTTCCATGTGACACCACATAGAGAATGGTTCTCTAATTATGCAGCAAAGTCTCTTTGTACCGTGAGACTTGGTGACTCTTACCAGTGTGATGTTGTGGGGATTGGAGATGTGGTTGTGCAGTTCATGGATGATTCAAAATTTACTATGCATAATGTACGCCATGTACCTCAGTTATCATGCAGTTTGATGTCAGTTGGTCAACTTGATGACCTTGGTTACAAGGTGGTCTTCTATGCTCAGTCCTTTCATATATCAAAGGGCAATATGGTTATTGCAAAAGGAAGCAAAGTTGGCTCACTTTATCCTTTATTTGTATCACATAAAGAACACTTGTTAGCTGTTACAGAACAGCCTATGGCTTGTATTTTGCATGGTCGTTTGGGCCATATATCTCATAGTGGAATGGAAAATCTTTCTCGTTCTGGCTACTTACCTGTGTTATCTTTCTCTGATTTTTCATTTTGTGAGCATTGTCATGGAAAGCAAACCAAAAATGTGCATAGAACGCACATTGACTCTTCAATTCACCCTTTAGATCTCGTTCATACAGATGTGTGTGGTCCTATGCCCACTAGGTCCTTAGGTGCTTCTCTTTACTTTGTCACTTTCATAGATGATGCTACTAGAAAAGACTGGGTATATCCTATCAAATCAAAGGATGATGTATTCCCTACTTTCAGAAAATGGCTTGCTTCAGTTGAGACTGAAAAAGGAACTAAGCTTAAGGGTTTACGTTCAGATAATGGGGGTGAGTATACCTCACATGAATTCAGTCTTTTTTGTCAGTCTAGAGAGATTCGTAGAGAGTTTACAACTCCTTATACCCCAATACAGAATGGTGTAGCTGAGAGGATGAATATAACTATTCAAGATAGAGTAGTCTCTATGTTGCATCATGCAAACCTCTTACAAGGTTTTTGGGAAGAAGCAGTATTGACTGCAATTCACCTAGTACTACCAAAGGTCTGAAACTGGCACAAGAGTTATGGACAGGGAAACCACCATATTATGATCATCTTTGAGCTTTTGGGTGTGAAGCATATGTTCATATACCCAAGAATCTTAGACAAAAGTTGCAACATAAGTCAAAGAAATGCATTTTTCTTGGATATGGTCGAGAAGGACAATTTGGATATCGCTTATGGGATCCTGAAACATGGTCAGTGATCAGAAGTAGTGATGTCATTTTTAATGAGTCTAAGATGCATAAATAGCCCATTAAGGAGGTTGAAGTGAGAAGAGTGGTGTTTGAGGATACTAATCCTCCGGTTAGCATGCATAAAAATGCTGCACATAGGGATGTTCAAGAGAATGTCCATTCAGATCAGTTTGCACATGTTCCTATTCAGCAACCATTGAGACGTTCTAATCGTGTCTCACATCCACCTGATAGATATGTTCCAGGTTTAGATTTTGTTATGCTAACAAATGCCGGTGAGCCTTCTTGCTACAAAGAGGCTATGCAGATAGAGGATCATGTCAAGTGGGAACGTGCCATGAAGAGTGAGTTGGATTCTATTCACAAGAATGGTACTTGGGACTTAGTACCTTTGCCAAAGGGTAGGAAAGCTTTACCATGTAAATGGGTATATAAGATGAAATTCACATCAGATAGTGCTTCTCCAAAATATAAAGCATGACTGTTGCAAAGGGTTTTAAGCAACAACATGGTGTTGATTTTGAGGAAATCTTCTCTCGAGTGGTCAAGATGACTACTTTGCGCATGTTGCTTGGATTCGTTGCAATGGAGGACTTAGAGCTAGTCCAAATGGATGTGAAAACAACTTTCTTGCATGGAGATCTTATAGATGAGATCTATATGCAACAACCAGAGGGTTATGTAGTTCCTGGCAAGGAAAGTCTAGTTTGTAAGCTCTAGAAGAGCTTGTATGGACTTAAACAGTCTCCTAGACAATGGTACCAAAAGTTTGATGCTTTTATGAAGTCCCAAGGCTATTCTCGGAGCAATGAGGATCATTGTCTCTACACAAAGAGATGCTCTGATGGCAGCTTGATATGCTTGATACTTTATGTCGATGATATGTTGAGTGCTGGGAAGTCCTCTTATGATTTGTCAATTCTCAAAAAGAAGTTGAGTCAGACATTTGATATGAAGGATTTGGGGGATGCCAAACATATTCTTGGCATGCGCATTACTCGTGATAGGAGTAAAAGATGCATATTCTTGTCTCAAAGTGAGTACATATCCAAAGTACTTCACCGGTTCAATATGCAGGGTGGAAAGGCATTGAGTACACCTTTACCCACATATGTGAAATTGAGCAAGGATGACTGCCCCAAATCAGATGAGAAAAAGGAATTCATGACCAAAATTCCCTATCAGTCTGTTGTTGGTAGTCTCATGTACGCTATGGTAGCTATGAGACCAGACATTGCATTTGCAGTGGGAGTTGTAAGCAGATATATGTCTAATCCTGGCAAGAAACATTGGGAAGCAGTCAAGATTTTGAGATATCTGAGTGGCACTAAGGACAAGTGTCTATGCTTAGGTAGAGGGAAAGCATCCATTATTGGTTACACAGATTCTGACTATGCTCGTTGTGTAGACAAGCGTAAGTCTACATCAGAGTACATTTTTCATTTTGTTGGAGGTGCTATCTCTTGGAGATCTCGTCTTCAAGAATGTACAGTTGTTTCCACCACAGAAGCAGAGTATGTTGCAGCAAGTGAGGCATGTAAGGAAGCATTGTGGCTTTCTCGTCTTGCTTGTGATATGGGTTTACCTCAGCATGTACCTCGCTTGCTCAGTGATAGTCAGAGTGCCATTGCTTTGGCTAAGAATCCGGTCTATCATGCAAAGACCGAGCACATTGAGGTGAGGTATCACTTCATTAGAGATTGCTTAGCCACTGAGAGCATTATTCTTGAGAAGGTTCACACTCAAGATAATGCTGCAGATGCTTTGACTAAAGCTCTACCACATGATAGCTTTCGACACTGTTGTCACTTGATGGGGTTTACTTGATTCTTGATCTTACGCAGTCACTTGTATACTGTGTAACATGCCCATCAGGTGGGAGGTATAGTTTGTATACTTACACTCAGGTATTCTTTATCATTCTTTATTTTTCTCCCATAGTTACTCTGGCCATATTGGCCTTTAGTGGGAGATTTTTACCGTTAGTGTCCATGTGAAAGGCCAAATGGCCACCGGACACTTCTTTGTATATGTTCTTAAAAAAAACATATAGTGGTCTGGTCAGTCACAGACTGTAAGTTCGACCGCATTTGTAAGAACTAAGAAGTCTGTCTTCGTGCTCCCTATGTACTGTGTTTTCTGCGTATTCTGCAGCCTCTGTGGAGAGTACTGCATGCGGCCTTAGGAGCTCGGTTTTCTACTCCGAGCATATCTTCGTGGAGCTCTCGAGAAGGAGAGTGCACTGTGGTGCATCGCCATCGACATACTTCAGTTTCCCCTGTTAATTGGGAGACCTTGGTTAAGACATGCCAATGTGTTGCATGACTGGGGTAAGGACACAATGTGGGTGAAGCAAGAGGGGAAAGAGTTACAGCAGATATTTTTAGAAGAAGGTCCAGACAACCAAAGACATACTAGCATGATGCAGACAATTGGTATTTGTATGGAAGAAGAATTGTTGGACAACCCAGAAGCAGATCTATGTGAAGGAACAAATTTATATGAAGACGAAAACATGTTGGCTTGGCTCCATGCAGAAGACCCATCCTCCTGCTATGGAATTTTTCCAAATTCAAGTAGAGAGGAAGCATATGAAGAAAAAGAGGACATCATTCAGGTTACTGATTCGAGTGAGACAGTCTCAGTCAAAGGCCAGATAAGAGAGAAGAAAAGAAAAGCCTTTAAGTGAAGCAGTGACGAAGCTACTTCAAATCCTACATCAACGGCTAGTTGGTTATGTATACTGGTATGGATATCATATGTTATGTCAATTTTTATGATAGTGAGTGCAAGGCTTTACAAGAATGGGGAAGGAGTACCTGCAAGTCTTTGGAAATTGAGTGTTCCATTGGATGAAGAAGTTGGAATAGTAAAAATGAAATTTTGCAAATTAAGTTACAAAGTTGCTGAAACAAAGATACAAAAGATGTAGTATGGAGGAGATAATATTCTAATGAAGGATTTAGGGTACCCCTATTAGATGATTAGTGTGCCCAACACGAAGACAAAGCAAATGAAGGGCAGTACAATTGAAGATTATGGAGGAGTTTCCCTTAGCCAACATATCAAGACTCAAGGCCTATCATCAACACAACTGAAGATTTATGGATCACCTGGAACCTGCAAAATTTGTCGAGGTTGTACATAGCCTTCTCATGTCATTTTTGCTTAAGTTTCAGTAGTTTTTATCCCTTTTTCATGCTTGTTCCTTGAGTTTTTAGTAAATTTAGCAACCATTTCATAGCCTTTGCGTAAGTACAATTTTTTGGAAATTTTTGGGAAATTTTCAAGCATTTTTAGAATTTTTATAGCATTTTTCTTCCTTTTCAAATGTCATTTTCTTGCCAAATTGGAGGAATAAAGGAAGTTCTCTGTGGTTCTGAATGAGGAAGGCCTAGACCTGTAGGAAATTTTTTTGCATTTCTTTTGCATTTTTTTTGGATTTTTTAGGGATTTTTCTCCAATTTTGGATATTTTCACACAAAAAAAAGAAAGGCCTCCAGGGATTTTTTTGCCACAAAAAAAAAACCACCCCGCCCAAAAAAAAAAATGCCTCCCGTCCCCCCAAAAAAAAAACTGCCTCCCTGCCCCCTCGCCCCCCCAAAACACACACACAAAAAAAAAATGTCGTCCCCCCCCACCCCCCATCCACTCACCCCCCACTGTTTCCCCCCCACCCACCACCCACCGTTTTCCCACCCACCCCCCACCGTTCCCCCACCCACCCCCCACCGTTCCCCCACCCATCACCCACCGTTTTCCCACCCACCCCCCACTGTTCCCCCACCGCCCCCCCACCCACCACCCACCGCCCCCCACCCACCACCCACCGTTTTCCCACCCACCCCCCACCGTTCCCCCACCCATCACACACTGTTTTCCCACCCTCCCCCCACCGTTCCCCCACCCACCACCCACCGTTTTCCCACCCAACCCCCACCGTTCCCCCACCCACCCCCCACCCTCCCCCCACCGCCCCCCCACCCACCACCCCACCATTCTGAAACCCAACCCCCCACCGTTCCCCCACCCTCCCCCCACTGCCCCCCCACCCACCACCCACCGTTTTCCCACCCACCCCCCACTGTTCCCCCACCCAACCCACACCGTCCCCCCCTACAAATATATATATATTTTTTATTTTCTATGGTCCATGCTTTTGGCTCTAGATTGCACCTCGGATGGTCATTTTTTTCAAACTTGGGGTCATTTTCATGTATTTTGGCACATCTCAACTCATTTTCAGCCTTAGTTTTTCCAAAATCCCACGTATTCTAGGACCTTTGGTCAAAACCCACATGTTTTGAGCACATTTATCACATGTTTTTATTTAAACACATGGTCCACATGGTATATTCTCACTTCATTTTACCTTATGTTTCAAAAATTTCCCATATGCACCCTCTATAGCTCTATTGTTTGATCATTTCGGCCCTCTCTAGACCCCATAATCCTACTCCCTCACCCTCCCTTTACCCTTCTCCCCAGCCCCATCCTTACCCCTCCCTGCCCTATCCATCTCAGCCCCCTCAACCCTCCCTTCCCCCTCCTTTCTACCCTCCCATTGCCCTCCTTTGCTTTTCCCTTAAAAAAAAAAAATCCACTGGTATCTTCTCTGGTGCTTGTTCTCTCCTGCTTCTGGTGGACTTGGTAGCTTCTCAAATGTCCTTTTGAAGATTTTACAGCACAAGAATCATGGTGTCCTATATGCTTAGAGTTTTGGGTGTAGCTCTTCGAAACGGAGAGCACATTAGGTGGTGGACAACTGTTGAGCCCCTAAAAGTCATATTGGTCAAAGTCAATCACGATCAAAGTCAACCATAGTCAAAGTCAAAGAGTCAAAGTCAAAGAGTCAAAGTCAACAAGGTCAAAGTCAACATGGACAAAGTCAAAGTGTTCAAAGTTCAGGTGTCAAGGTGCACAGGTAGTGCACAATTAATTGTCCACAAAGGGTAAAATTGCAAAAAGTTGGTTGCAGGTTGTAAAGGTATTTTTGTAATTTCCCTAAGGTTCAAAAGTGTTTTTAAAGTGTTTTGGAAAGCATTATTCGCTACTTGAGTGGTACTCGGCTACTTGGGTTGTTTTATCCTAAGGGGGGATCACTATCGCCAGATTTGCATGCTTTTTTTACTCTGATTGGATTGGTTGCTATGACACTCGTGTGTCCACTAGTGGCTTTTGCTTCATGCTTGGTAGCTCATGTATATCTTGGTTGAGCAAGAAGCAGCCTACCATGGCCACTTCCAATTGTGAGGCTGAGCATAGGGGAGCTTTCACAGTGACTGTTGAGTGTGTGTGGCTCATACGCCTTATGGTTGATCTCGGTGTTGGTCAATCTTCTGCCACCACCATCTTCATTGACAGTCAGAGCGCATTGGCAGTTGCAAGGAACCCTATGTTCCATGCTCGCACTAAGCACATTGAGGTGCATTATCATTATGTCAGGGAGAGGTTCTCTGTTGGGGAGATCAGCTTGGCATATGTGCCCACACAAGAGAACATTGCAGACCTTTTCATGAAGGCTCTGCCTAGGGAGAAGTTTGAAGCTTTCTGCAAAGCTTTGGGCTTACTTCCTTTTGTGGAGTGATTTCCACATAGCTTGGCACTTCCTTATACATGAGTGCCAGCTCCTTGTTCACCGCATCACTCTCAGGGGCATTTGTTGATATATTTAGGTAGTGATGTCTGTGAACACACTAGGACCGTCGGGGCACTTTTTTCCCTCTTTAGGAGGTTTTTTCCCCCAGATTGTATATACCCCTTGTTGGGTTGTAGGGTATGCACACATCCTCAATTGTGCATGAGAACCCTCCCTAGACCATGAGAATAACCCTCCTTGTATATACTTGAGTGTCACATGTGAACACTCTCTTAGGGCACTTTTTAATATTTCTTTATGCCTTAGTATAGAAGACGCTTCATATTTCACCCTTTTTGCCCTTCTAAGGAATTCCCACGTAGAAAATCCCACGCATGTCTTTTTTGGGGATTTGTTTGTTACACATTTGATCTTGGAATATCCTAGAAGATATGTTAGTTAGAGAGATTCACTTTTTGACTTTTCAAAGGAGCACATGGGGAATAGAGCTTAGCCTATATATAGAAGCTCATTTTTGTAAAGAAAGGAGCTTTTGGTCGACATGCTCTCATGTAATGTCTCTTATCAATGGAAGAAGGCTCTCATTTACTCCAAGACTAGTTACATTTACATGTATTTGTGTCTTTGTGAGTGTGTGAGAGTGGTGTGTGTGTGCCTATGCATGTCTCTCCTTTGTGTGCGTAGAGTAGTTGCATTTGCTTGTATTTTCCTCATGGACTAGGATCCTTGACTCCCTATTCTCCTTGTTTTCAAGCATGTAGCATAGCATGGGGCTGATGCCAATGGCTTGAACATGTGGGAGGCAGGGGTGGATGAGAGGAGAGTCACTCTTGAGCTTTCCTTCTTGCTTCCATGCAAGGTGGTGAGGGTTTTTGGTCTTTCCTTGCTACAACCTCAACATTTGCCCTAACGGGCTACTTTTCTTTGTACACTCTCTACTAATACATTTAGTATTGTGTGTTTTGCTCCAAGCTTCTTCTTCTTCATTGTGTTGTTCATGTGCTTCTACAGATGTCTAACTCCAACAATACATGGTGTCATGTATTGGTAGAAAAAGGTTTATCGAATATCATGAGGGATGTTGAAATATATCCCTTTACACCTACAAATACAGTGATAGTAGTTGATGTCGGTGGCGTTGAAGATGACGATCTTCAATTTCTTGGTCTTATTGTGGTTCTTATTGCACCTACTAAACAAGAGCTTGGGATACTCTTATAACACTATACAACGCAATAAATGAGGCTCGTGTTGCTTACCTCCAAAAACAATTGGAGAGTGAGCACATGAACGAAGGAGATTCAATGGACACTTTTCTATCAAAGATCAAGTATTTGATAAAGAAATGTATTTATATTGATGAAATCTTGCAAAATATTTCACTTGTCCAAACTGTTCTTAATGGTCTTCCAAATTCTTATCAGAGTCTTCCTTCTACTCTTTGGTCAATGATGAAAGGCAATCCAAATGAATTGAACTTTGAGGAGTTAGTCTTTGGTCTACTCCAAGAAGATCAGTCTAGATAGAACACATCGATTATGCATCTTATAAATCAAGATTTCTTAGCAAGTAAGAAGGACAAAAGTAAATGGAGCTCATTTATTAGTAAGAACAAATCTACTAATGTTGCATATTCAAAGAAGGAAGACAAAGATGAAAAGAACATGAAAAAGAAGAAATAGTTTTGCAATTGTTGTAAAGCAAATGATCATGTCATTAAGAGTTGTCCTAAACTGGTTGCAAAAGTGACAAAGAAGAAAGAGATTGGAATGATTGTTGTAGAGACCTCTACACCTAAAATAGAGTTTGCTAACCTTGTTCAGAATGAAGAATGGGTGTTTGCTACTCATTGCAGGTATGAACCATCTTCTCATGAGCAATGTATGTATATAGTAGACTTCGATGTTTGGTATTTTGATAGTGGTGCAACCAAATGAATTACCTTCACTTCACTTTGAGCTTGATCTTACAAGGAATATTATTACATGTGTTAACAACTCCTCTTATCCAATCATGGGCATTGGAAACATCATTCTTATTAATAATGATGGTAGTTCTTTCATAATATCAAATACCTCATATATGCCAATGATCAAGAAAAATATGTTATCAATTTTAGCACTAGACAAGATTGGCTTGGTTGTTAAATTTGTTGATGATAGATATACAATTCATGATCTCACAGATGATGATGCTATCATTGCTTATAGCATTTTATATCATGGGTTCTATAAGATCATAGATTATGAAGAATTTGAGAATGATTTAGCATGTGCATTTCATGGTTTTGAAGCTATTTCATATGAAAAACTTTGGCATGCACACTTTTATCATCTGAATTTTGCTTGTTTGCTTCACTTGTAGAAATGTGAAATGGTGGCCTCTCTCTCTCCAAACTCGAGGAACCTTCTAAGCATGTCTATAAAGGGCTATATTTTGGGTAAAATGTAGCATTATTTCTTTCCTAAAGATGGCTCAATTAGGATTGCACATAGATTAGAGCTTGTTCGTAGTGATGTCCATGGTCTTATGCAAGCACTTTCATTTGGGAATTACATGAACTTGGTGACTTTCATTGATGAATTTTCTAGGCATGCATGGGTCTATCCATTGAAAATAAAGTTAAAAGTGTTTAGTTCATGTTATGTCTGAAAATATATTAGCATTTGAAATAGAAACCCTCCATTTTTATTTAGGAAGTGAGTATATGGCTTCCAAATTTGATGCATTTCTAGTTGAGTGTGGGAGAGGAAGAATAGTTCTATCATAGAAATGGATAGGTTTTATGGGAAAAAATTAGGCTTTACCACATAGCTTTTGGCTTGAGGCTATGATGTGTGCACCATATGTACTTAATAGGCACCAAGGCATTGAAGTCTATCACTCCATATGAGGCTTGGTATGGTTTAAAGCCATTTATTTCCCATCTAAAGGTTTTTGGTTGTCTAGCAGTGGTATGGTTTCAAGCCACGTGTCTCTCATCTAAGTGTTTTTGGTTGTTTGGAATATGCACTAGTACTTGAACCACACTACAAAAATTTGGATGATAAGTCTATTAAATGTATCTTTGTTGGGTATAGTTTTGAAGGAAAGGGCTATTATATGTATCATGTAGAGGCTAAACACATTTTGATTAGCTGTAATATTGTTTTTGTGGAATATGTAACTTCAACCCTTACTTTCATGTACCAAAGAGACATCACTTAGCTCAAAGGATGTGTATGACACTTTGTTGCCTCCCTTTTTTAGGTAAACCATCAAATGTTGCTCCTTATGAGTCATTTCTCAACTTTCACAAGTTTCAAATGATTGTCCCTAAATGGATATATAAGGACAAAATGTAAGCACGATAGAATAGTTGATATATTTAAGGCTAGGCTTGTTGCCGATGTTTATGCTCAAGACAAGGGCATTGATTTTGATAATATCTTTGCTCCCACATGACAAACGATAATGGGGTTAGATATGCTCAATACTTCAACCTCAAATGACCACAAATGATCTGAGGTGCTCTAAGTTGTAAGGCCCCCATTATGAGGATAATCCATTGTGAGAGCCCGGACATTTGGGGAACCCTAACTTCTAATTTAGATGAGGTCTATGTGTGACCATTGATGGTTATAGATGGTCTTTTTGAGCCTATCCATTAGGTTAGGTAGGGCATAAACTTATGGGCCATTGGGTTTCCATTCAAGGCAAAATAAAGGCCCTATGACATCACGTAGTTTCCCCATAGAACCTTAATGGGAGGAATGCAGGGGGGGCTTGCCCCCTTCTACAAGGTCCGAGGGGCCTACCCCCAACTCTGTAGGGCCGAGATGGTAGGACTTCTAGTCATGGAGATATTGTCAGATTGTATATTTTGCCAACTATTGTGTATATCCTGAATAGATTTATCTATACTGACTCCCCTTGTAAAAGTTATATAAGCATGGCCTAGGTTGAGATTTACATAGCATTGTGCACTAGCAAGCCCTTCATCTAGAGTCTGTCTAGATTGCCATCTAAGATCCACATTGGGAGTGCATGGATGGACAACACCATCATTGTAATTGCATTACGCTTGGCAATTTGAGAATTTGAGTTCTCTACCTCTCAGTCTACATTTATCTTTGTCTATGTTTTTCTCTCAACTCTATCTACTGGTCTATTCTATTGTGTTGTTATTTTCTTACATAGTATCAGAGCTCAAGAGTTTTTGAGTGGTGCAAATGCAGAAATGCAGAGGTTTCAATGACAAAAGAGAGAAGATTCCAAGCACTACGTCATCATCTACAATTAGGAATCAAGGTGGTTTGTCAATAGGAGTAGGTGGAGCATAGACAACAACAACAATGATGCCGGTCATCCCAATGTTGCAGATATGACCATCAACCTTCAAGGAAGGTAAACTTGATGGTACAAACTACACCATGTGGAAGTTTAAAATCACTCCTATCCTTGATTCATATGAGCTTTTGGAGACTATTCTTGGGATTGATCATGATCCCCAAGAAATAATTGATCCAAATAATGTGTGCTGAATGCTTCCTCGTGATACTGATCTTCTACATGCTTGGAAATGTAGAAACGAAGATGCACTTTGTTCTTTAGTTATAAGTACTATTGATAGTGTTTTGACTCTCATTCAACATACTACCAAGGCATGCGAAGCATGGAACATATTGAGAAATCAATATGAAACTTGTAATTAGACAGGGATTTAGAACTTGGAGAATCAGCTCGCAACAGAAAGGTTTGCTGACGGGGAGGCTACAGAGGCGTTTATCACTCACATAAATGTGAGGAGATGATGAGATAGGTTCCCGAGATGAGCTAGTGCTGCACAAAACCTGCTCTACACGTGCCACATTAACTCCAAGGATGCTTAATAGACTTCTTTAGCTTCACAATTATGCATTTAGAACCACCAATTCCTTTGGAGCATCATCCTCAGTTGTTTGCATGAAGATAGATAACTAGAATATACAAGTACTTTGAAGAACCTTCTATTTTGGGAATAGAAGGTCTCAATATTATACTTAGAGCTCACAACTTGGTATGAATTAACCAAAGAGCTTTTGCACACATCTAATTGGAGTGTATAGCTAACTAAAGCAAGTTATTTCATCAATTTAGCTATACCATACACAGAGAAATAAATCTAGCAAGTCAGGGGGGTCATCCTAACTTTTCAGGATCTAGAAGGTGTGCAGACACAATCACATTCCTCACTTCATATCTCAAGATCTAAATAAACCAAAATTGATGAGATTTGATGTCTAGGTACTAGACGCTCTACTCTAACTAATGCAAGTTAAAGTATAGAAAGCTAGAGAAATCAATTCCACAAGATCACTATAATGAAGAAGATGCAACAATAGACAGAAGACAGAAATGTACTTGAAGAGATGTATCAAAATGTATATGCTAATGAACATATGATACAAGGGAAGTGTATTGGACTATACATAGGTGGTGTGAGCTTAATGTAATCCCAACTTTGTAGCTCAATGCCTCACAGAATGGCTCATATTATTTTGTGACTAAAAGTATGTGTATTTATACACATGTTCTAAGTTTGAATTTGATTTTTCCCTCACCTAAAAGTAATCCTACATTTTAGGGATTTGATTGATTTGATTCATTCACAAAATAAGCCATGGCTTCACTCTCCTAACTTCACGAGATTCCATTTTCTTTTAAATTTTACATTTATCCAAAGTAACTATGCTCAAATTAACAAGCATGAGTTCTTAGGAGGTTCTCTCTCGTTAGGTGACTGATAGATGTGTAGTCCTAAAGCATTAGCAAAGCACTTAGAATTGCTAGTTGCACCAAAAACTCCCCTTCAAGCCTAAGATGCTTGAGTCTTCAATCCTTCATGATCTCTTGCAATCCAATCATTGATTTGAATCTGTTTAACTTGCTTCCATCCAAACACTTTGTCAGCATATTTGCACATTTTTGTGACATAATGGTAATGAACTTCTATATGTTTAGTCCTCGTATGATAGATATGGTTAGCAACAAGATGTAACGAACTAATATTGTCTCCAAATATATGTGGAGTTGAAGTGTTTAATCCTAAATCTGAATATAGGGTTCTAATCCACATAGCTTCTTCTATGATTCCAAGCTCTAAGAGATTACTTCAAGACATACAAAGCTTTCCTCAACCTGCATACATGTTTAGGGTATGATTGATCTTCAAAAACAGGAGGTTGAGCCATGTACACATCCTCTAAAATCCATCCATTTAGAAAGGAATTTTTAACATCCATTTGATATATCTTCCACTTATTGAAGATGCAACACTCATGAATACTCTAATAGTAGGCATTTTTGCAACAGGTGAAAAAGTTTCTTCATAATGAATACATTGGGTTTGTGTGAACCCTTTGGATACAAGCCTTGATTTGTACCTATTAATTGAGCTATCAAAATTCTTCTTTACCATGTATATCCACCTTGAGCCAATGATCTTCATAGATGGTTTCTTGGGTACCAATTCCCAAGTCTGATTCTCTTGTAGAGCTTCTATTTCTTCTTCCATGGCACTTCTCCATTCTGATTTCTTCTTGGATTCTTCATATGTAGAGAGTTCTTCAGAGTTTGAGTTATGTGCTATGTATATTGAATGCTTAGTGACCAAAGAAGTATCATAACCATACCTTTTTGGCTTCCTTTTCTCCCTAGTAGACCTTCTTATAGTTTGTTGAGAACATTCTACCACATCTCTCAACTCCTACACTTTAGCTTTGTCTTTGGAGTTCCAAGAATTTATTTCCCTTCTTGGAGTCTTCTGATCATCATCAGAATCACTTGATTCTTCAAGTGTATTCTCATTCCTCTTTGATAATGTTGGAAAGTCTTCCTCTAGATCATAGGGAAGTTTGATTTTCCTTCAATCATCTTCAAACCAATATCTATTTTCATCAAACACAACACCTATACTTACAATGAACCCTTTGTTGCTTGGATTGTATAGCCTATAAACTTTTTGGTTAAGATCATAGCCAATAAAGATGCATTTCTCCACCTTTGGATCTAATTTGCCTCTAATTTTTGAAGGTATCTGTGCATATGCTATGCGCCCAAAGATCCTAAAATGATCAAGGCTAGGTCTCCTTCCATTCCATGCTTCATATGGTGTCATCCCATCCAATTCTTTTGATGGGAGTCTATTCATCAGATATATGGCTTTAGATACAACCGCTACCCACAAATAATTTGGTAGCTTGTTCTCATTTAGTATTGACCTTGCAGCCTCCACAATTGTCCTATTTCTTCTCTCTGCCACTCCATTTTGATCTAGAGTATACCTAGTAGTAATCTCTCTTTTGATTCCTATCTCTTGGAGATAAGAATCAAAGTCATGGGAGAAATATTCTCCCCCTCCATTTGACCTTAGTCTTTTCAAAGTCTTACTTGTTTGATTTTCCACAAGTGCTAGGTATTTCTTGAGACATAAAAACATTTCATCTTTATGCTTCATAAAGTATAGTATTGTCCATCTGCTACAATCATCGATGAATGACACAAAATACCTGGATCCAAAGATTGAAGGCTCCTTGCTTGGTCCTCATACATATGTATGGACTAGCTCCAATAGATCTCGATGAATGTATCCCCTCTTTGTGAATGGTTGTCTGTGTAAATTACTGAATTGACAAGCACTACATTTGTAGATCATGTGTTGTTTGGAGATATTTGGTAGACCAAGTACACTTTGATCCCTATTGATTTGCTTTAGATCTCTTTCACCTATGTAAGCTAACCTTTTGTGCCAAATTTCCAACTCTGATAGAGTTTGGCTACCATAATTGAACAATGCAATGTTTCTAGTATCTTGGAGCTCAAATGTAAAGAATCTACCAGATTCTTCTCCTCTTGCTATCCTCTTGAATCTTTGATGTCTGTTGGACATAGACGTCTGCGGAAGCATGCAAACAGCACAAGGAAGAAGAAGAAGCTTGGAGCACAACACACAATAATGAATGTATTACTAGAGAATGTACAAAGATAAGTACCCCATTAGGGCAATAGGCGTATATACAAGCTGAGGGAAAAAAACCTCCTAAAGAGGGAAAAAAGTGCCCCGGCGTCTGTTGGTGCAAGTCACAAGCCTACACATTTGGCTTGAAGGATACCTTAAAGTACATACACATATGGAGAAGCATAGGAACAAATGCTAGTGGTTAATTACCACTTTACTCTTTTGTAAAAGTCACTTTTTGACTTTGGAATCTTTGTAAACACCTACCAAAAGGAACTCGTAAAAGAGTTAGATTTGATTGATGGAATATCTCCTAGGATGTAGGAGAATGATTGAAGAGAGCCAAAAGTTTGAATTCAAATTCAAACTTTAACTCAACTACTATAAAAATGATAATGGAAAAGTCGCGTGTAAGACTCATCATTTCCCGAGCTCATCTCTGTCAATTCTGAGTGTGTGTGAGGCCTACACTCTAGCCCACACCTATCTACACCATTAGGCAATGAGCTTCATGCCAATGGCATTGTATACAAATGTTCATTAATACATATATCTACATTGTTCATTTCTGAGTTCTCTGTCATAGTACTTGAAAGTCTGTCAACTTGTGGAGAGCATATCTCACTCATTTCTTCACCAAATTCAAAGATCTATAGGTTTTTGGAATCAAATCAAAGATGTCTACATGCTACCAAAATTTGAAGGAATTCTATTCAGCCATTTCAGAGAAAAGCTGGTCGAGGTGATCACTGGTCAATGTCTGCAATAGTCCTAAAAAATCGGGGGTAAAGGTTTACTTGCTAAATTGATTTCTCTGAGCATAGTTAATATTTTTATATCATCCCTCTTGGAATAGTTAGCTTGTTAAGCTAATTAGATATCCCTAAAAGGAATTTTTCCAATTCCTACTATGCTGGTCATATTGAGCAAAAGATCCAGCAAGTGTCAAGTCAAAAATAGAAGGTTTTCTTGGAAGCTTGAAGTTCAAAGTTGTCTGTTTTGATTCAATCTTTACATACATCATTTCCAAAGTACATAGGCCATTTTATGGTGTCATTGGAAAGCTAAAGAGGTCCACTTATCAACTCTGAATCACACAAGGGCTGGTACAAAGCAGGATTTGGCAGTACCTACTCAATCTCTTGGAGTGTCCATCCATCTTCCCAACAGTGGTATCAGAGCAAGTTAAGGTAAAATGGGAGATCGTTTTCCTTCATTTATTGATAAATTGGACAGGAACAACTATCAGACATGGTCTCTAAGGATGAAGACATACCTACAAGGAAGGAGTCTTTATGGATACATCTCAGGAGATGAGGAATTGCCCTCATTCAAAACCAGAGGACTACCAACAAAGGAAGAACATGAAAAGCTCAACACATGGTGTGCCAAGGATGCATTAGCAAGGTCTTACTTACTCAACTCCATCTCTGATTTTCTTTTGCCACATATTAGAAAATGTAAGACATCCCAAGAGACTTGGGAAACCTTGTCATCTTATTTCTCTTCCAACACAAGGGCCAGAAAAAATCAGTTGTGGATTGAATTCACCACATTAAGAAAACAACCTAAGCAAGCTATTTCAGAGTTTGTGACCAAGATTAAAGGTGTACCAGATCAGTTAGCAAGCATAGCAGAAGAGATTGAAGAAGAACAGATTGTAAGGCAAGTGATTAATGGGATTAAAGCTGATGACAAATGGGAAACCTTCACCACTGCCATGTACCTTTACATGGACATGCAGATTCCAGACCTTATCACTCTCATGGGACAATTATTCACTCATGAAGCCAAGCTCAACAAGAATGGAGATACATCCAAAGGTAATAGCTCTTCTGCCCTATACACTCATAAAAGTAAGTCTAAAGATAAAGGCAAGAACAAGAAAGGAGAAGATGAAGGCACTACCTCCCAAGCCAACTATGCAGGGAGAGGTAGATCATCAAGAGGAAGGGGCAGAGGAGGTAAGCAAGGTAGGGGGAGATCCTATAACTCCTCACAACATTTGTGGTTTATCAAATCACACTACAGATGAGTGTTTCAGGAATTACAAGAATCAGAGAGGAAGAGGATATCAAAGAGGTGGATACTCACAGTCAAGAGGTAGATTCAACCATCACAAAGGCTAGAACAACAATTACAACAACAACTACAACAACAACTACAATGGCAACTACCAAGGAGGATTCAAATCCAGAAAGGATTACAACAACTATACAGAAGAGCAAGATGATTCCCTTCTGATCATGAACATGACTTCAAAACTAGGTATAAATGATGATCACCTATTCTACATTGACTCAGGATGTTCAAATAATGTGGCTGGCAATGTAGCTTTACTCTCTGACCTTGAAGAACCAAAAGGTAAGCATCAAGTACAAACAGGTGATGACACCAAGCACTCAGTAGTTAAAGTTGGAAATGTTAAGACTTGTGATGGAAATCAGAACTTGTTGAGTAGGGTACTATATGTACCAACCATTACCAAAAATCTGATGAGTGTTGGACAGATTGTGGAGAAAGGTTTGCAGGTTAGATTCAACCAATTTGGAGCATTTGTGGAGGATCCAAGGCATAGCAAAAGGAGAAAAATCAGGTAGACTTCTTACCTTTGAGCTAGAAGACACAAAGAATATTACACTATACAATTATAAAGATCAAACACTTTCAGAACTTGAGATTTGGCATAAAAGATTAGGGCATGTAGGAGAAAGAACCTTGAAGCAGATATGCAGGGATCAATGTGTAATTGGAATACCCAATGTTTCCAAACAACACATGATATATAAATGTAGTGCTTGTCAATTTGGGAAGTCTCACAGGTTACCCTTCTCAAGGAAAGGCTACATGCATGAGGACTACCTAGAGCTTGTTCATACAGATGTATGGGGACCAAGCAAAGACCCTTCAATCTCAGGATCAAGGTACTATGTATCTTTTATTGATGATTATAGCAGGTGGACTGTATTGTACTTCATGAAGCACAAGGATGAAGTGTTTAAATGCTTTTAAAAAATATCTTGCACTTGTTGAGAATTAGACAGGGAAGAATCTAAAGAGACTAAGGTCAGATGGAGGAGGTGAGTACTTCTCCAATGAGTTTGAAGACTTCTTGTAGGACAGAGGCATTAAGAGAGAAATCACCACAAGGTATACTCCTGAACAGAATGGGGTAGCTGAGAGAAGAAATAGGTTGATTATTGAAACAACTAGGTCTATGTTGAATGAGAAAAAGTTACCTAACTATTTATGGGCAGAGAGTGTTTCTACTACCACTTACCTCATAAACATGTTACCATCTAAGTCACTTGATGGGATGACATCTTATGAAGCATGGCATGGTAAGAGACCCTCACTAGACCATTGCAAGATATTTGGATGTGCATATGTACACATCCTTCTCAGACAAGAGGTAAGTTAGACCCTAAGGCTGAGAAGTGTATCTTTATTGGATATGATCTGAATAAAAAAGGGTACAGGTTTTACAACCCTTCAAATAAGGGATTCATGGTTAGTAGAGAGGTTGTCTTTGATGAAAATGATTCTTGGTATGAGAATGAATGCAGGAAGTTTAAACTACCCTATGACTTGGAGGAGGAGTCTCCAAGTCTTGTTAAAGAGGAACCTATTCAGAATGAAGACACTACTTCAGATGATGAAGATGTTATCAACCTTGAAGAGTTCAAGGCATGGAAGTCCAAGGGCAAAGTCAAAATGAAGAAGCTTGAAGACATACCTGAATCTTCAAATCAATCAATTAGAAGATCACAAAGGGAGAGCAAAAAACCTATCAGATATGGGTATGATACCTCTCTTGTTAGTAAACACTCAATTTATCTTGCCAAAGATTTGTCAATTGAAGAACCAGGATCATATGAAGAAGCCATGACCAAGACAGAATGAAAGGAAGCTATGGGCGAGGAGATTGAAGCACTCAAGGAAAGTGACACATGGGAGCTAGTACCAAAGAAGAATCCATGAAGGTAATTGGATCCAGATGGATCTATAAACTCAAAAGAAATTATGATGGGTCAATTAATAGGTACAAAGCCAGATTGGTAGCCAAGGGTTTTGCACAAACCCATGGCATTGACTATGAAGAGACATTCTCACCTGTGGCCAAGATGCCAACCATCAGAGTGTTGGTAAGTGTGGCTGCATCAAAAAAATTGGAACATGTATCAATTGGATGTCAAAAATGCTTTCTTGAATGGATGGATTTCAGAGGAAGTGTATATGCCACAACCTCCTGGCTATGAGGATCCAAACAAGGTAACATATGTGTGCAAATTGAATAAAGCTCTTTATGGATTAAAGCAAGCACCTAGGGCATGGAATCACAGGTTGACCACTTATCTTCAAGACCAAGGTTTTGTCATGAGCAAGGAAGACACTTCTCTATTCATCAAGAGGAGTAATTCAGAGGTAATATACCTATGTGTATATGTTGATGATATCGTACTTACAGGTAATGATGTCAATGGAATCAGAAAGATCAAAAACCAGATAATGAAGGAGTTCAAGATCAATGATCTTGGCCTACTAAAGTATTTTCTTGGGCTTGAGTTAGTATATACTAACTCTGGAATATACATTACTCAGAAAAAATACATACAGGATATGTTGAAGAAGTTTCATTTGCAAGATGCCAAAGTTGCAAGTACTCCAATGGAGGTAAACCTAAAACTAAGTGCACATGAAGGTGATGAAATTGATGATGTTACAGGTTACCAAAGTATAGCTACCTTAACAAGGATAGATATTGCATATGGAGTTAGTGTGCTAAGTCAGTTTATGCACAAGCCAAGGGTACCTCACCTAGAAGCTGCCAAAAGAACATTAAAGTATCTCAAGGGTACACAACATCATGGTTTCTGGATACATTTCATTTACAGGTGATAAACCAATATCATGGTCTTCAAAGAAGCAACCTACTTCTGTTTTATCTTCCATTGAGGCAGAGTATAGAGGATTTGCTAATGCCACCCAAGAAGCCATATGGATCAAGCTATTGTATACAGAATTAGGCTTATATACTAGGTCACCAATGATCTTTGGAGACAATACAAGCTCACTTCACCTTGCAGCTAATCATATCTATCATTCTAGGACCAAACATATAGAGTTCCATTACCATTATGTGAGAGAGAAGTTATTAAGCAAGGACATTCAACTAACCTATGTATCAAACAACATGCAGTGTGAAGATTTGTTGACTAAAGCTTTGGATGGAACCAAACTTTGCAGGTTCAAAGCAATGATTGGATTGCAGGATATACATGAAGACTGAAGAAGAAGACTAAGCCAAAATGTTTGGCTTGAGGGGGAGATGTTGGTGCAAGTCACAAGCTTACACATTTGGCTTGAAGGATACCTTAAAGTACATACACATATGGAGAAGCATAGGAACAAATGCTAGTGGTTAATTACCACTTTACTCTTTTGTAAAAGTCACTTTTTGACTTTGGAATCTTTGTAAACAGCTATCAAAAGGAACTCGTAAAAGAGTTAGATTTGATTGATGGAATATCTCCTAGGATGTAGGAAAATGATTGAAGAGAGCCAAAAGTTTGAATTCAAATTCAAACTTTAACTCAACTACTATAAAAATGATCATGGAAAAGTCATGTGTAAGACTTATCATTTCCCGAGCTCATCTCTGTCAATTCTGAGTGTGTGAGGCCTAAACTCTAGCCCACACCTATCTACACCATTAGGCAATGATCTTCATGCCAATGGCATTGTATACAAATGTTCATTAATACATATATCTACATTGTTCATTTCTCAGTTCTCTTGTCATAGTACTTGAAAGTCTGTTAACTTGTGGAGAGCATATCTCTCTCATTTCTTCACCAAATTTAAAGATCTATAGCTTATTGGAATCAGCTCAAAGTTCTCTACATGCTATCAAAATTTGAAGGAATTCTATTCAGCCATTTCAGAGAAAAGCTGGTCGAGGTGATCACTGGTCAATGTCTGCAACAGTCCTAAAAAATCGGGGGTAAAGGTTTACTTGCTAAATTGATTTCTCTGAGCATTTTTTTATATCATTCCACTTGGAATAGTTAGCTTGCTAAGCTAATTAGATATCCCTAAAAGGAATTTTCCAATTCCTGCTGTGCTGGTCATACTGAGCAAAAGATCCAGTAGGTGTCAAGTCAAAAATAGAAGGTTTTCTTGGAAGCTTGAAGTTCAAAGTTGTCTGTTTTGATTCAATCTTTACATACATCATTTCCAAAGTACATAGGCCATTTTATGGTGTCATTGGAAAGCTAAAGAGGTCCACTTATCAACTCTGAAGCACACAAGGGATGGTACGAAGCAGGATTTGGCAGTACCTACTCAATCTCTTGGAGTGTCCATCCATCTTCCCAACAGCGTCCTAGTGTGTTCACACACATCACTACCTAAATATATCAACAAATCCCCCCTGGGAGTGATGCGGTGAACAAGGAGTTGGCACTCATGTATAAGGAAGTGCCAAGCTATGTGGAAATCCCCCACAAAAGAAAGTAAGACCAAAGATTTGCAAAAAGCTTCAAACTTCTCCCTAGGCAAAGCCTTCATGAGAAGGTCTGCAATGTTCTCCTGCGTGGGCACATATGCCAAGTTGATCACCCCAGCAGAGCACCTCTCCCTGACATAGTGATAATGCACCTCAATGTGCTTAGTGTGAGCATGGAACACAGGGTTCCTCGCAACTGCCAATGCGCTCTGACTGTTAGTGAAGATGGTGGTGGTAGAAGACTGACCAACACCCAAATCAGCCATAAGACATCTGAGCCACACACACTCAACAGTCGCTATGAAAGCTACCCTATACTTAGCCTCACAACTGGAAGTGGCGACAGTAGGCTGCTTCTTGCCTAACCAAGATATACATGAGCTACCAAGCATGAAGCAAAAGCCACTAGTGGACACACGAGTGTCATAGCAACTAGCCCAATCAGAGTCAGAAAAAGCATGCAATCTGGCGATAGTGATCCCCCCTTGGGATAAAACAACCCAAGTAGTTGAGTACCACTCAAGAAAAACTTGCTCATCTGTGAGTAGTTGAATAGTTGAGTACCACTCAAGTAGCGACAATGCTTGACTCCTAGGCAATGCATAAACTTGCTCATCTGTGAGACAACAAACTAAATATCTAACCGAGTAATGCATAAGTAAATCAAGCATCCGACAACCTACTGATAGAGAAAATCATCAAATGCATCTCCAACATCATGAAGACTCAATCGTAAACATGTCTCCATAGGAGTGGCAATAGGCTTACAGTCTTCAAGGCCAAAACACTGCAATAATGTGTGAATATATTTCATTTGACACAAAGCTATTCCACCATCAACTTGCATAAATTGAATGCCCAAATAGTGATGCAAATGCCCCAAATCATACATCTCAAATGAGGCATGCAAATCAGGCTTAAAATCAGCAATATGCTTCTCAATAGGACCAATGAGCAGCATGTCGTCAACATAAACAACAATGATCAGAAGCACATCATTAGCACACTTAACATATAAGGTGCTTTCAGTTGGACTATCCTCAAAACTGTGTGCAATCAGATAGGCATGTATCTTCTCATACCAAGCACGTGGTGCTTGCTTTAAACCATATAATGACTTCTTTAACTTGCACACTTGGTTTTCATGCCCTTTCTACACAAAGCCACGGGGCTGAAAAACATACACTTCTTCATGCAAGTCACCATTCAAAAATGTTGTTTTAATATCCAATTGATGGACATTCCAACCATGATGAGCTGCAAGTGCACAGATGCTACGAACAATAGTCATTCGACAAGTAGGTGCAAAGGTCTCATCAAAATCAATGCCTCTTTCCTGCGCATAACCCTTTGCAACAAGTCTAACCTTATACCTGTCAATTGTACCATTAGGTCTATGCTTCAGCTTGTATACCCACTTAGTCCCAATGACCTTCTTGCCAAGAGGCAAGTCACATAAAGACCAAGTACCATTCTTCATTATAGCATCATATTCAGATTGCATAGTAGCCATCCAATTTTCTGAATTTTGTGCTTCATCAAACGAAATAGGCTTAGTCTCATCACAGAGACTAGATGCAGCCATAGCATAGCAATCTGATGCAAAAGAGGCACTATGAGAGCCTGAACAAGTACAATATGACAAAGGTGCATCTAATTCGTTGTCACGCAAAGTCTGCACCAACCATTTTTGCATAGTTTTTTCCTGCTCAATATCAGCTCTCTCATCAACTAGTGCATCATGTAAATCTGCATCAGAAATGGAATGATCTAATCATATGAAACCTGCAAAGGCTGAGAAGTTGCCTCATTGGGACAAGCACTAGACTATCCATCTATAAAAAGAGGCAGCAAAGTGTCATACATGTCTTTGGAGCTAACATATGTCTCCTTAGTACATGAAAGCAATGGCTGAATAACATCTTCCACAAAAACAACATCACGGCTAACCAGAATGCATTTAGTCTGTGGATGATACACACGATAGCCTTTACTTTCAGAACTGTACCCAACAAAAATTAATTTTACTGCTTTATCATCCAATTTTTTGCGATGTTGTTCAGGCACTAATGCATATGCCAAACAACCAAAAATACGCAAATGAGCAACAAGTGCCTTGCGATCATGCTAAGCCTCATATGGAGTGATAGACTACAACACTTTAGTGGGACACCTGTTAAGTACATATGCTGCACACATGACAGCCTCAAGCCAAAACTATGTGGTAAATCCTGACTCTTGACCATACACCTCGCCATCTCGACAGCCCCCCCTCCCCACTCCCTCCCCCCGCCGCCTAGCACCTCCCCCCACTCCCTCCACTCCCTCTGCCCCCGCCGTCAAACACCTCCCCCCGCCCCCTCCAATTTCCTCGAACCCATCCCTCCCCACTCCCTCCCCCGGCCGCCTAGCACCTCCCCCCATCCCCTCCAACCCCCTCGAACCCTCGAAAGCCCCCTCCCTCCAGTCCCGTCCCCCTCCGCTACCTCCCCCCGCCGCCTAACACCTCCCCCCACCCCCTCCAGACACCCTCGGACCCCGCCAGCCCCCTCCCTCTCCACTCCCTTCCCCCCGCCGCCTAACACCTCCCCCCACCCCCTCCAATCCCCTCAGACCCCGACAGCCCCCTCCCTCTCCCCACTCCCATCAGACCCTCGACAGCCCCCCCTCCCCACTCCCTCCCCCCGCCGCCTAGCACCTCCCCCCACTCCCTCCACTCCCTCTGCCCCCGCCGTCAAACACCTCCCCCCGCCCCCTCCAATTTCCTCGAACCCATCCCTCCCCCGCCGCCTAGCACCTCCCCCCATCCCCTCCAACCCCCTCGAACCCCCGACAGCCCCCTCCCTCCAGTCCCGGCCCCCTCCGCTACCTCCCCCCGCCGCCTAACACCTCCCCCACCCCCTCCAGACACCCTCGGACCCCGCCAGCCCCCTCCCTCTCCACTCCCATCCCCCCGCCGCCTAACACCTCCCCCCACCCCCTCCAATCCCCTCAGACCCCGACAGCCCCCTCCCTCTCCACTCCCTCTGCCCCCCACCGCCTAACCCCTCCGGTTATCCCGCCACCACCACATCATATGTCCCCACCCTCTTCCCCCACAATTCCCCTCCACCTACAGGACTTCAAGCATTTCCACTACGCAGCCGAGACTTGAAGCCACTCGATTCGGGGCCTTGCCCGCCATCCAGGACATTGGATTTCTATTGCTCAGCTTCTTATCCCCATTTCCATCAATGGCTGACCCCTCCGCTCCGGGTGATATTTCAGAACCCACGCCGCCCGCACTTCCTACAAACCATTCCAATCAACATACTCCGCCGTCCGAGCTTCCTCCCAACCATCACAATCAATCCTCTCCCACATCCGCGCTTCCTTCCGACCATCCAAATCAACCTACTCCCTCATCGGCAGAACAATCTGTTCCAGCTAACCCATCGCAAGATGCATCGCAGTCAGCTCCTCCTACTGCCCTTCTTGCTATTCCTATTTATTCCATACACTATGATTCCACCGACCTTTATTCCCCACCGCCCATCCCTCACCCTCCTTCTCCTTCCACATCTGTGTCTCATTCCTCACACCCATCTTCGCCATCCGGGGATTATATGCGCCTGTTTCTTCCACCTGACTTAAACCTGCAAATCCGTATGCATTTATCCCTATCAACCATTGCCCTTCGTCAAATGTTTTCTATTGAAGATCTTCAGCAGGCGGGCCTGTGGGGCTTGGCCAACGTTTTCTTCAATAATCCATCCAATTTTACCCAGGTTTATGAAGCTATCCGCCTCTTCCCTCATTTTAGAACTAGCACTCTCTCCATCCCAGCCATTGCCACCAATATTGGGTCCTCCCTATTACATTTTAGTGCTCCCCCCTTCCTATACTCTGGATTGTCAGCCTCGGCTACAATCGCCTTTTGTACAGATCACTTTCAAAGTAATGCTAGATTTTCACTCCGCATGACCACCATTCTCAATGCGTTCATTTTTTTCTTTTTACTGCGTAGTCCCACATCTTCGCTCCCCTGGTCAGATATTCGTATTGCCGATCCGCTTTTCTGCTTTCTCCATAGCCGTCCCTACCCTTACGCAACCCTCATCTATAGTTCCTTGACTTTGCGATCCCGTCGACTCCGAGAGGCTATCACTAGGGGCTCTCATGCATTTTCCATCTATTCTGCACCCTTCCTAGCTTGGATCTATCAAATACCTGCACACTCTGCCAACAATATCGCTTTTCTCCCTACCAACCCTGGGCTACCTTCCATTGCACAATCTCCTTCCCCCCCTCTAATCTCAATTGACTCAGCTTCCGCATCCACACCAGCATCCGCACCACCTGATATCCCCTCCTTCCCTCCCCAATCTTCTTCACCTATCCCTCCAGCATCTACCACTACTCCGTCCATGCCTACCCCTCATATTATCCATGGACCTCCCCTCTCTTCAGCTTTCAAGCCACTCATTCAAACGCAGCTCAACCCTCAAAACCCCACCTGTATGCCCCCCCTTCCTCCGGTTTCCAACTCACCCCCTATCATTAATGTTCCATTCAGCCAACCACTTCCCTCCCACAATCCTTCCCTTCCCAATCCATCTTCCACTACAACCCTTCCTCCTCATCCGCTGGTAATTCCTCCTTCCCATCTCCCTCCTGATCCATCGGCCTCTCCTCCTCCGCACTTTGACCTCCCATCAACCCCTTCCTTTTTACAATTACTACGGGACGCGAGTGTAGTTGCTCTCGACAGTGCTCAGGCCTCCCAGATTTCCTTGGATTCGGTATCGGCAGCAGCTTCGGTTCATCTACAGTATATCTCAACAATCGACAACATCAATCGCATGGCCAATTCTCAATGGCACTCGCTCAATGAAACGGCGCGATTGCTCAAAGAAGAGAGAGATCATTATCGCGATATGGCCGACTCTGCGTTGAAAGCCTTAGAAGATCTTCAAAATCGCTCTAACTTAGGGCTTTGTGCTAATGCTGCATGCAGACGTATCAGACGGGAACGGGACACTCTGCGGCAATGCCTTAGTTCGCTACAGCATCTGATTGAGCAAGCTTCTGCTCCTCTGCCACCCTCTCCACCACCACCGGTTGAAGGTCCCAATCCAAATTCCCAATAACTTGCCGTCCACATTCTCAATAAATTGCTCCTCCCTTTCATAATACTTTGCTATTAGTTTCCGCTTACGTAATTGCCTTGCCAATAAATCTCTCATCCTTCTGATTTTGTTTTGATTCTGTCCTGATCTGGGTTAATAAATTCTTGTAGCAGGTCTTCACGCCCTTTTTTACTTCAATAAGAAAAGCTCTCTTTATCTCTTTTCATGCCTCAGTCCTCTCTGTGTTTCTTTCTTATAATGTTCAACACTGTCCTTGAGTTCTCCCTGTATGGTCTTGTTGTCGTTTCTCTGGGACGGAGAGCACATTCAGTGGTGGGCATCTGTTGAGCCCTGGCAGGTTCCAACCAGCAAAGTCAAGGTCACAATTATGCATAAGCAAGTATGAAGGGGTAAAAGTTGAAGGGTCAAAGTGCACGAGTAGTGCACCTTCAATTGTTCAAATAAAGGGTAACTTTTAATTGATTCAATAGACAAGAGGTATTAAATTTGGCAATATTGCAGAAGTATTTTCTAAATTCCCTTAAGGTCAAAGGGTGTTTTTAACGTAAGGTGGAGGGTCCAGGTGAACCCCTCTTGGGTACAAAAGTGACGAATTAAAAGGGAAAAGGTAAAGGTACGTGAAGCGGTCGAGTATACACATGTGGGAATATGGCCAACCAATCAAAATTTTTCTTTTGTCTAAAGTCACTACAGGACAAAAGGAACAAGTCGTTGGCTGCCAACTGAAAAGACAATCTTGGGTCATCAAAGGAAGCCCAAGAGTCTATGGCAGTTAGACGTCACGGGACTGATGCATTCAAAAGGTAAAGGCAAAGGCTATTCTAAGGACACATACATTGAAAGTGAAGAGTGGAGAGCTTCAGAGGAAGCAAGAAGGGGAAGTGAAGAGCCACCAGTGTGCGACAGCACTGAGAGGTAGAAGTGAAGAGTGCAAGAAGTGTAAAGAAGAAGGTGTGCAGAGAAGGCGAAGATATACTCCAAGGGTCCCAAGGTCTGTTGTGTGAGCGCGCCGCGAAGATATCCATTCCTCAGCTTGGTGGAAACGTAGTGCAAGGTGTGCACAAGGGAAGCGTGAAGCAAGTGAAGGACTGGTGCAGAAGAGGCCGCTGCCAGAAGACTTGAGATAATTGGTCTTCCGTAACTGAGCATTCTCTGTAGTTGTATTTAGTTATTGACTTGGATTGTATTTAGTCATTGTAATCGTTTCAATATAATCAACATTCAAGATTTCCAGGCGTACGCCTCTGTAGAGGTTTTCAAGGTTATTCCATTTTCATTATCTCCTTTTTCTCCTACAAACCCTCAAACTCCTTCTTGTCCAAGAAGCCCCAACATAGCCCATTAGGGCAATAGGCGTATATACAAGCCGGAGGAAAAAAACCTTCTAAAGAGGGAAAAAAGTGCCTCGACGGTGCTAGAATGTTCACACACATCACTACCTAAATATATCAACACTTTTTTCCCTCTTTAAGAGGTTTCTTTCCTCAGCTTGTATATATGCCTATAATATAACAGATAATGTATCTTTGTACATTCTCTTGGTGATACACTCAATATTGTGTGTTGTGCTCCAAGCTTCTTCTTCTTCCTTGTGTTGTTTGCATGCTTCTACAGACCTGGAACTCCAATAATTGGTATCAAACCATGTCATCGCTTCATCTAGGGCATCGTCGACACCCTTCTACTCACAGTCTCAGAAGTGCACGAAATTTGGTGATCACACAAAATCATGATATGAGCTCGTTTTGGCCTCCGAATGCACTATCACAGTGCCTGTGTAGGCCATTTTGTCTTTTTGTGCCAAAGATATGTACAGATTTCGGTTCGCTAGTATAAGCACCTCGAAGTGTGTTAAAGGTTTAGCAGAACTCAATAGGGTAGTTTAGTTCAATTTTTGAGATAAAGTCATTTTTTTGCATTAGGATATTTTAGTCAGTGGCCATGGCTAAAAGCAATGATGTATTCAGTATGTTGGTTGTTGAGGATAAGTTGGATGGTACCAATCACCCGTCATGGGCTAATATGATGCATCTTGTATTGGTTGCAAAAGGAATGTGGAATATTGTGTAGGGTGTTGAAAAACATCCTATTACACCTGCAAACATAGTTACTAAAGGTGATGCAGATGGAATTGAAGATGGTGATATTCTTTAGGTTCCTATTCGTCTTGTGATTTCTACTGCACCTACTGCAGAGCAACTTTGTTGGGATGGCAAAGATACTCAGGCACATGCATTGATAGCCTTGTCTATCAAACATGTCATTATTCCTCACATTCGCTCTTGTAGAACAACAAAGGATGCTTGGGATACACTTACCACTTTATACTAGGCAAGGAATGAGGTTTGTGTTGCTTACTTCCGAAAACAGTTGGAGAGTGAGCACATGAATGAAGGAGATTCCATGGATAGTTTTTTGACAAAGATCAAAGATTTGAAAGAGAAATTGATTTCTATTAATGAAATATTTTCTCACAATTCACTTGCGTAGACTGTTGTGAATGGTCTCCCATAATCATATCAGAATTTTTTTCAACAGATGATGAAAGGCAATCCAAATGCCTTAACATTTGAAGAGTTAGTCTTTGTTTTTTTGCAAGTAAATCAATCTAGGCAAAACAGGTCCATCATGTGTGTTGCAGATCAAGCTTTCTTGGCTAGTCAGAAGGCAAAGGTAAATGGAGCTCATCTATTAGTAAGAAAAAATCTACTAATTCTGCACAATCAAAGAAAGATGACAGAGATGAGAAGAAAATAAAAAAGAAAAAATTGTTTTGCAAATAATATAAAGGAAATGATCATGTCATAAAGAGTTGTGAAATACTGGTTGCAAAAGAGGCAAAGAAGAAATAGGTTTGAATGGTTGTTGCGAAGGCCTCTACACCCAAAACATAGTTTGCTAATCTTGTGTAGAATGAAGAATGGGCATTTACCACTATTTGCAGTTATGCCCCATCTTCTCATGAACAATGTATGTCTATAGTAGACGGAGATGTTTGGTACTTTGATAGTGGGGCAACCAAACACATTACCTCGCAATGCAATTTCTTCACTTCACTTCAGTCTTCCCCTATAGGGAATACTATCACATGCACCAACAGCTCCTCTTATCCTGTTATGGGAGGTAAGATCATTCTGACTACTGTTGATGGTAGTTCTTTTACATTGTGGGATGCTTTATTTGTGCCAGGGATCAAGAAAAATATGTTATCAATTTCAGCATTAGCCAAGATCGACTTGGTTATGAATTTGTTGATGACATATGTACAATATATGATCTATCAAATGTCAATGTCATTATTGCTTCTCGCATTTTATATCGCATGCATGCTTTCATCATCTGAATTTTGCTAGTTTGCTACACCTGCAAAAATTTGAAATGGTGTCCTCTTTGCCCAAACTTGAGGCACCTAGTAAACATGTTTGTGAAGGATGTGTTTTGGGCAAAATGCAGCACTCCTTCCCAAAAACATGGTTCAGTTCGAGCCACTCAGAAACTGCAGCTTGTTCATAGTGATGTTTATGGTCCTATGCAGACACCTTCTTTTGGGAATCACCTTTACTTCGTGACTTCTGTTGATTATTTTTCGAGGCATGCATCCACTGAAAGCAAAGTCTGAAGAAGTGTTTATGTGCTTCAAACAGTTTTTGGTTTTGGTTGAAAATATGTCAGCATGTAAAATGAGCATCCTCTATTTTGATTGAGGATCCGAATATATGCCTTCTGACTTTAATGGATTTCTAGTTGAACATGGGATAAACCATCAGTGTACAGTGCCATATACACCTCAACAAAATGGATTTGTTGAAAAGAAGAACATGTCACTCATGGAGATGGCAAGCTGTATGGTCAAGAGTCAGGCTTTACCACATAGTTTCTGGCTTGAGGTTGTTATGTGTGTAGCATATGTACTTAACAGAGGTCCCACTAAAGCATTGTAGTCTATCACTCCATATGAGGCTTGGCATGGTTGCAAGCCATATGTTGCTCACATGTGTGTCTTTGGTTGTTTGGCATATGCATTAGTGCCTAAACAACAACACAAGAAATTGGATGATAAAGTAGTGAAATGTATTTCTGTTGGGTACAGTTTTGAAAGCAAAGGCTATCGTCTGTATCATCCATAGACTAAATGCATTCTGGTTAGCCATGATGTTGTTTTTGTAGAAGATGTTATTCAACCATTACTTTCATGTACTAAGGAGACATTAGTTAGCTCCAAAGATATGTATGATACTTTGCTACCTCTTTTTACAGGTGGATAGTCTAGTGCTAGTCCAAATGAGGCAATTTATCAACCTTTATAGGTTTCACATGATGATGCAAATCATTCCATTTTTTATGAAAATTTACATGATGCACTTATTGATGAGAGAAATGATATAGCGGGGGCAAAAACTATGCCTAAATGGTTGGTGCAGACTTTGCGAGATAGCAAATTGGATACACCTCTGTCATATCATATTTGTTTAGGCTCTCATAGTGCTTCTTTTGCATCAGATTGGTATGATATGTCTGCCTCTAGTCTCTGTGATGAGAATGATCCTATTTCGATTAGTGAAGCACAAAATTCAAAAAATTGGATGTCTCCTATGCAATCAGAATATGATGTTATTATGAAAAAGGTACTTGATCTTTATGTGACTTGCCTCCTGGCAAGAAGGCCATTGGCACTAAGTGGGTATATGAGTTGAAGCGTAAGCATGATGGATCATTTGAGAGATATAAGGCTAAGCTTGTTGCAAAGGGTTATGCTCAAGAAATAGGTACTGATTTTGATTAGACATTTGCTCCTACATGTCAAATTACTACTATTCATAGCATCTATGTACTTGCATCTCATCATGGTTGGAATGTACATTAGTTGGACATCAAAATTGCATTTTTGAATGGTGATTTCCATGAAGAAGTGTATGTTTTTCAGCCCCATGGTCACAATTGCCTTCCCTCCTCTCTTTAGAACATACAAGGTAGCATTAGAAGCACATTTTTTGAAGCCTAGATCCAAGAAATACTCATCTATCTATCGGTACCATGCCTTAGGGGCTTGTTTCAGCCCATATAATGCCTTCTTCAACTTACATGCCTTGTTCTCTCAATGGGGAGGCTCAAACCCTAGAGGTTGAGACACATATACCTCCTCCTTGAGGTATCCATTCAAGAACTTTGATTGAGCCTTTGCCCAAAATTGATTAGGCAAACCCTTTCCCTTCAACATGCATCTTGCCATCTCCATGATGGTTCGATTCTGATGTTCTACAACACCGTTTTGTTGAGGGCTATGTGCCACTATCTTGATTCCCTTAATCTTGCAAAAATTTTCAAACTCTATTGATGTGAATTCACCACTTCCATCTATTTTGAATTTCTTCATCTTCTTTATTGTTGCAGTTTCAGCAAGCTAAAGCCATTCTTTAAACTTACCCAATGCTTGATTATGGTGAAGGAAGTACACCCACATCTTCTTTCTATAGTCATCAACAAGTAACGTGAAGTAGGAAGATCCACCCAAGACCTATGTAAGCATTTTTCCACACAACTCAGCATGCAACTCTAGAAGATAGCTTGCCCTATTCTTCCTTTCTTGTGGAAACGCCTTCCTCTATTGCTTGCCCAACATTCAAGCTTCATATGGTTACTTCATTTTTGCAATTGATGGTAGGTGTGCAACCATACCCCTGTGATGCATCTTCTTCAGTACATGGTATCTGATGTGGCCAAATCTCTCATGCCATAGATTACTTGTGCCCACACTTGTAGTGGTTGTAAGAGCACACAACTCATATAGGTTGTTCCTCCTTATGCCATTCCCAACAATGTTGTTGTTACTGTCCATAATCTTAGCTCCTATTTTACGAAAAGATACTTGATGACCTTGATCAATTATAGAAGCTACTGAAAGTAGATTTCATTTGATCTGTGGAACATACAACACATTGAAAATTTTTTTGACATCCCCATTGGAGTTAATGAAAGAAACCATACCTTCACCCTTTACATGACATCTTGCATTGTTGCCGACCTTTATTGTCATGGGTTCTTTTAGAGGTTGTAAGGAACTGTAAAGGCCTTTTCTTCTCTTCATGTGATGAGATGCACCACTATCTGGCACCCATGAGTCATCCATTCCTGAATCTTCAACCAAGGAGCATATCTCCTCTATCATAACAAATAACTCAAGCTATGTTTCTTATGTGTTGGCACACTCCTCACCCTTGCCACCATTTGAAGAGCCATTCTTCTCTTTCGCCTTCTTGATGCAAGAGTCTTGGATTCTGTGTCCTTTCTTCTTGTAATGGAAACACTCCCCCTTGTCTTTTTGTCGTTCTTCTTTTTGTCTCCATCTTTTGAAGACTCCACTTTGCCTCCTTTGACATTTGCTATGAATGAAACATCTCCTTTGTTGCCACCATTCCTCGTCTTGAGCCGCAACTCCTCCTTCATGAGTAAGGCACTGAATTCTTCAAAAGTTAGTGGTTGCATTCTGATTTGAGTATTAAGAGCAGTTACCAAGCCATCAAACTTAGGTGGACAGATTCAAAGACAACCTTGAGCTACCCCTCACTTGACTTTTGTACACCTACTCCCGCCATTTGATCTCGTAGATTCTTTATTGTTGGTGCACTTAGCAAGCCTAAATGCTTTGCTAATTATTTAGGACTACACACCTATCAATCAGCTCACAAGCGAGAACCTCATAAGGACTCATGCTTGTTAATTTGAGCATAGTTACTTTGGATAAATGTAAAATCCAAAAGAAGATGGAATCTCGTGAATTTAGGAGAGTGAGCCCATGAATTATTTTGTGAAGGAATCAAATCATTCAAGTCCCTAAAGTGTAGGATCACTTTTTATGTGAGGGAAAATTCAAATTCAAACTTAGAACATGTGTATAAATACACATACTTTTAGTCATGGGATAGTATGAGCCATTATGTGAGGCATTGAGCTACAAAGTTGAGCTTAAATTAAGCTCATGCTACCTATGTGTAGTCCACTACACTTCCCTTGTATCATATGCTCATTAACATATACATTTTGATACATCTCTTCAAGTACATTTTTGGCTACTATCTATTGTTGCATCTTCTTCATTAGATTGATCTTGTGGAATCAATTTCTCTATGTGTACTCACTCATTTGCTACACTTTACCTTGGGATATTTGATTATCTAGTACCTACATATCAAATGTCAAGTTTGGTTTACTAGATCTCGAGTTATGAAGTAAGGAATGTGACTGTGTCTGCACACCTTCTAGATCTTGAAAAGTCAGGATGACCCCCCTGACTTGCTAGATTTATTTTCTGTGTATGATACAACTAAATTGATGAAATAACTTGCTTTGGTTAGCTATACACTCCAATTAGATATTTGCAAAAGCTCCCTGGTCAATTCATACCATGTTGTGAGCTCTAAGTATAATATTGAGACTTTCTATTCCCAAAATAGAAGGTTCTTCAAAGTACTTGCATATTCTAATTATCTGTTTTGATGCAAACAATTGAGGATGATACTTCAGAGGACTTGGTAGTTCTAAATGCATCATTGTGAAGCTAAAGGACTCTATTAAGCATCCTTGGAGTTAACTTGATAGGGGTAGAGCAAATTTTGTGCAATAGCAACTCATCTCTGGAATCTATCTCATTGTCTCCTCACAATGGCATCAGAGCAACAAATCAACATGGGAGATGGATTTCCTTCATCCATAGACAAATTGGATTGAGGTAACTACTCAGCTTGGTCACTTAGAATGGAAGCTTATCTTCAAGGGATAAATCTCTATGGTTACAAATCTAGAGATGAGATGATGCCAACCCTCAAAAGCAAAGGCCAACCAACTCAAGAAGAACAAGAGAGGTTAAACGCATGGTGCTCAAAGGATGCTCTAGCAAGGTCATATATTATAAACTCAATCTCTACTTTTTTGCTTCCACACATCAGGAGTTGCAAGACTTCACAAGAGACTTGGAATGCTCTTGAAGCATTCTTCTCATCAAGTACCAAGGCAAGAAAGAATCAACTATGGGTGTGTTGATATATTTAGGTCGTGATGTGTGTGAACACGCAAGGAATGTCGGGGGACTTTTGCCCCTCTTTAGGAGGTTTTTTCCCCCCCGCTTGTATATACGCCTATTGCCCTAACAGGCTACTAATCTTTGTACATTCTAGTGGTAATACATTCCGTAGTGTGTGTTGTGCTCCAAGCTTCTTCTTCTTCCTTGTGCTATTAGCATGCTTCTGCAGACGTCTAACTCGAACAATTGGTATCAGAGCAGGTTGTCGCTTCATCTAGGGCATCGTCGACACCTCTCCTATTGCAGTCTTAGAATTGCACGAAATTTGGTGAGCATACTCAGGGTATTTCAAAGATCAAAACGGCTTTGCTTTGTGGTGGGAAATCGCAATCTGAGCTCATTTCTGCCTTCCAACGCACTATCGTAGTGCTTGTGTAGGCTATTTCATCTTTTTGTGCCAAAGTTATATACTTGTTTTGATTCGCTAGTATAAGCATCTTGAAGTCTTCTATAAGTTTAGCAGAACTCATATGGGCAGTTCTTTTCAATTTTTGAGATACAATCAACTTTCTACATCAAGGTATTTTAGTCACCGGCCATGGCTGAAAGCAGCGACGTATTCCGTATGTTGGCTGCTGAGGATAAGTTGGATGGTACCAACTATCCATTATGGGCTTATATGATGCGACATGTATTGGATGCAAAAGGACTGTGGAACATTGTGCAGGGTGTTGAAAAATGTCCTGTCACACCTGCAACTGTTACAAGTGTAGGTACTAAAGTTGATGTAGATGGTGATATTCTACAGATTCCCATTCATGCTACTATTTCTGTTGCACCTACTGGAGAGCAAATTTGTTGGGATGGCAGAGATGCTCAGGCACATGCATTAATAGCTTTGTCTATCAAACGTGCCATTATTCCTCACATTTGCTCTTGTAGAATAGCTAAAGGTGCTTGGGATACAATTACCACATTGTACCAGGCTAGGAATGAGGCTCGTGTTGCTTACCTCCGAAAATAGTTGGAGAGTGAGCACATGAATGAAGGTGATTCTATGGATATTTTTTTAACAAAGATCAAGGATTTGAAGGAACATTTGATTTCTGTAGATGAAGTCCTTCCTGACAGTTCACTTGTGCAGACTGTTCTGAATGGTCTTCCCGACTCATATCAGAGTTTTGCTTCTACTCTTCATTTGATGATGAAAGGCAATCCAAATGCCTTAACATTTGAAGAGTTAATTTTTGTTTTGCTGCAGGAAGATCAGTCTAGGCAGAACATGTCTATTATGCGTGTTGGAGATCAAGATTTCTTGGTTAGTCAGAAGGGCAACAGAAAATGGAGCTCTTCTACTAGTAAGAAGAAATCTGCAAATGCTGCACATTCGAACAAGGAAGACAAAGATGAGAAGAAATAAAAAAAACATAAATTGTTTTGCAAATATTGTAAAGCAAATGATCATGTCATTAAGACCTGTCCGAAACTAGCCACTAAAGAGGCAAAGAAGAAAGAGGTGGGAATGGTTGTTGCAGAGGCCTCTACATCTGTCAAATGGTGATGTCATTATTGCTTCTGGCATTTTATGTCGTGGGTTGTATAAGCTCATAGACTATGAAAGATCTATAAATGATTCGGCATTTGCAGTACATGATTCTTAGGCTATGTCAGATGCAAAGCTTTGGCATGCACACTTTGCTCATCTGAATTTCGCTAGTTTGCTATGCCTACAGAAATGTAAAATGGTGTCCTCTTTCCCAAACTTGAGGCACTTGAAAAACATGTTTGTGAAGGCTGTATTTTGGGAAAAATGTAATGTTCCTCCTTTCCAAAAGATGGTTCAGTTCCGGCTACTCTGAAATTGTAGCTTATACATAGTCAAGTCTGTAGTCCTATGCAGACACCTTCTTTTGGGAACTATCTTTACTTTGCGACTTTCATCGATGAATTTTCCAGGCATGCATGGGTATATCCATTGAAGGCAAAGTCCATAGTGTTTATGTGCTTCAAACAATTTTAGATTTTGGCTGATAATATGTTAGCATGTTAAATGCGCACCCTCCATTCTGATCGAGGGGGGGAATATATGTCTTCTGACTTTAACACATTTCTGGTTGAATGTGGGATAAAACACCAGTGTACAGTGCATATACACCTCAACAAAATGGAGTTGCTGAACGAAAGAACAAGTCACTGATGGAGATGGGGAGGTGTATGGTCAAGAGTCAGGATTTACCACGTAGTTTTTAGCTTGAGGCTATTATGTGTGTAGCGTATGTACTTAACAGGTGTCCCACTAAAGCACTGCACTCTATCACTCCATATGAGGCTTGGCATGGTCACAAGCCATTTGTAGCTCATCTGCGTGTTTTTGGTTGTTTGGCATATGCATTAGTGCCTGAACAACATCGTAGAAAATTGGATGATAAAGCAGTAAAATGTATTTATGTTGGGTATAGTTCTGAAAGCAAAGGCTATCGTATGTATCATGCATAGACTAAACGCATTTTGGTTAGTTGTGATGTTGTTTTTGTGGAAGATGTTATTCAATCCTTACTTTCATGTACTAAGGAGACATATGTTAGCTCCAAAGACATGCATGATACTTTGCTAGCTCTTTTTACAAGTGGACAGTCTAGTGTTAGTCCTAATGAGGCAACTCCTCAACCTTTGCAGGTTTCATGTGATGATGCAAATCATTCCATTTCTGATGCAGATTTACATGATGCACTTGTTGATGAGAGAGTTGATATTGAGCAGGCAAAAACTATGCCAAAATGGCTGGTGTAGGCTTTGTGTGATAACAAATTAGATGCACCTCTTTCATATCATACTCGTTTAGGCTCTCATAGTGCCTCTTTTGCATCAGATTGTTATGCTATGGGTGCCTCTAGTCTCAGTGATGAGACGAAATTGTTTTGTTTGATGAAGCACAAAATTCTAAACATTGGATGGCTGCAATGCAATCTAAATATGATGCTACCATGAAAAATGGTACTTGGTCTTTATGTGACTTGCCTGTTGGCAAGAAGGCCATTTTCACTAAGTTTGTATACAAGCTGAAGCATAAATATGATGGAATAGTTGGCAGGTATAAGGCTAGGCTTGTTGCAAAGGGTTATGCACAGGAAAGAGGCATTGATTTTGATGAAACCTTTGCTCCTACTTGCCTGAATGACTACTGTTCGTAGCATGTATGCACTTGCAGCTCAGCATGGTTGGAATGTACATCTATTGTATATGAAAACAACATTTCTAAATGGTGATTTGCATGAAGAAGTGTATGTTTTTCAACCCCGTGGATTTGTGGAGAAAGGGCATGAAAACCAGGTGTGCAGGTTAAAGAAGGCATTATATAGTTTAAAGTAAGCACCACGTGCTTGGTATGAAAAGATACATGCCTATCTGATTGCACATGGTTTTGAGAACAATCCAACTAAAAGCACCTTATATGTTAAGCGTGCTAATGATGTGCTTCTGATCATTGTGGTGTATGTTGATGACATGCTGCTCACTGGTCTTCATGACATGGATATTGCTGATTTTAAGGCTCATTTGCATGCCTCATTTGATATGTCTGATTTGGGGCATTTGCATCACTATTTGGGCATTCAATTTATGCAAGTTGATGGTGGAATGGCTTTGTGTCAAACGATCGTTGAGTGTGTGTGACTCAGATGCCTTCTGTTTGATTTGGGTGTTGGTCAGTCTTCTGTCACCACCATCTTCATTGATAGTTAGAGCGCATTGGAAGTTGCGAGGAACCCTTTGTTCCATGCTCGCACTAAGCACATTGAGGTGCATTATCATTATGTGAGGGAGAGGTTCTCTGTGGGGGAGATCAGCTTGGCATATGTGCCCACGTAGGAGAACATTGATGACCTTTTTAGGAAGGCTCTGCCTAGGGAGAAGTTTAAAGCTTTCTACAAATCTTTGGGCTTACTTGCTTTTGTGGATTGATTCCACATAGCTTGGCACTTCCTTATACATGAGTGCCAGCTCCTTGTTCACCGCATCACTCCCAGGGGGGATTTGTTGATATATTTAGGTAGTGATATGTGTGAACACTCTAGGAACATTGGGGCACTTTTTTCTCGCTTTAGGAGGTTTTTTTCCCTCGGATTGTATATACGCTTATTGCCCTAACGGGCTACTAATCTTTGTACATTCTAGTGGTAATACATTCAATGTTGTGTGTTATGCTCCAAGCTTCTTCTTCCTCCTTGTGCTATTCACGTGGTTTCGGAGACGTCTAACTCCAATAGGGTGGAATTTACCACACTCAAGAAGATGTCCAAGCAAAGCGTGATTGATTTTTTCACCAAAATGAAAGATGTATCAGACCAACTTGGAAGCATTGGAGAAATCAGTGATGAAGAGCAGATAGTAAGACAAGTGATCAATGGGATAAAGGCATATGACAAATGGGGAGCTTTCACCATAGCCATGGACCTCTACATGGACATGCAAGTCCTTGATTTCAACACCCTCATGGGACAATTGTTCACACATGAGGAAAAGCTTATGAGGAATGGAGACAACTCAAAAGGGAATCAATCCTCTGCTCTCTATACAGATAAGAACAATAATAAAGATAACAAAGGCAAAGGTAAAAAGTCTGATGATGAGGGCATCGCCTCTTAAGCAAACTTTGCAAGTAGAGGTAGAGGCTCAAGAGGAAGAGGCAGAGGATGAAGACAAGGCAGGGGGAGAGATCAAAACTCATCTCCATGTGCCATATGTAGCCTAAGTAATCACATTAGTGAGAATCGTTTCAAGAATCCTAGAAATCAAAGAGGAAAAGGTTACAACAGAGGAGGTTATGGAAGCTCAAGAGGTAGATTCAACAATAACAATGGTTACAACAACAATTATCAAGGAGGATACAGAGGAAGGAGAGACTATATTAATTATGTACATGATCAAAATCAAGAGGATTCATTACTTCTAATGAATATGAACATGAAGCAAGGTAAAGCAGATGAACATGTATTTTATATAGATTTGGGTTGCGCAAATCATGTAGTAGGGAATGTAGCTCTAGTCTCAGACTTGGAGGATCCAAGGAATAGACGTGAAGTCCAAACAAGAGATGACACAAGGCATCCAGTGGAGAAGATAGGCAATGTGAAGAATTCAGATGGTAATATGAACCTATTGAGAAAGGTATTGTATGTGCCAACTATCATGAAAAACCTCATAAGTGTAGTTTATATTGTTGAAAAGGATTAGAAGTTAGATTCACAAAGAATGGAGCATTTGTTGAGGATCAACATTATTGATATATTTAGGTAGTGATGTGTGTGAACACACTAGGATGTCGGGGCACTTTTTTCCCTCTTTAGGAGGTTTTTTCTCTTGACTTGTATATACACATATTGCCCTAATGGGGTACTTATCTTTGTACATTCTCTAGTAATACATTCAGTATTGTGTGTTGTGCTCCAAGCTTCTTCTTCTTCCTTGTGTTGTTCGCGTGCTTCCGCAGACGTTTATCTCCAACAATTGGTATCAGAGCAGGTCGCCGCTTCATCTAGGGCGTCATCTACACATCTCCGATTGTAGTCTCAGATTCACATGAAATTTGGTGAGCATACTCAGGGTGTTTCAGAGATCAAAACATCTTCGCTTTGTGGTGCCGAAATCGCAATCTGAGCTCGTTTCGGTCTCTGAATGCACTATCACAGTGCTTGTGTAGGCTATTTCGTCTTTTTGTGCCAAAGGTATATACCTGTTTTTGTTTGCCAGTATAAGCGTCTCGAAGTCTACTAGAGGTTTAGCAAAACTCGTCTGGGCAGTTCCGTTCAACTTTTTGAGATACAATCAATTTTTTGCATCAAGGTATTTTAGTCACTGGCCATGGTTGAAAGCAGTGATGTATTTTGTATGTTGGCTATTGAGGATAAGTTTGATGGTACCAACTACCCGTTGTGGGCTTATATGATGCGACATGTATTGGTTGCAAAAGGACTATGGAACATTGTGCAGGGTGTTGAAAAACGTCCTATCACACCTACAACTCTTACAACAGCAGGTACTGAGGCTGATGCAAAAGGTGTCGAAGATGATGATATTCTGCATATTTCTGTTCGTGCTTCGATTTCTGTTGCACCTACTGTAGAGCAGATTCATTGGGATGGCAAAGATGCCCAGGCACATGCATTGATAGCTTTTTCTATCAAACGTGCCATTATCCCTCACATTCACTCTTGGAGAACGGCTAAGGATGCTTGGGATACACTTACCACATTGTACCAAGCTAGGAATGAGGCTCGTGTTGCTTACCTCTGAAAAAAGTTGGAGAGTGATCACATGAACAAAGGCGATTCTATGGACAATTTTCTAACAAAGATCAAAGACTTGAAGGAACAATTGATTTCTGCTGATGAGGTTATACCAGATAGCTCACTTGTGCAGACCGTTCTGAATGGTCTTCCTGATTCATATCAGAGTTTTGCTTCTACTTTTTGATTGATGATGAAAGGCAATCCAAATGCCTTGTCATTTGAGGAGTTAGTCTCTGTTCTATTGCAGGAGGCTCAGTCCAGGTAGAACAGGTACATTATGCGTGTTACAGATCAAGCTTTCCTGGCTAGTCAGAAGGGCAAAGGAAAATGGAGCTCTTCAACTAGTAAGCAAAAATCTGCTAATTTTGCACAATCGAAGAGGGAAGACAAAGATGATAACAAATCAGAAAAGCAAAAATTGTTTTGCAAGTACTATAAAGGAAATGATCATATCATAAAGAACTGTCCAAAAGTGGCTGCTAAAGAGGCAAAGAAGAAAGAGGCTGGAATGGTTGTTGTAGAGGCCTCTACACCAAAAACCGAGTCTGATAATCTTGTGCAGGAAGAAGAAAGGGCGGTTACTATTGTTTCTAGTTTTGACCCATCTTCTCATGAACAGTGCATGTCTGCAGTAGACTTAGATGTTTGGTACTTTGACAGTGGGGCAACCAAACATATTACCTAGCAGTGCAGTTTCTTCTCTTCCCTCGAGCCTGTCCCTACAGGGAATACTGTTACATGTGCCAACAAATCCTCTTATCATGTTATGGGAGTTGGTAAGATAATTTTGACTACTCCTTATTGTAGTTCTTACACTTTGTCAGATGCTTTATTTGTGCCAGGGATCAAGAAGAACCTGTTATCAGTTTCTGCATTAGCCAAGATTGGCTTGGTTGTGAAATTTGTTGATGACAGGTGTACAGTTCATGATCTATCAAATGGTGATGTGATTATTGCTTCTGGCATTTTATGTTGTGGGTTGTATAAGCTCATAGACTATGAAAGATCTGTGAATGATTCGGCATGTGCAGTACATGATTCTCGGGCTATGTCAGATGCAAAGCTTTGGCATGCACACTTTGGTCATCTAAATTTTGCTAGTTTGCTACACCTACAGAAATTTGAAATGGTGTCCTCTTTGCCCAAACTTGAGGCACCTGGAAAACATGTTTGTGAAGGCTGTATTTTGGGCAAACTGCAACGTTCCTCATTTCCAAAAGATGGTTCAGTTCGAGCTACTCAGAAATTGTAGCTTGTACATAGTGATGTTTGTGGTCCTATGCAGACACCTTCTTTTGGAATTTATCTTTACTTCGTGACTTTCATTGATGATTTTTACAGGCATGCATGGGTATATCCATTGAAGGCAAAGTCCGAAGTGTTCATGTGCTTCAAACAGTTTTTGGTTTTGGCTAAAAATCTATCAGCATGTAAAATGGCCACCTTTGTTCAGATCGAGGGGGGGAATATATGTCTTCTAATTTTAATGCATTTCTAGCTGAACGTGGGATAAAACACCAGTGTATAGTGCCGTATATACCTCAGCAGAATGGAGTTTCTGAACGAAAGAACATGTCACGGGGAGAGGGAGGGGGCTGTCGGGGTCTGAGGGGATTGGAGGGGGTGGGGGGAGGTGTTAGGCGGCAAGGGGAAGGGAGTGGAGAGGGAGGGGGCTGGCGGGGTCCGAGGGTGTTTGGAGGGGGTGGGGGGAGGTGTTAGGCGACGGGGGGAGGTAGCGGAGGGGGACGGGACTGGAGGGAGGGGGCTGTCGAGGGTTGGAGGGGATGGGGGGGGGTGCTAGGCGGTGGGGGGAGGGAGTGGGGAGGGATGGGTTCGAGGAAATTGGAGGGGGCGGGGGGGAGGTGTTTGACGGCGGGGGCAGAGGGAGTGGAGGGAGTGGGGGGAGGTGCTAGGCGGCGGGGGGAGGGAGTGGGGAGGGGGGGCTATCGAGGGTCTGATGGGAGTGGGGAGAGGGAGGGGGCTGTCGGGGTCTGAGGAGATTGGAGGGGGTGGGGGGAGGTCTTAGGCAGCGGGGGGAAGGGAGTGGAGAGGGAGGGGGCTGGCGGGGTCCGAGGGTGTCTGGAGGGGGTGGGGGGAGGTGTTAGGCGGCGGGGGGAGGTAGCGGAGGGGGACGGGACTGGAGGGAGGGGGCTGTCGAGGGTTCGAGGGGGTTGGAGGGGATGGGGGGAGGTTCTAGGCGGCGGGGGGAGGGAGTGGGGAGGGATGGGTTCGAGGAAATTGGAGGGGGCGGGGGGAGGTGTTTGACGGCGGGGGCAGAGGGAGTGGAGGGAGTGGGGGGGGGGGGTTGCTAGGCGGCGGGGGGAGGGAGTGGGGAGGGGGGGCTGTCGAGGGTCTGATGGGAGTGGGGAGAGGGAGGGGGCTGTCGGGGTCTGAGGGGATTGGAGGGGGTGGGGGGAGGTGTTAGGCGGTGGGGGGAAGGGAGTGGAGAGGGAGGGGGCTGGCGGGGTCCGAGGATGTCTGGAGGGGGTGGGGGAAGGTGTTAGGCGGCGGGGGGAGGTAGCGGAGGGGGACGGGACTGGAGGGAGGGGGCTGTCGAGGGTTCGAGGGGGTTGGAGTGGATGGGGGGAGGTGCTAGGCGGCGGGGGGAGGGAGTGGGGAGGGATGGGTTCGAGGAAATTGGAGGGGGCGGGGGGAGGTGTTTGACGGCGGGGGCAGAGGGAGTGGAGGGAGTGGGGGGAGGTGCTAGGCGGCGGGGGGAGGGAGTGGGGAGGGGGGGCTGTCGAGGGTCTGATGGGAGTGGGGAGAGGGAGGGGGCTGTTAGGGTCTGAGGGGATTGGAGGGGGTGGGGGGAGGTGTTAGGCGGCGGGGGGAAGGGAGTGGAGAGGGAGGGGGCTGGCGGGGTCCGAGGGTGTCTGGAGGGGGTGGGGGGAGGTGTTAGGCGGCGGGGGGAGGTAGCGGAGGGGGACGGGATTGGAGGGAGGGGGCTGTCGAGGGTTCGAGGGGGTTGGACGGGATGGGGGGGGTGCTAGGCGGCGGGGGGAGGGAGTGGGGAGGGATGGGTTCGAGGAAATTGGAGGGGGCGGGGGGAGGTGTTTGACGGCGGGGGCAGAGGGAGTGGAGGGAGTGGGGGGAGGTGCTAGGCGGCGGGGGGAGGGAGTGGGGAGGGGGGGCTATCGAGGGTCTGATGGGAGTGGGGAGAGGGAGGGGGCTGTCGGGGTCTGAGGAGATTGGAGGGGGTGGGGGGAGGTGTTAGGCGGCGAGGGGAAGGGAGTGGAGAGGGAGGGGGCTGGCGGGGTCCGAGGGTGTCTGGAGGGGGTGGGGGGAGGTGTTAGGCGGCGGGGGGAGGTAGCGGAGGGGGACGGGACTGGAGGGAGGGGGCTGTCGAGGGTTCGAGGGGATGGGGGGAGGTTCTAGGCGGCGAGGGGAGGGAGTGGGGAGGGATGGGTTCGAGGAAATTGGAGGGGGCGGGGGGAGGTGTTTGACGGCGGGGGCAGAGGGAGTGGAGGGAGTGGGGGGGGTGCTAGGCGGCGGGGGGAGGGAGTGGGGAGGGGGGGCTATCGAGGGTCTGATGGGAGTCGGGAGAGGGAGGGGGCTGTCGGGGTCTGAGGGGATTGGAGGGGGTGGGGGGAGGTGTTAGGCGGTGGGGGGAAGGGAGTGGAGAGGGAGGGGGCTGGCGGGGTCCGAGGATGTCTGGAGGGGGTGGGGGAAGGTGTTAGGCGGCGGGGGGAGGTAGCGGAGGGGGACGGGACTGGAGGGAGGGGGCTGTCGAGGGTTCGAGGGGGTTGGAGTGGATGGGGGGAGGTGCTAGGCGGCGGGGGGAGGGAGTGGGGAGGGATGGGTTCGAGGAAATTGGAGGGGGCGGGGGGAGGTGTTTGACGGCGGGGGCAGAGGGAGTGGAGGGAGTGGGGGGGGGTGCTAGGCGGCAGGGGGAGGGAGTGGGGAGGGGGGGCTGTCGAGGGTCTGATGGGAGTGGGGAGAGGGAGGGGGCTATCGGGGTCTGAGGGGATTGGAGGGGGTGGGGGGAGGTGTTAGGCGGTGGGGGGAAGGGAGTGGAGAGGGAGGGGGCTGGCGGGGTCCGAGGGTGTCTGGAGGGGGTGGGGGGAGGTGTTAGGCGACGGGGGGAGGTAGCGGAGGGGGACGGGACTGGAGGGAGGGGGCTGTCGGGGGTTCGAGGGGGTTGGAGGGGATGGGGGGAGGTGCTAGGCGGCGGGGGGAGGGAGTGGGGAGGGATGGGTTCGAGGAAATTGGAGGGGGCGGGGGGAGGTGTTTGACGGCGGGGGCAGAGGGAGTGGAGGGAGTGGGGGGAGGTTCTAGGCGGCGGGGGGGAGGGAGTGGAGAGGGAGGGGGCGCGCGAATTGGAGGGGTGGGGGGAGGTGCTAGGCGGCGGGAGGAGGGAGTGGAGAGGGAGGGGGCGCGCGAATTGGAGGGGTGGGGGGAGGTGCTAGGCGGCAGGAGGAGGGAGTGGAGAGGGAGGGGGCTTCGAGGGAATTGGAGGGGGTGGGGGGAGGTGCTAGGCGGCGGGGGGAAAGAGTGGAGAGGGAGGGGGCGCGCGAATTGGAGGGGGTCGGGGGCGTGCTAGGCGGCGTGGGGGAGGGAGTGGGGAGAATGTGAGATCTCGATGAGTAGGAGTGCGTGGTTTGGAAGGGGTTTTGTTGCTAGAGGAGGAGCATGAGCGTCGGTGGTGGAGGAGGATGAGGCCCACGGGTTTTTTTTGTTGCCAGGTGAGGATAAGTTGCTGGTGGCGGTGGTGGAAACAATGTGGGCTTTTCTTTGGTGGCTGTGGCGAAGCCAATTTAGAGGTTCAACGCTCGGGTATTGCAGATTTCTGAGTGAAGATGGGATGAATGAATGTTCTTATTATATAACAAGGGGGATGAAGGGCTTACCTCACAGCAAGGAATGGTGGAGCATAAAAGATAGTTCAAAAGAGAGGAGATGCCAATTTTAATCTCATCCATCCGAGAGATACAAAGGAAAGGCTAGCCTTAAAAGCTAGTGTTAAGAACTAATAGCCATCAAAAAAAATTTTGCGCCAAATGTTTGTATAGAGCCTCATATATATATATATATATATATATATATTTTTTTTTTCGTAGCAAATATGAGCAATGATTAAAGAGTTACAATAGAAAAACAAAATAAAAAAAATAAAAAAACAAAATGAGCTAAGAACTATGGAGTGGAATGTTAGAACTTTTGATGATAAGCTTTGAGTCGAGAAATATTTACTAGCGGTAGGGTAGATCCATTGAGTGTTTCTAATTGCACAGCACCCCATTGTAACATTTTCAGAACTCGAAAAGGGCCTTCCCAATAAGGTATCCATTTTCCTTTGGTTTGAGTAGAAATCTGTGGTCTGTGTAGTAGAGCTAAATCACCAGGCTTCAAGTTGTTGTGCCATAAATTTCTGTCATGAATCTCCTTTCTTTGTAATTGAATCTTCTCTAACTGTTTGGAGGCTAAGATCCTATATTCTTCCAGTTGATGCAAAGCAGTTAGTCGGGCTGGAACCTCTATCCCATTTTTCTCAACTTCTTCTGTTCGTATAGAGCCCTTGATGAACTCAAATGGTTCAATGGGAACAAGGCCATAAACTAGTTGAAAGGGAGAATACCCCGTCTCTTTATAGGCCAATCGGTAAGCCCATAATGTACCAAGATAAGCCTGTCCCCAAGAAGTAGGCTGCAACATACATTCCTTTCTTAGCATTGAAATCAATACTTTGTTGGTTGATTCGGCTTGTCCATTAGCTCGTGGGTAGTATGCACAAGAAGTCCTATGTAAAATGCGATACCTGTTGGAAATTTCCTGCAGTACTTTGTTAACAAAATGAGTACCCTGATCGGTACAGATTTCAAGCGGACATCCAAACCTGCAAATGATGTTATTATACAAGAAGTCAGCCACTGTTTGTGCAGTGCAGTCAGTGGATGCAATAGCTTCAGCCCATTTTGTCGCATAGTCGGTGGCTATCAGTAAGTACTTTTCTCTTTTAGGAACCGCCACAGGGTATATAGGCCCGACAAAGTCTAATCCCCACTTCTCAAAAGGTTGCCAAGAAGTGGAAACCATTAAAGGATTATGCCTTTGCTTGGTGGGCTTAGGGCCACACCTCTGGCACACATCACATGTTCTTCTCCAATCATCTGCATCCTTAAATAGTGTAGGCCACCATAGACCAGCATCCAGTATCCTTTGGCTCATGATATGCTCTGGAAGGTGCCCACCACCTGTTCCTTCATGTGCAGATTGTAGTACTTCCCTCACTTCATCTTCCTCCAAGCATTTCCTAAGCTTGTCATCCTTGCCTTGTCTATATAATTTCTCATCAATTAAGGTATATGGCCTACTCTTGATTAGCAATCTCTTCCTTTGAACAGCACTAGCTTTTTCAGGATACAACCCAGTTTTAATGAACTGCTTAATGTCATCATACCATCCTTGAGCTTGTACAACAAACAAATGAGCATCAGGAAAATCATCATTGATTCCACTGGCTTGATCCATCATACTTATTCTGGACAGGTGGTCTTCCATCACATTCTCTCTACCTGGTTTATGAATTACCGAGAAATCAAACTCCTGGAATAACAATAACCACCTCCATATTCTACCAGTGGCTTGTGGTTTATTGAGTAAGTACTTCAAAGGTTGGTGATCAGTTATAATAATAAATTTCACTCCCAATAAGTAATGCCGAAATTTTTGTACTGCAAAAACCATGGCTAAGGCTTCTCTTTTTGTGGTGATGTAATTCCTCTCAGCCTTAGTTAAAATTCGACTGGCATATTGAATTGGCCTATCCATCTTAAATTCTTCACTAGGTTGTGTTAGAACTGCCCCTACTGCATATGCACTGGCATCCACATGTAAATGAAACACTTTTGACCACTCAGGTGTGATCAAAATGGGAGCAGACGCTAACCTTGCCCGGAGTGTCTGATATGCCTTTTCCTCTTCTTGATCCCATTTAAAAGGAACCTCTTTGCCTGTGAGCCTAGCCAAAGGTCTGGCTATATCTGCATACATTTTAATAAATCTGCGGTGGTATCTTGTATGTCCTAGAAAACTTTGAATCTCCTTTGCAGATTTAGGCCTGGGTAATTTCAATATAGCTATGATCTTATCTGGATCAGGTGCCATACCTTTAGAAGATACCACATGCCCTAACAAGGTACCTTCGGTCACCAAAAAATGGCATTTGTTGGGATTCAGTTTCAGCTTTGTTTCTCTACACCTCTCAAAAACTTGTTTTAATTGAAGCAGATGCTTCTCTAAACAATCCAATGGGGTTTCTTTAAGAGTACCTGAAAAAGATGAGAAGTCATCCATGAAGATTCTTAATGACTCTAGTAGCAATGGTCCAAAAATGAGATTAACGGTTCGGTTGAAGGTAGCTGTAGCATTTCTTAACCCAAAGGGCATCTTCAGATACACATAAGTTCCCCAAGGAGTAATGAATGCTGTCTTCTCTCGATCCCCAGGGTGAATGGATATCTGATTGTATCCACTGAATCCGTCCATGAAACTATAAATGGAATGACCAGCTACTTCTTCTACGACCTGCTCAGCAAATGGCATTGGAAATCCGTCTGGAATTGTGACCTTGTTTAATGCTCTAAAATCCACACAAATTCTGATCTTGTTAGTGTTTTTCTTTGGCACTATCACCATGGGGGATAGCCACTCCGAATGCTCTACAGGAATGATAATGCCTGCATCTTCCATTTTCTGAATTTCGGAATAGACTGCTTCAGCATATTTGGGATTCAACCTATAACTTTTCCCTCTTACTGGCTTTGCTCCTTCTATCAAAGGAATTCTGTGTTCTCCATAACTTGGTGGTACTCCTTCTAGATCCTTATAATGCCATGCAAAAACATCTGCGTAGTTGTTCAAGAATGTTCTGACCTTTTCCAGGAGCTCTGGGTGGTGCCACAACCAGGTGGCCACCAAAACCGGTAAGTTATTATCTTGAATATCTAAATGTATTTCTTTGACAGGATCTCTCTCTACCATACTTCCTTTGTGCTCTGTTTCTTCCTTGTCTTCTTCTATTAGTCTTCTATGCATTGCTTCGTAAGCAGGTGTCTCCTGAATTTCAATGTGTTCTTCTTTTTCCTGCATCCATCCTGCAGGTATTTCTTGAATAGGAAAAGAGTATTCTTCACTAGAGTTCGTTACCTTGCCTTTGGCCTTGGCCTCTGCCTTATTTATAGATTTGATATCCTCCTCTGAGTTGTCGTTGAGGGGTGTCTTTCTGCCCCTTCTGTGGTTCGTGATAGGCTCTCCCAATCCATCGGCTTGGATTTTTGTGTCACCTTCATCATAATTTTCAATTGTGTATGAATTATTGATAAAAATTCCAAAACAAGAAGAAGAGTTGCCTGCATGTAGCCACTTTATAATATCCTCTTCTTCCTCAAAATCTATCTGGGGTTGATCTTCTGGTTCTGGTTCCATGCAATTGCCAACCTTTTGCATCATGCTAGTGTTTCCTTGGTCATCCGGGCCTTCTTCCAAGTAAAGCTGTGTCAGCTCTTGCCCTTTCTTTTGTACCCACATAGTGTCCTTGCCCCAATCATGGATGACACTTGCGTGTCTCAACCATGGTCTCCCAATTAAGAGGGGAAATCCTCCTTCAATCTGGGGCAATCTTAAAACAACAAAATCCAGTATGAACACATTGCCTTGTATCTCCAGTGGGACTTTTGGAATCACTCCCACAGGCCTTACTTTGCTCTGGTCCGCCAGGGTAATAGTGAAATTTGCCGGTCTGGAAGGGTGGAGTCCAATTTTTTTCATTGTATGTTCAGGCATCAAGTTGATGCCAGAACCACCATCCACAATAACTCCCTGAAATTCATGACCTTTTATAGATACTGTCAGTCGAGGACTTTTATAATCCGTAAGGGGTGCTTCCCCTACAATTATTCCTTTATGTAGAACAACAGTCTTGGCCACTAAACTTGTAGTAGAAGCCTCATCAATTATCTGCAATAACTCTGATTTGAATTTTCCATCCATCTTTATTAGATCAAAAATACTAACCTCTTTCTTCATAGACTTGAGTAGTTTAGAAGCTTCTGACTCTTTAATTGAATGGGCTCCACTTGACTTATTCAACTCTTCCTGAGCTCTGATGAATGCATGCCTGATGACATCATCGCTGGTGCCTATGAGGTTTTCCTTTTGTTTTGGATCTGCACCTGTGGTTGCTTTTTCTTCAGCTACAACTTTGTCTTTGTTGAATCCCCCAATCCTTGATTCTTGAATTACGTCCACTTGAGCCTTCCCCTTGCTTCTTGTCTGCACTGTAAAGGATTCAAGTTCTTCTAATTGTACCACCCTGGTGGACGGTGAGGGCTCATCGACTTGAGGTAATTTTTCCTCCTTGTATACAGAGATCAATTGGAGATGGGGTCCGGAAGTAGAAGCTTGATTCTCAGCTGAGCCACAGCAGTCTCCTCCTCTGTGTAGGGCTTATTCCTTTTCAAGCCTTCCAGCTCCCTTCTTAACTGGATCACTGGGTCCTCCAGTTCTGTACCATAGGTTGGTTGGGAAGAAGTTGCACCATATTGGTGCCTTATCTGCTCCAAGCGTGTGGCCGTATTGATAAACTCCTCAACAGGGGCCGTAGGTAACACTAACTCTTTTATTTTGCATTGGGTGACCACAGGTAGGGGTTTGGCTAACCACTTCTTGACAAAGAAGTCGTGTGGTGGATCCGGTAGTTTAGCCATTAGTGCTTTGGCCCTGGTCACAAACTCAGGGAACTTTTCTCCTGGACCCAATTTCAAGTTCTCTAACTCTTCTATAATGATCTCCGCCGTGTTGCCATGCTGAAACTGATTTTTGAAGGCCTCTTTCATCAAATCCCAAGAGGTAAAGTGATTTTCAGCAAACTGGCTAAACCACTTGTCTGCCAGACCTTCCAATGTGGCAGGGAAGAGTATCAAGAAAGCATCTTCCCTACCCATTAGACCTCTAGTCTTGCATAATGCAAGAAATCTTCGAATGTGCTCATCTGTATCCTCATGGGCTAAACCTCTGAAAGAGGGAAATTTTATGTTTAATCTGGAGAGTAAGGTTTCTAGGTCTACTTGTCCTGCCATGCTTCCTACAGATGAAGTTGATGAAAGTGGACTCGATGGTCCTTTGACCGCCTTTCTTCTTGTCTGCTTGCACTTGACCCTCAAGGTTTGTGACCGGGTTGCGGTCATGAGCTGGTCATAGTCTACTTAATATGAGAACCTTGATATAAGTATGTACCTCTTAGTAGTCCACTGGAGTGTTAGTGTCGACACTGGAGTATTGGTCTCCAATTGCAATCCTAAGCTCAAATCTCCTTGGATGTCCCACCGTGCGTGCCAAATTTGTTGGGGCTTCTTGGACAAGAAGGAGTTTGAGGGTTTGTAGGAGAAAAAGGAGATAATGAAAATGGAATAACCTTGAAAACTTCTACAGAGGCGTACACCTGGAAATCTTGAATGTTGATTATATTGAAATGATTACAATGACTAAATACAATCCAGGTCAATAACTAAATACAACTACAGAGAATGCTCAGTTACGGAAGACCAATTATCTCAAGTCTTCTGGCAGCGGCCTCTTCTGCACCAGTCCTTCACTTGCTTCACGCTTCCCTTGTGCACACCTTGCACTACGTTTCCACCAAGCTGAGGAATGGATATCTTCGCGGCGCGCTCACACAACAGACCTTGGGACCCTTGGAGTATATCTTCGCCTTCTCTGCACACCTTCTTCTTTACACTTCTTGCACTCTTCACTTCTACCTCTCAGTGCTGTCGCACACTGGTGGCTCTTCACTTCCCCTTCTTGCTTCCTCTGAAGCTCTCCACTCTTCACTTTCAATGTATGTGTCCTTAGAATAGCCTTTGCCTTTACCTTTTGAATGCATCGGTCCCGTGACGTCTAACTGCCATAGACTCTTGGGCTTCCTTTGATGACCCAAGATTGTCTTTTCAGTTGGCGGCCAACGACTTGTTCCTTTTGTCCTGTAGTGACTTTAGACAAAAGAAAAATTTTGATTGGTTGGCCATATTCCCACATGTGTATACTCGACCGCTTCACGTACCTTTACCTTTTCCCTTTTAATTCGTCACTTTTGTACCCAAGAGGGGTTCACCTGGACCCTCCACCTTACTTTAAAAACACCCTTTGACCTTAAGGGAATTTAGAAAATACTTCTGCAATATTGCCAAATTTAATACATCTTGTCTATTGAATCAATTAAAAGTTACCCTTTATTTGAACAATTGAAGGTGCACTACCCGTGCACTTTGACCCTTCAACTTTTACCCCTTCATACTTGCTTATGCATAATTGTGACCTTGACTTTGCTGGTTGGAACCTCCCAGGGCTCAACAGGCTACTTATCTTTGTACATTCTATAGTAATACATTTTTAGTATTGTGTGTTGTGCTCCAAGCTTCTTCTTCTTCCTTGCGTTGTTCGTGTGCTTTCGCAGACGTCTAACTCCAACAATTGGTATCAGAGTAGGTCATCGCTTCATCTAGGGTGTCATCTACACCTCTCCGGTTGTAGTCTCAGATTCGCATGAAATTTCATCTTTTTGTGCAGGCTATTTTATCTTTTTGTGCCAAAGGTATATACCAGTTTCGGTTCGCCAGTATAAGCTTCTTGAAGTCTGCTACAGATCTAGCAGAATTTGTTTGGGTAGTTCCGTTCAACTTTTTGAGATACAATCAATTTTTTGCATCAAGGTATTTTAGTCACCGACCATGGCTCAAAGCAGTGATGTATTCCGTATGTTGGCTATTGAGGATAAGTTGGATGGTACCAACTACCCGTTATGGGCTTATATGATGCAACATGTATTGGTTGCAAAAGGACTCTGGAACATTGTGCAGGGTGTTGAAAAATGTCCTATCACACCTGCAACTGTTACAATTGCAGGTACTGAAGCTGATGCAGAAGGTATCGAAGATGATGATATTCTGCATATTCCTGTTCGTGCTTTGGTTTCTACTGCACCTACTGCAAAGCAAATTCGTTGGGATGGTAGGGATGCCCAGGCAAATGCATTGATAGCTTTGTCTGTCAAACATGCCATTATTCCTCACATTCGCTCTTGTAGGACAGCTAAGGATGCTTGGGATACACTTACCACATTGTACCAAGGTAGGAATGAGGCTCATGTTGCTTACCTCCGAAAATAGTTGGAGATTGAGCACATGAATGAAGGTGATTCTATGGACAATTTTCTAACAAAGATCAAAGACTTGAAGGAATAGTTGATTTCTGCTAATGAGGTTATACTAGATAGCTCACTTGTGCAGACGGTTCTGAATGGTCTTCCTAATTCATATCAAAGTTTTGCTTATGCCCTTCGGTTGATGATGAAAGGCAATCCAAATGCCTTGTCATTTGAGGAGTTAGTCTTTGTTCTGTTGCAGGAAGATTAGTCCAGGCAGAACAGGTCCATTATGCGTGTTGCAGATCAAGCTTTCCTGGCTAGTCAGAAGGGCAAAGGAAAATGGAGCTCTTCAACTACTAAGCAGAAATTTGCTAAGGAGTAGAAATGATTTTTGAGCATGCAATTTCAACATCTTGGTCTTCTTGTAGATGAGCCGACTAAGATTTTTAAGCAAAAATGCATACATTGTACAATGAAAATTTGATCAGTTGGTCCTATAGGCCATAGTCAAATTGGAGTGGGGTCTCCACTCTCATGTGATTCAATTCATATACATAACAAGCCTCTCATGTAATTAGAAATCCAATGGCGCATGACTGTACATCCTTCCAAATGCTACAAAAAGAGGAAACTAAATGGCTAAGTTGTGTTAGCCCTTTCATCTAATCTACATACAAAAGTGGAAAGTAATTATGATTATACATTTGTAAATTATGTGTCAACCTTTTCTTCACACAACTAGTGGTGGCCATTGTTTTAATTGTTGAACTTCAATCTTCATCACATCGCGTTGTGTTGGACATGATGACTCAGAAAGCCATTTTGAAAAGTAAAAAAGAGAGACAATGTTTGAGGTTGTGACAAATGGAATTCGGGCAAGGTGAATGTGCCAACCAAATCCAAGGGCCAAGTTGGATTCCAAAATTTCCCAAATTTATCAATCAATTTGACAATTTACACACAAAAGGATACACACATGTACGAGCATACACACAAATGCAAAAATCATGGAAGAAGCCTCACTCATGAGCAAGAAAGCTCCAAAAGACCCACAATTACATTAGAGAGAAGAATATGAAGGAGAAGGCACTGAGTGTGAGTTCACCTTTATAGGTTTCTTCTAAAAAGTGATCATGTTAATACTCTTATATCTACCTTAAGGAATCACTTTTTAAGATCGACGACTCCTCTGTTCGCACAAATATGAAGTAAATTACAAATCTTTGCTTGTGGACAGAAATCAACGCGATAGGTTTTTGTGCATCAATGATCAAATTGATGGATATTTTTGGAAAATTTTGAACTCCAACTTGACCCTTGGCTTTCCTTGGCAGGTTCGTCTTGCTTAGCTTCCATTTGTCACAACCCCAATCATCTTCTCTCTCTTTTGACTTTTCAAAATGAATTCATGAGCTTCCATCTCCAACACCTTGCCAATCATCTTCTTTCTCTTTTGACTTTTCAAAACGGCTTCATGAGCCTCCATCTCCAACACCTTGCCAATCTTCTTTTCTTTAAGGTATATGATCCTACTCACCATATCCTCTTCTTCTCCTTCTTAGAAGCTTCTATTGCTCATTTGTTCATGTGTTGTTTCTCCAAGAGTCTAGTTGCATCCTTATAGTTACTGGCAGATGGGGACCCGCACAACAATCTATCATTTAGAGTGTGTAGCTCCCCATGTTAGAAGCAAGTAGGACTAGAAATCACTAAGAAATTGCCACTTTCCCTCCCCCCTCAAGGTCTAGATGCAACTGCACTTGACTCGGACATCACTCCGCTCTAGATCGCCCACAAGAGGCGATAGAGTTCATGCTAACCATAGATCTTAAATGTTACTAATCTGCATGTATATGCACATGTGTGCATTAAATGGAGTAGAAAAAGACTCATCCGATCACAAAATCATTGAGTCGTGGCTTGCGAGGCTTGCAAAATGGTTTGGCAATGTTGATTCTCAGCGAGGGCACATGGACTTCTTATCAAGTCGCCGGATCAAAGTTTTCAGCTCACCGAACAAAGAGTTTAGGGCACATGCACGATAAATTTGATGAACTTTGGCGACCAGAATTAGGGGCACATTAGATAAAAAAGCAAGAGAAAAAAAAGCAAGCAGAGAGGCATTTGCATAATCCATTTTATTTATTTTTAGTTATTGGATGAGCCAATAGAAAAAAACAGAGAGGTAGTAATTCGTTCGAGTCACCTTGTCTCTCACCATACAACTCAGCAAAGTGTCTTTTCACGTTGGCAAAAAAACACATGAATTGTCGAACTTCAGGTGGCCGATCCCCCATGTGCCCTCCCTATCTGAAGCTGGCTCTAGGATGCCTCTCTGTTTGTGTTTTCCTAAATAGTGGTTATATGCAGCAGGGCTTGTACTATGCAGTACGTGATTCCAAATATGCAAGAACCGAATTATTCAACCAATGATTTTCGGAGACTGATGTTGTAGGTTTCTGATTATAAGCTTGGTTGGCTGCAGCCTATGTCCTTTGATGCCAAAATGGCATTTGATGACAGGATGCCCAAAAATGGCATTTGATGCTCGTTTCGGGCGTTCGAGTCCTCGATCATCATCCCAATGTCTTCTTGCGTTTCCTGTGAATCCGGCGTAAGGCATCAATGCTTATGTTCCGTAAATCTGCTAAAATCAAATCTCAAAATTAAACAGATGAAACTGAACAAAAGCAGGGGAGCTGGCATCCCTTTGCGTACAGACAACTCTGAAGCGTCGAGCTAAGAAGACTGAGAGACAGCTAACATCATCATCGTTACGAGCCATGAATCCCAGACTGCAGCAATGCGCATGTTCGGGACCTGCGTCAGAGTATTACATACTCTGGCATTCGCGTCGAGTGGTTGCATGCCATCGTTCTCGTTCGAGGAGACCAAACGGATTGAGCTTCTCATTTCAACCTTGCATCGCATCCACAAAGAAAGAAGCAACCCGCAGATCGAGGGCCTTCATTTATCTATTTGTTGGTACGGGCTTGATAATATCCCAGTTATTAATGAAGGCTTGCTTCAAGCATATGTCGCCACCTCAAAATTGCGAGACGCTCATCGAATGTTCCTTAAGTCACGTCCTTGGGGTTCCCACCTTGTTTCAGGCTATATAGCACTTGGAGATCTTTCAAGAACTACTAGTCTGTGTGAACAGCTTAGGAATGGTGATTTTCATCTACTTCTGACTGCTTTAAAGACCTCCTCAGAAATGAAAACCATGAATGAAGGCTTGGAGGTGCACTATAGTATTGTTCTCAAGGGTTACGAGCAAGATTTGTACGTAGCCAATACTTTAATCGATATGTACATGAAATGTGGTTCAATACTTGATGCTCGCAGTGTTTTCGATTTTGTCCATGATCGCAATGTAGTCACATGGAATGCACTCATTAGAGGTTATGTGGAATGTGGCCTCAGGGAAGAAGCTTTGACTTGCTTCAATCAAATGGAGAGTGAGGGTGTTGCAGTGGATGCAATTACATGCTTTTCCATCCTTAAAGCATGCCATCCACTGGGAGTCGCATTTGAAGGCATTAAGATCCATACAAACATTGTGTCCTTTGGACTTGAACAGGACCTATTTGTTGGAAGTTCTTTAGTTAGTATGTATGCCAAATCTGGCTTACTTACTGAGGCAGTGCAAGTCTTTGATGCCTTAGCGTGTACGGATGTAGTGACTTGGACTGCTTTTCTCTCAGGTTGTGCTGACCAGGGGGCTGGTGAGGAGGTGTTAAAGCGTTTAGAACAGATGAGGGAGAAGAGAATCTCACCATCAGCTTATGTTTATGCATGCAGCTTGAAAGCATGTGGCACTGGGGAAATGGTTGAAAATGGCAGGAAAATACACTCAGAGGTTGTGAAAATTGGGTATGACAATCATATCCACGTTGGTAGTAGCTTGATTGACATGTATTCTAAGAATAGTTTACTTGATGAAGCTTGTAATGTTTTGGATTCAATGCCAGAGAGGAACATAGTTTCTTGGAACACATTACTCACTGGATTTTCAAACCATGAGCCTGGATTGAAAGCTTTAAAACGCTTTGAACAAATGCAGTTGGATCAGGTCTCCCCAGATGCTGTAAGTTTCGCTTCCTGCCTAAAATCCTGTGCTTTTGCAAGGTTTTCTGAAAATGGTCAAATATTGCATACAGAAATCGTATCAAAGGGGCTTGAAGAGTATCCAGTCGTTGGAAATGCCTTGATGGACATGTATGCGAAGTCTGGATTCCTTATGGAGGCACAGGAAGTCTTTGATCAGATGGCAATCCATGATGTGATTTCCTTTAATGTGCTTATAGCTGGATATGTTGAATGTGGATGCAGCCAGCAAGCTGTGAAATGCTATAATAATATGGAATCTTGTGGAATTACTCCAAGTGCAGTCACTTTTTCCTGTATTTTGGAAGCTTGCTGGAAGCAGGGATATTCTCAAAGGGGCCAGAAAGTGCATGCAGAAGTAATTGAGCGAGGCTTTGATAGAGATTATTGTATTGGTAATGTTTTGGTCAGTTTGTATGCCGATCATGGTTTGCTAGCGGATGCTTGTCAGGTTTTCGACGGGTTGCCTGTGAAAAGTGCGGAGTCTTGGACTGCATTGATTTCAGGTTATTCCAAACATGAACAGAGTTTGGAAGCATGCAGGTGTTTTGACCATATGCAGTCAAGAGGAGTCTATCTAGATGCTGTTGTTTATGCATGTGTCCTGAAAGCTTGTGCTTCAAACAAGGTCTTGCAGAAGAGTCAAGAGATACACATTGATATCTTGAAAAGAGGATTTGAAAGGGATTCTTATGTTGGCACTGCTCTCCTTGATGCATACTGTAAATGTGGCTTGCTGCTTGATGGACAGGATGCTTTTAATAGATTATTGAATCATGATGTAGTTGCTTGGAATGCACTGATATGTGGGTATACAGAACATGGTCCTGCACTAGCAGCTTTAGAGTGCTATGATGTTATGCAAGCCCAGCGTGTATTACCAAGCACCGTAACTTATGTTTCTATTTTGAAGGCTTGTTGTATAGTAGGAGCCACTGACAAAGCTCACCAAATACACAAGGAGATACGAGAAAGAGGTTATGAAGCAGATCCCTTCATTGCCTCCACACTAATAGTTATGTATGCAGCTTGTGGTTCACTTTCAGAGGCCTGGGAAGCTTTTGACAAGCTGCGAGGTTCTAGTGTTGTCCCATGGAATGCAATGCTGAAGGGCTATGCAATGAACCATGAAGGAGAGATGGCTTTACATTTGTTTGATAACATGCTCAATCAAGGTTTAAAACCAGGTGCAATCACGGTTGCATGCTTACTTGCAGCATGTAGTCGGACTGGCCTAGTTATGGACAGTGAGAAGTACCTTCAAACTATCATGCAAGCTAATGTTGTACTATCAGCAGAGCATTTGTCCAGTGTAGTGAACCTTCTTGCACGATCTGGTGATGTAGCTCAAGCTGACAGACTTTGCAATAGTTTTGCTAGCAATTTCTCCAAAGAGATCTATACGACCCTGTTAACTGCCTCCCTGATCTATGAGAAATTCGATTCAGCTAAGAAATATTTTGAACAGCTTGTCAGAATGGACAAAGAGGTAGCAACACCGTACTTGGTTATGGCGAAGGTTTATTCTAGCATTGGAAGATGGGATGATGCTAATGACAACAGTAGGAGATGGGATGCTGCTGAGGACATTGAAGGCCTGAGGAATTTGTTTTTTCCACGGAAATTAGAAAGTGAGATTATTACATGATTCCAGCCTGTTTCTTTACTGAACATATGAGACAAGAAGAGCATGTCATTTGAGATGAACAGGAAACGTAAGTCACAGCCTGCATTATTTTGAGCATTTGAAAGAAGAATAGGCTTGAGATGTAAGCCAGTGACCTGCTTTCCCACATGTAGAATAATATGTTTATTATGATATCCTCGAATAACCATGTACATAATTTTTCTGCAGAAGATCATTAGGATACAAGTCATACTATAGTCGCGAAACTAATTGTGAAAAGATTAGCTAAGCAGTGTTGCTGGATGGATTAGTGATCCAGCTGAAATGAGGTTGATAGTGGTCTATTCAAGCTCTTTCTGATAAATTGATGAGCCCCAGTCATGCATACATAACAAGAAGCTGTGCCATTACACAAAACACATTTTCGTCACGTAATTGCCTGTTGCCGTCTTGGTTTTCCTGGCCCAAAGTGGAAGAATACTTTCATTCACTTTGGCTTGAAGCCTCTATTTTAGGCTTCTTTGTTAATTCAGCCTCCTGGCTGTTGTATGTTGTATTGTCTTCTTTGACACTTGGATGGGTTCCCCCTACTGATCCCTGGGGTTGTACACACTACTTTTTATTCTTGAACGTTTTCTTCTGTTCCTTCCAAGACGAACGAACCTTAACTACAATTCATACTCAAGTCTTCAAACTAGGAGTGACATTATTAGCTAAGCGGTACTGCTTGATGGAGTAACGATTGACCTAAAATAAGGTTCATGATGACCTATTGAAAGGCTGTTTCCTGATAAATTGGTGAGCCTCTGCCATTCACACATAATTAGATGCCATATATTTGCCCTTCTGGATCATGAGATGATTCAGCGAGTATAATCCAGTATTGTAATGACTCCGTGTAAGTGCGAAGTTGTACCTTTCATTAAAGAGAAGGGACAAGTGATTGCACATTGACTCGCATGAATACACATGATTTCAAGTGATAGAGATTACACAGGAATTTAGAGGAATCAATTTTTTATATGGAAAAAGTCGTGGAAGATGAAATGACCAACAATAGAAAGACATTGCCATTAAAAGCTAATGCGATTTCCAGTAAGTTACTTTCATTTCTGAAATATCTTAACGAAATAAACGAACTGTTCTGAAGAATTAAAATTCTTTATGGTCTATGTCATGGCAACATTCTATTTAGAAAAATTATAGTCCTTTCGCTACTTTCAGTTTGAAATTACAACTGCTAAAGGAATAAGGAAAGAACTTGCATAATTTCTGATATTCCAGGGGGTTGGGGTAGTTGTGTTCCTCTCGTAACTTGAGCTTGGGAGGAGAGCTTTGACCAAGCAACACAGCTGGGACATTCATTGTAACGATCCTTAACACATTACTGATTTTGGATTCCCCCAAACCTTACAAGAGGAAAATAGTTTTCCCTCTTCAAGAGAGTGAGATGGTTCTAAAAGGTTTGGATGCTTTAAGTCGGAGAAATGTGAACCCTTCTCTGTTCAGCTAGACTTGGGAGCTTTTTTGCTCCAATGGCATGGGGGGAAAGAATGATGGGTTTTCCTACATGGAACTCATGGGATTGTAAAATGTCGCATAAATCCCTGATGAATCCTTTTTCTCACTGCATTGAATTCCATTATAGAGTCAATGACAAAGATAAATCTTGAATATTCTTCTGATGTGCTCATAACAGCTTGGTGTGTGCAAAGCTCAAACACATTGCTCATGACAATAAGAATCCTTATTATGGGACTCATAAATTGCCAGATTTACTTGTAAAGAATCATGGGGGTGCTCAACAAAGGATTTAGAGAAGCCTATAGAAGGAACTTTCTTCCTTGATAATGAGGATCATTCACATCATCATGCATTATGGCATAGCTTGGAGGATTGCCCTATCCATGAGAGGGCCACTCTTGAAGGACTACCTTCCCTCGAGGAAGCTTTGTTTGGGTCATTACAGTTAGCTTGAAAAGCATACCATTGGTCCTCGCGATGATCATAAGAAGATGCGGAACGGAAAATATGGGCATTTTTACTCAAGGATTACGCTGTTCACTCATCTTAATTGAACAATGTTCACAGAAGAAAAGTCATTCCACAAGTTGTTTCATGAAGTGCAAAGTTTCTTCCCTTCTAGCATAGTAAGGAAAAATGCTCTATCCCCCCATGTCTGGCAACGGATTGTACTCCTATTTCTCTCGTGATATGACATTTCTTCTTTTTACTTTACCTTAAACTATGAAAATTTTATTTCTTCATGGTGAATTTATGGGTCGAGCAACTTACCTTCATTGAAGTTCTATTTAAAGCCACAGAGGGTTAAAAATATAAAATGAGAGATGTTATGAAATTTCAAAATATAAAAATGAAACATGTAATGAAATTGCAAACCAAAATAGATTACATGGGATCGTCCTGATCTTTGTGCAGGGGAAGAGCAAGCCTTAGTTTATGGGACTTTGTCTAGAATGTGATAGAGATATGCACTCATTTATGTCTTGGTGAAAAGCAGCATGGAACCCAAAAAGAAGAGAATTTGTTAATCATTTCTACGTGAGTCCCATTAAAAATTAGAATTTTACCTTTGCGTTTTGAGAAAAACATGTCCGTAATGCACAAAAACCTCTTCCTTTTCCAAATTCACATGCCACCACTGAGGTCTCTTCTAGATGTTCTTACAAACTCATGAATGGATAGCTTAATTATCAAATTTCTTTCATTTGTTCAAGAGGCTTGAGGCCAAACCTTTGAGCTGAGATAATTCTTAAGAAGAAGGGAAGTAAATGGTCACAATGCTATTGATCATGGGCATGGAAAAATCCAACATGGGCTTTCTCAATGTAAAAATAGAAAGAGACTAGAAAATGAAAATTAAAAGATGTGGAATAGAATTGTTTCCCTCACCCCCCATGTCGTCATCCAGTTTCAATGGATCATCTTTATCTCTTGATGAAAATGAAATTAGAAAATCTTGAAACCTACCTACGAATGCTGTTGTGAAACTCACTTCTCATTTGAATTTTGATTTTTTCTATGCTTGCAACATCTTCATCTCATCACTTCTATTTTAGTATCTGTTTCCTTTTTTAATAGTTAATTAACCATTTAAAATGTTTTTTTTTTTTATTTTGTTCCTCCATGGAGCATGTTAAGAGAAACACTTATCACATGCATATTGAGTTAGATACTATTAACTTCTCTTAAAAATACTACAATCCATCAGATCAAAGAAGAAACAACATTTGTTTGTGATTTACTGATTTTTACTTTATGTGGATGCAATAATAAATTTCAATCTTCATTTTTAATTAAGTTGCAAGGAGTCATCTTCATCAAATAAGGAGTTTGAAATTCATGTATCAACAATTCAAGGTCATATAAGTACAAATGTTGGATCCAAAGGTGTTTTTCCAAGTTTATTGTAAGCTATACAATTCGTAAGGAAGGATGATTCCTTGTTTGGAGAGTATAAGGAGACATTCTTGAGTTCGATACACAAATTGATAAACTCGATAAAACCATCAATCAAGCTTGGAAGCTTAGGATCACTACCTATCTTCAAGTAAGAGGATTGCATGGTTTCATTAGCGGTAGAGATGTAAAATCTGTACTTTATATTCAACCTAAACAAGATCGGTTGAGATCCTTCACTTAATGAAATGAGAGAGATAAAAGATTTATATGCATATTCTTGGAAAAAAATAGTGATAGCATGATTGGTCACATACAAGATTTGGACATAATAGAAAAGTACCGCATGATGTTGAAAGGTTATGTCCAACTCATATAAGATGTAGGAAAATAAAATTAAAGGATGTATTGAATAACATAAGAAAGAATTTGAAGATTTTTGTGAACTACTTTTTTTGAATATTAAATAAATTGCAAAAAACTTGGAACAATCAATGCCCATGATGAAGACGAGGCTTGATATCACGTACATTGAATGGTTTAAAGGAAGATAAGAGGTGGAGAACAAGATATCACCCTCAATAGACTAACATCACATTAGAAAAGATCACAAAATCAAGCTCTATATGAAGGAAAAAGCTCAAGAGGAGGTAGAGAAGAGGAATCACTTTCAAAGGAAGAGGTGTATGAAGAGCATCATCAAGAAGTGATGATAAAATCTATTCATCATCTAATCAAAGAGTAAGAGAAAGGTTCGAAGGAAGAGTTGAAAAAATAAATACACAAAGGCACTCTTCTGGGCAAGATATTTCTATTATAATGGAAACAATCAAGCGAGAAAAGGAGGATATGAAAGAAAAAGAAGACAATAATGCAACTATGCATAAGAAAATTTGCTAAAGAAGAAGAAGACAACTATGCAACTATGCATAAGAAGTTCCAATTGATATGAAAATTTGCTACTCATCAATGTGTGTGTAAGGATGCATGATGTAAATGTTAAATGGCTCAAGGAAATATGGTGATGCTTGATGCATATCGGTTTCTAAGAGGAATGTTTGAAGTGGATACTTAATATGAAAATAATTAAGTTATTCATATACAATGTGACTTCCAATAGGACTACACAAAAATGTCCCATACTTCATCAACTTTATTCATTCCTTTCAATCTCCTTGGCCTCATGTAAAAATCTAAATATTGTTCAAGTTTCTTGATTAGGATTTCCTTTTTTTTTTGTTATCATATGATTGTGGATAAAAATAATATCCATGTACATCACTATGTTCTACATGTCGCCTCACTAACCATCAATGTCATCCCCCGCAAATCTCAACACTGAGGTGTATTTATGATAACAACAATTGATTAATATGATGAAGTATTAGTGTTGATTTGATACCAATCTTTGAGAATTCACTCCCTAGCATCTTAGAGAATTTTTGAACTCAAGAGGATCTTGACCATGTCCAAACAAGGAACCTAAAGATGATAGTATTCTATCAAAAAAGCAATATCTCGTACTGTAAACATGAGTAGATGCCTCGAGGTTTCCAACACACTTTTTGAAGTAGATATTACTTAATAGATGGGGTGAAATCATGATTAAAATTCATAAGATTTTGATTAACTATGAGCAAAGATACACAACTTGCCATACGTTAGTAATCATGAGCTAGTTTATTAGCATCAGAGAAGCTTCCCACATAGCCTTGCTATTCTTAGATTGATTTTGAGAACTGTTAGCTTACTCATACTTGATCATTGCTCATAATATACATTGGTTGAGCACACATGATGTGCACATCTCTATGGACACCACCTATGTATGCTCATGTCGTGTGGCACGATGGTTATGGTTTGCATAAGCCTTTGACATGTTAAAGAGGGTCGTGGTGAGGTTTTCATGAACTGGGAGATATCTTGATGTTGGGTTTCTTTTGGTGATGCAGGTGGAAGACATACCCTAGCCTCTCCATAGAAGATGTATGCTAGTGGATTCATAGGTTCTTGATAAGCCTAGTTGGCTTCTTCCGTTGTTTGGGTATATGCATTGAGCAATACAAACTTATATAGTGATGCAATCATAAAATCTATGATACTTGGATCAGTTCATTAATAGCGGTTTGATGCTCATAGTCTCCATTTTGCAAAGAGGGCTTTCAAAATATTTATATATTTCCATTTTCAGCTATATATAGGCTGATTTTGCTCTATCAGTTGCTTCTTGGTGTGAGCATATCAGCTTGCACATAGTCACTTTGATATTTGTTGATTGCTCGTTTTTCTCATCTACTCATTTTTCTAAGGAAACTCTGCTAAAATTTTTCCAAAAACTAGATACTTAGTAATATTTTCAAAGCATTAGTGGTGCTTGGTTATTTCTACTTTCATTAGTATATCAGTCAGTTATTTCTCACCACGACTTCAAAAGTTTTGGGTGCATCTGGTGGATCAGGGTCTAGTGCAAATATCTCCAAAAAGAGTTATAACTTGCAAGGGACACCATTTTGAGATTTCCAAGTTCGATGGCACCAAATTCTCTCTATGGAAGAATCAAATATGTAATGTCTTGATACAAAGAAGACAATGGAATTTGATTGGTAGTCATACAAAGTTGCTAATATGAATGATGATGATCGAGAAGAGTTTAATCAAATGGCCATGTCTATGATACGTCTATACCTTCCAAATAGTGTCTATTTCATTGTTTTGGATTAAGAGATAGTAGAGGAGATATGGAAGAAGCTTTGCAATGCGTAGAAGAAAGCACTAGTGCATGCACCTAGACTTATAGCTTACATGTCGAACGATCAGGAGTGGAGACTTCTGTCCATCACCCCTAGTTCTCAGTACTCTATTCTCCAACAATCAACTGTTTGACCATGACTTCAGGATTCAATCCATGGTACTCTAATTTGTCGATCGATAGTGATTGGCTGTTATTTCTTCTACATAATGTTTCCTGGATAGTGGAGTGCTTGAAAGGTTTCTTTATGTTACATTTCTTTATATTCTTCCAACCTTAAGTGTGTGTGGATGCATAAGAAGATGCTTTTTTATTATGACTTGAGATCCAAGCTGTACAAATCTACTTCAAGTGGTTCCTCCATATGGGTGGATTGATGGTCTATTTTGGCTTGCCTGACTGGTGACATGGGCCATCATTGGCATTGCTAGATCGAGATAGAGTTTATGAGTTCATTTGATCTATTTTTTGCTTGCATGCCATTGTTCTATACTAGACATGTTTTATATGATTATTTAAAAAAAAAAACTTTGGAGCCGGGTTGGGAAGGCTATTCAAAAGGTTTTTAAAGATATGAAACAAGGAGAGATTGAATTCTATGGACACCTTCGTAGCACCATAGCCATATCTTGATGTACGGTTGAAAAAATAGGAATTGTGTTAATGTTTGTCTCAAATGGTAAGGTGAGCTACCATCAAGCATTGAGCACCTGATAGCTACATTGCAACATAGAAGAGCTATTTTTTTTTTAATATTCTCTGTGAGATCCCATAACAATATGGAGGATGTGTGGCTCTGAGTATGTTAATTATCATGACCATTGATTGCTTCACTTGGTTTTCTATAGTTGTTTGGTATTTAACATCTTGTCAAAATGGTTGTTTTGTTGACACATTCTTTGTAGAAGCTATTACAAGTTTGAAATTTTCATAGCTTGTCTTGCTTATAATTTGATTGTTTCACGATCTTTTTCTATTTATTTTATACTTAATATAGTTACATTTAGGTTGGCTTTCTGAACCATATTTTGAGGAAATTATTGGCTATTAAAAATACCATAAATTGATTGGCTACTTGTTTGATTTTGTTTTACCTTATGATTCTTTGATCTTGTTTGTATTCACACCTTTGATTTTTTCCACTTGACTACCTTAACATTTAAGTGAGTTCTTTGACAAATAATTGACCGTAGTGTCAATTTCTCCTCTAATTCTTCTAATTGTTACTTTGGTGTGAGAAATGACCTTATGTGTTGAGAATAATTGGTTTTATTTTGTATAATTTTCTTCCCCATTTTATGAATGTTAATTAGGATGAATTGAGATCCAAGCGTTGGTAAAGGTGTTGGTGGGTATGTGACATTCCCCTAATTTGCATTTCATCATGTATGCTACCAAATGAGTTTTTCTCTTTACTTGATGTTTTGCCTTCTTTAATTCATTGGTTTGTTTGCCTATGTGTTACATTCATCTGATACTGGATTCTTGGACTTTGAATAGTTGCGGTTGGTTTGCATAACAAACCTCTTACAAAAAAAGAGCTTTGATTTGGAGTATATTCCTTTTCATAATCTATAATGTTTATGCTGCCAATGAATGCTTGTAGCTTTGTTTATGGAATGTTGGTATGACAATTGCCCACTCATTTCAAAAAAATGAATGCCTGTTGCTTTGTTTATGGAATGTCGGATATGACACTTACCCACTCATTTCAAAAAAGAACCAATACATTTGAATCTATTTATGGTTACATTCTTTCAAATAGTTTATGGACCTGCATAGGAGACCAATTAACATTGCTGATGAAATTAACATTGCTAATGACCTTCTAGGGTTCAGGATACAGAAAGAACTTACTCTTAGTTTTTGCATCGTTGCAACTACCAAGTTTAGCTTGATCCTGCTTCCAAACCTCTCTATGAATTCTAAAAGTATGTCTTTACTTGAGCAAGAGACTATTTTGGAGAGAAGATTCCAATCCTTCCCATGAACTTTCAATGTCTACAAACTTCTCTTCTTGAGGCTTCAAGATGTGGGTTCTATTCTAACCCCTACATTCTTAGGATTTCATGTGATTATCTTAAATCTATGTGGTTAACTTTCAATGTCAATGTCCAAGATGTGGGTTCTATTCTAGTCCTACATTCTTAGGATTTCATGTGGTTTTCTTTAACTTATGTAGCCTGCAATGTATGTATGTATGTATGTATGCATGACATATGTGATATGTACAAAGGCTTTATGTATGTATCTATGTACAATGACGATTGTGCTTTATTCGGAGAGAAAAAAGGTCGTGCTATCCGATCGGTTCTGCAGAGTACGCGGATAGAGAAAATACGTGGCAAGGTACATTGCACATGGACAGAAAAGGGGTCAGAATAAATTAAACAGAAAACATCTCCCTCGATTCCCGACTTGACATGAGCTTCGGTTGAGGGCCGAGGCCTAACAACAATTTAGACGCGCAACTGCGCTCGGAGTTGAATTGTCGCAGCAATCCAAGACGATGGTTTCACAGACGGCGGCACTTTCCGCGCCATATCGGGCTCTGGTTGTCGGGTCTGTGAAGGAGCAGAAACTTGTTGATGGGAAGCCGTTTCCTCTGGTGCTTAACCCTAGCTCTAACTTTGACTTGCGGAGTGCAGAGGCAGTAGCCTCGGCCCTCTCAAACAGCAGAGAGTGGTTGGAGGAACAGCTCCTGTGGCACAGTGCAATCTTGCTTCGCGGCTTCCCCCTTTCCACGGCGCAGCACTTTAATTCGGTAGTAGAAGCCTTCGATCGCCCTGAACTGCCCTACGTGGGGGGCGCTGCTCCTCGTACCAATGTGTTCGGCCGTGTATTCACTTCGAACGAATCACCACCTGACCAGAAGATCCCCTTCCATCATGAGATGGCGCAGGTTATGTTTCCGCTCTCTGTTTGTCCCTTGGAACTATTTTGCCTGCGGCTGGTTGTCGCCTTTTTGTTTTAACTGATGTCCATGTTCGTCTGTCTAATCTAGGAGCCTTTGAACCTCATACGCCTTCAGAAGTGATCCTATATGAGTAGTTGCATGCACGGTTATATAGCTTGCTATGTGTAAAGTTGAGACCATAGCTTCCTGCTTAGTATCATGATCTTTCTTCTAAAGGGCGTCGGACTCTTTGATCTGATTGCCATAATCACTTGCAGGAACCTGAATGAACTGCTAAGAATGATTATGTCTTATGGAGGCGCAAAAGGAGCTAGCCTTCCCTTAATTATTGATGCGTGCATCTAATTGTGGATTTGCAGGTTCCAGAGTACCCTGCACGAGTTCTTTTTTTCTGTGAAGTTAAGCCTGGAGAAGATGGGGAGACGCCCATCGTTCTAAGTCATTCGGTTTACGAAAGAATGAAAGCAGCATATCCGCACTTTGTCGACAATCTGGAGAAGCTTGGCTTGCTCTATGTGAGAGTTTTGGGAGAGAGTGATGATGCGACTTCTGCAATTGGAAGGGGATGGCAGTCTACTTTCCAAACCAAAAACAAGGAGGAAGCAGAAAAAAGGTAATCGTTGCCTACTCTCGCTCTATCTCCGTGCCCCCTCACACACAAACATACACGCACGAGCTTCCCTCTCTCTCTCTCTCTCTCGACCTCTGTCTCTCTCTCTCTCGCCCTTTCCCTGTCATGCATACTAGTTGTGAATAAATAATGCACAGCATCTACTGATCTGCAATGTCTAATGACTTATCTGCAGAGCAAGTAAGCTGGGTATGAAGTTGGAGTGGCTAGATGGTGGGCTTGTGAGAACAATTTCTGGCCCTATTCCAGCAATCAAGACAGATGGAAGGAGAGGAAAGAAAGTGTGGTTCAATAGTATGGTGGCTGCATACACTGGTTGGCAGGATTCTCGAAACGATCGCAGGAAGGCGGTCACATTTGGGGATGGGACACCTCTTCCAGAGGATGCAGTCTTAGGCTGTTTGGCAATCCTCCATGAAGAAAGTGTGGCAATCCCATGGCAGGTGGGAGATGTACTGATTCTAGATAATATTGCAGTCCAGCATGCCCGAAAGTCTTTCAAGGGGCCACGGAGAGTGCTTGCCTCTTTGTCAAAATGAACAGAGGGGCATTTGAATCTTACATGAAGGAACTTTACTTCAATCCCACCTTGCGATTGTGAATACCATTTAGGATTATGTACATACTATTTCTTCCTCCCTAAATGGTGCAGCTCAAAAAAGCAGAATAACATCCATGGCTACTTGAACACCTGTGCGTGACGTGGTTCTTTGACGACTGTCTAACAGTTAACTTATCACTTGCTTTGTAGTCCTCTGTATGGGGAAAATATTCAAGGATTATAGTGTACTGGATTGTAACAAAAGCATGATAGGATGTATGCACGTTCAATGCAGTTGTCTGTCTTCGTTTTGCCATATCTCTCAGCGTTCTAGAAATGAGATTCTATGTCTTTGTAAATGAAGTGTGAGGCCTTTTATATCGGGCCAATCCATGTAATTGAAGTGTAAAAGGTCCCTTCTATTACAGGCTATGGTACTGCTGCACGTGGGTAGCGTGAATGTGTTCCTTTCACTTATCTCAGCTACTTATAGTTCTGCCTCAAAAGGCATTTGGTTTACCATTCATACACTTGTAGCACTGTTTCTATTTTATGTGATGCTGTTTAAGGAAGTCTGAGCTTGATTAACTACCGTTGTTTTTGTTAGCGGCCGTCGGATTGTGAATATGTAACTGAATCTTGTTCTCACGAGTGAAAAGCTGTTACAAACAGTTTGTGAAAAAGTTATATAAATCAAAGAAAGGTGCGCCAGTGACAGTTCCGTGATGAATCACCAGACTGTCTGTGTGACTGAGCGGGTCGTTACTGGAGTGTCTGTTTGCTTAATCTCCAGTATTCTTAGTTCCATGTTCGTCTCTTGTCTTGTCTGCTGTCGATAATTGTTCTGTTTGTTAACTTCATAGATGTTCGAGAGATCACCAGACTGTCTGTTTGAGTGATTGGTTTGTAGTATTTTTGTGTGTTGAGTTGAGTAATCCAAAGTACCTTGGCGACTTTCTGAGTGTTCTGTGTGTATTTGTGTTTCGGCTTGACGGTTGTCTGATGGTATTCATTGCGGTTGTGAGTCTCAACTAGTTCGCGCATCAAGATGTTTCTTTTCTTGAAATGTTCTGCAAACATGTTGCTAAGTCTGTGCAATCGTAATAACTCTTCTGGTATCCGTGTTGTGTTAAGTTGTCTATAGTATCTAGGTTCAGGTTTCATACGGTAAAGTTAAACTACAGTAAAGATTCCCTGGATTGCGTACTGAATCCTCATTACGGTGTATCTGAACACTGGGATTCTTTGTGTTTCTGGATATTGGAAGGAGTGTGGTATCCATTATGTGAAGGTTGAATGAATACCCTTGTTCTGGTATGTTCAGTAAGTTATGTGCAGATGCAACCTAGCATCTTAGTGTATCCGGTACATATGGTTGAGCTAAGACAGTGAATTGTAATGTCTAAGTACAACCGATTTTGATAAAGTCTCAGCATTAGTATATTGCTGGGTGCGAGTAGTGAGTTTGGGAACTAAGTGCAGAGCCTTTGTCTAACAGACCCCTACCACTCTCAAGAACCCACTTAGGTGCTTAAATGCATTTCTGACAGTTAGTCTCGCGTTTAAGCGTTTAACACTGGCGCCGTCTGTGGGAAGGTGGCAACAGATCGGATTGTTGCAAACGTGTTCAGAAAACGTGATTGTAAATTTTTAATCGACAATAACAGTACGCAATTAGTACAAAAGATGATACATGCTGGTTACTCGATCCGGTGAAACGTATCTAAAGAACCGCCAGCTTGGGGTACTTAATTTACTAAGAACGACTCCGGGAGGTAGAAGTACAATTAAGCCTAACCCAGTTGTTAAGAAATTAAAAAACGTTAGTAGTGATTCCGGTCATATTCCGGTGGAACGTGTTATGCCTTTGGTAAATTCCGGTACTATTTCGACACAGTCTATCGAAGATATAGTAACTCCAGAATCTACCAAGACGCAGCCTGGAGTTAGTTTGACAACATTGGGTAAAGATTCAAATCTGTTTACGACTAGAAACACTTTAGCCAAGGAAATTAGTGAAGGAGAAAAAGCACCTTGTTTTGGCGAAGATTCGACACATCCCGATGATATTTCGGAAACAGTTGCTGAAAAATCGCAGTTTTCCTGCGACGGTTTACCCTTTCTCGGTGAATCTTCAGCCCAGTCACTGCTATTGGGAGTAAGTTTTCCTACATTCGACATCAAGAAGGAAGGTAGCCTGTTCGAAACCGAGATTCGAAACATACTGAACAAGATTATCGAACCGGAAAGTGCACAGGCCGATGATATAGACTCCAATAGTTTAGATATTGAGCCCCGGGATATAGAAGATCGACACAATACAACCACCAAAGCCATGAACGGGCAACAACAACAACAACTATGTCCACCAAGGCCGACTCCAACGGGAGTAACGTACACCAAATTTGATGGATTCCCAGGAGATGACCCGGATGCTCATGTACGCACATTTGAGATAAGTTACGCAGTGCTCAATCATCCACTTGATCCGGCGTATAAAGCTATTGTTTTCTAATCGACATTGGTCAACGAAGCAGCCAGATGGCTTACAGAATATGATATTAACCATTTCGGCACCTATGAAGCAGTAAGAGATGCCTTTTTGCAGAGATTCAGGTTAAAGAAGAATCCAACCGAAATTTTTGACTACCTACAAAACAATAGACAAAAGATAAATCAAACAGTACAGGAATACGCCACGCTATTCAGGACTCATTTGAGGCAGTTACCACCAGCACATGCCAACCTACCGGATGACGTTATTACTCAATGGTTCATCAATGGTTTGACTCAACAACTTAAACAGATTATGATCATACGTTGTGTAGGAGCTATGACGCTAGATGCAGTGATTGCAATGGCTTTGCAATTGGAAAACAAGGTTGGAGGATTTACAGAAGATTTGGAGTGGTTAAAAGCAAATAGAAATATCGCCGAAGACCCGACCATACAGATGTACTGCACTACATGCAAGAATTCAGGCCATACTCGTGCCACTTGTGCACTTAATCAGTTGTTTTGTGCTATCTGTAACACTACCGGACATACCATCGAAAACTGCGCATATAACGCCAAAATGCAGGGAACAACAACTGTCAATGCAATTCTACAGGAATCAGGGCAGCCAACCAATCACTATGTACCTCCGCAAATGAGAAACAACCAGCAACAAGGATATCGAAATTACAGAGGACAGAGAAATAATAACTACAATGCAAACCGCTAGCAGGCCGGACCAGCACTGGAAAATCCCAATTTGCCACCATCGCGCTGTCATTTCTATGGTGAATTTGGTCACATTAGAAGATTTTGTAAGGATGCAGCTGAGTATGATTAGAGGAAGAAAGAACGTCAAAACCCAATGGCTAATATGGTACAAATCACACCAGTAGAAACACACGCTGCAGTAATTCAGACCCGATTCGGTAAACAACTGCAACCAGCAGTAGAAATATTTGAACCAGGCATATGCGAATAACAAAGAATGTACGATAAAGCTAGTCAATGGACCACCGCAGAACCTCCAGTCTTCCCAGATCCTCTTCCGGTGATCCAGACTCCGTTAACCAAGGAAGGAACACAACAACATGATTCTAATTCAGCAGCAGGCACATCATCTTTAGCAGGCGCATCATCTTCAGAATCTGTGGAAAATATAACCCAATCACAAAAGGCCTGGGAAATTTTATCTAAAGCATCCATCACTCTTCCTCTGGGCCAATTACTTGCACTAGTACCGGGAGTTCGACAACAATTCCAACAGCAATTCAGTCCTGTGCCTTCTTGTATTCCAGCAACAGCAACAGTGCAACCGGAACTTGATTCTACGATCGATCGATTAGTTCCTTTAATTACGGTATGGTATAAAAATCATAAAATCACACAGGTACTAATTGATGGAGGATCTGGTGTCAACATTGCTACTGCTGCACTGTGTAAGAAGTTAGGGTGGATCGAAATCGAACCAGTTCAGTTTTTTGTCAGAATGGCCGACCAGTCAAGAGTCCATCCCGTAGGACTTGTACGAAATGTACCAATAACTTTACAAGGTACAACATTTAAGATGACCTTTGTCATACTAGAATTACCAAAATCCACCCTTGATTATAATCTCCTTTTCGACCGACCTTGGCTGAAGCACGCTAAGGTGATACAAGATTGGTCTGCACAGGAACTCACTTTCAAAGACAATAATCGTAAATACGTTGTAAAATAATTAGATGCTATACAACCTTGCGAGTTGCATGCTAGACCGTATTTTGCGGAACCAGCCCATATGCTAGATGGGTTGTCAGATGATGAAGAAGAAGAGTTTCTAAAAAATAACATTGACTTGATCTCCCTAGGAACTGTTGATCTACAATCTGTTGTAGATAATTGGAATCCTTCAGTTTGTACGGTGATGATTGTAACAGAAAAAGATATGAAAGAAGATAAGGCTACCATAGATGACGCTGATCTACAACAACTGTTTAAGCCAGCTGAGAATACAGAGAAGCCTCGATAATTTTATGTTCCAGAAGATCAACTGACCACTTACAATTTAGGTGATGAAGAAAATCCACGATCTGTTAAGATAAAGGAGAGCTTACCAGAATTATTTCAAGCAGATCTAATCCAAGTACTTCGAGAATTTTTTGATGTATTTGCATGGGATTACAAAGATATGAAGGGTTTGGATCCACGCATCTATCAACACAGGGCCATGCTGAAGCCGGAAGCAAAACCACTTAAGCAACCCAGCTACCGGATGAATCCAAACTATGCATCACAGGTAAAGGCAGAACTTGATAGGCTACTCAAAGTCGGATTTATTGTACCAGTAGAATATGCTGAATGGATCTCACCAATTGTTATTGTCCCTAAAAAGAATAAGCAGTTACGGATATGTGTAGATTATCGGAAACTGAACGCAGCTACAGTGCCTGATCCATTTCCGCTCGCGTTTCTTGACACAATGCTTGATAGAATAGCAGGACATGAAATGTATTCGTTCTTAGATGGGTACAGTGGGTATAATCAAGTTAGAATGGCTGAACAGGATATACCGAAGACTGCCTTCATTACCAACTAGGGTGTTTTTGCATGTACTGTTATGTGGTTTGGATTAAGGAATGCCCCAAGTACGTTCCAAAGATGTATGCAGGAAATATTTTCTCCTTACCTTACCTCTTTTATGCAAGTATATCTTGACGATTTTTCAATTTTTGGTGAGATGATAGCACAACTGTTCCATTTACGGTGCTGCTTTGAAAAGTGCAGAGAATACAGACTCTGTTTAAACCCAAACAAATCCGTGTTTGCGGTTTCATGTGGAAAGCTACTTGGTCACATTGTATCTGCACAGGGTATATAGGTGGATCCAGATAAAATCATAGCTGTGTTAGAAGCATCTATACCCACTACACATAAGGAAGTAATGCGCTTTATGGGCCAAGTAAGATGGCATGGTCGGCACCTGCGGTGGCTTGCTCATTTGGCAATACCACTAAACCGATTGATAACCAAGACCCCTCGACAATTTGACTGGACCCCGGACTGTCAAACTGCTTTTGATCGCTTAAACGGATTACTAACACAGGTTCCAATCTTACAGCCTCCTGACTGGGATCGCCCATTTCATGTATTTGTTGATGCTTCAGATATAGCAATAAGAAGCATTCTAATGCAACAAACCGATAAGTGGTTAAGACCAGTGTACTATGCAAGTCGAAGATTAGCCCCTGCCGAAAAGAATTACTCTGTAACAGAGAGAGAATGTCTAGGTCTAGTATATTCTGTCAAGAAATTCAGACATTATTTGCTGGGCCATAGATTTACTTTTCATGTAGATCATGCTGCATTTGTCTATCTAGTTCGGCAGGAGCATCTAGGTGGTCGATTAGCTCGATGGGTTCTACTATTACAAGAGTTTGACTACGAAGTTATTCATCGGCCATGCAGTTCACATGCCTTAGCAGATTTTCTGTCTCGTTTAGATTCTGATGAAGCTCCGGTCGGTATAGATGACACAACACCAGCAATTTATGTTTCTGAACCAACCCATGATGAAATTACAGACCCGTCTATGCCATCTACATACTATGATCAAATATTGACCTTTCTCACTGATGGATGCCTTCCATCTCAGACTTCTACGGCAATACGCAGGAAAATTGCAGTTTTTAGCCGCCGATTTCGGTTGATTGCTGGGGAATTATACTATATAGATCACACTGGAGTTTTACTTCGTTGTATTCCACCACATGAAGTTAACTCAGTCATTAATTTGGCTCACTCAATTCCTTTCGGTGGCCATTTTGCTGCAGACTTAATACACCAGAAAATTCTGCAAAGTGGTCTCTGGTGGCCTACTATGTACAGGGATGTATCACAATTTGTCAAACAATGTGATAGTTGTCAGAGATCTGGACAGCCCCTGCAATGTCATCTTTTTCCTCTACAACCTGTCTTGCCATTAGAGCCTTTTCAGAAGTGGGATCTAGATTTCATTGGCCCTATTACACCACCAGCAATCTTAAGTAGTAATCGTTATATTTTGACATGTATTGATTATTCTACCAGATGGGCAGAAGCCTGGGCTTTACGATCTGCCACAGCTGTTGCAGTAGCTAAGTGTCTACTGAAGGATGTCTTTCCACGTTTTGGCTTACCGTTGGAACTTGTTACATATCAAGGCACTCATTTTGTCAACAATCTAATGAAAGTACTCACACATTCGTTTCAGGTCACACATAAATTTAGTTCACCATATTATCTTCGTGCAAATGGTTTGGCTGAGAGTACAAACAAAATTCTGTTGAATATTCTTCGAAAACTCATTTTAGAAGCACCAAAAAGATGGGATCAACTGCTACCTACAGTATTATGGGCATATCGGACTACATACAAGGTAACAACAGGATTGACCCCTTTCAAACTAGCTTATGGATTAGAAGCAATAGCACTGATGGAGATAGTTATACCAAGTTTACTAGTAACAATCACTCAGAAACTGCTACCTGAAGAATCACTGTCATTTTGGTTGGATACACTCAGAAAATTAGACGAGCATCGATGGCACAGTTTTTTGACTATGCAGGAAGTACAACCAAGACAAGCTCGAACACATGATCGATATCTAAAGACTCCAATTTTTTCAGTGGGACAACTTGTACTCTTTTACAATGCAAAGTCGAATCGCTCTGCTGGCAAATTCAAGTTGTGATGGTTTGGTCCCTACCGGATTTTTGAACAAGTGGGCCCAACAACTTTTCGGTTGACTATGTTGACCGGAATTCCTCTTCCGAAAGTCATCAACGGTTTGAAGCTGCGGCCGTATCAACACACATCTAACCCACACTGAAACGTTTCACTTAGCCACGTTTTTTTTGGCATTCTCTTTTCTTTATTTTCTTTTCTTTTTTGACATGCTTAATAAAATAAGTCTGTAAATATCCGCGTTTTGTTAACTAATTATGTCCACAGCCGCCCTGCCCTTGCCAGCTACTCACGCATGAACATCGAGGTTAAGAATTATCATTTCAATACCGCGCGATGATTAGTCATCCTTGATTGCTCTCCACTACAACGCATCTACTTAACCTTTTCTGTTTCGCCAAAAATCGCTATTGTGTTTGTGTGATTTGTGCTCTGTGTGCTTACCCTGTGCTTTGCGTGCTTGTGCTTACTTTCTTTGTGTGCGCCATGGAAGCTTTGGCTAACTACGCCGCCTTCCGTGATGGACTCCCTGCTGACGTAGGAGAGTTCCTGCGCATTCGTGGGCTTAACAACTTCGCTGAACTGCCTTGGCATTCAGTGGAGTCCCACCCATTCTTCGCCCAGATCATTTCCGCCATCACCAACACACCTGCCACCGAGCAGAGTTGGCCAATCACCTCCCTACCATCCCATACATTGATCACCTTCCGAACCTTCGTTGAGTCGTTTCGACTCCCTTCGCAAGGTCGACAAAATGGCCCAAACCTCCCTGTAGCAACCATGATACAATTGTTCCCTAGGTATTCATCAAACGAATACGCGATTCTGTGTCGACCGGAACCAGAGAGATCCGCCCTTCAGTTTTTAGTAGCAATCCTAAACCTCCAGAAGCGAACTTACGGCATATCTCGCCCCTTCTACTCAGCCATAGACTTAGCTTCCCGAGAACGAGTGAATTTTGCCTCATACTTTTTCCACCGCATTCACAAGGAATGCGTAGCAATAATTAAACAGGTGAACAAGGGAGGCATGCCAAGGTCCAGGTTGCCGCACATTCTGTCTTTTCTTTTTCCGGCAATACTCGCAGCACAACCACCTCCCCGAGGGCCTGTTCTAAGACATGAGGAATCTGTACAATTATGGGACGATGAAGAAGAAGATGAAGAGGAGCTGAATCAACTCTTCCGACGAAAGAGAATCAGAATAAGTTCTTCTGAAAGTGAAGCCTAAGGATCAGCCGAAGGAAACGAAGGGAATGACAAAGAAGAAGAAAAGCAAGACGAAGACATATTCCATGACACCGCCACATCAATGCAGCACGAATCTTCCGCGCAATCATCGTCCAAAAGACAACATGAACAAGAAGATCACAGCGAAGCGGACACAAGCTCATCACAAGAAGCCTCCCAGTAGCAATCTGAGCAGGAACAACAAAAAGAAGGAGAAAAGGTAATCAAAGAAGTTTTCGAACACCTGCTGAGAGCGGTGGAATCCACAGCTTCTGATAATGTCGACACTACACAACCCACCGAAAAGGTAATCACCGCGACTATTGTTCTTCCTATCCATCCACTTGAACCCCCAGCCGAACCCATTATCCCTATCCAACCCAACCACCCCAACGAAGCCACAACCTCTTCTTCATCATCACCTAACTACTCTCCACCGAACTCCCAACAACTCCTCACAGCATCCTCGTCCCAACCTCGTCACCCTCCTCCACTCCCATCCATCCCTGTATTCTCTGAGTTAGAATCAATGGGTCAGCTGCTAATCGCTTTATCACAACAACTGCCGCAACAATTGAAGCAAATCACATACACTGTTCGAGAAGACTTTCAACACAAATTGGAAGTAATGGAGGCAGATATCACTCCCCTCCAGGAGGAGTTACAGGCAGTAAAGGCTGAAAACCATGCACTAAATGCACAAATACAACAATTACAGACCAGACTTCAAGAACAGGAATAAATTACAACTCAGCGAGATGAAGCCCTGTCAGCAGCAAAAGAGGAGGAACTGCTGCTTGTTGCCGATGCAGAAATGATTAAACTGAATCAATTACTCAAGGATAAGGAGGATGCTAGAGTCGCATTAGGAAATCTACTGGAAGAAACCCGAATGCAGTTAGAAGAAGTGGTACAAAAAGGCCAAGAACAATTCGAGCTGGCAGTGCAAACATCTGAAGAACTCCAGAAATGTAAGATACAATTCGACGAGGTAAACGACATTCTACGGTGGAAACTGACCAAGGAAGCTCAAACATAGAAATTGATAACAGATCTCCGAAGAGAAAGAGATGCATATTCGCAAACGATACAGTTCCAAAACCAAGAGATCGAACGAAGAAAACCAGCTTGACAATCAAAAGGAAAGAGTAATCAATATGCAGAAACAGGTTGCAAAAATGAAGATTTCAAGAGATGCGGCTTTATCCAATGATTTTTACCTACAAGAGGCTTTTCTGCAGACTCAAGCAGAGATTTTGCTCACCGAAGTTATAGCCTTAAGTTCTGTTAGAGTAGATGCACAACTAGTAGAGCCAGAAACCCTCAAGCAAATGCTAGAAACTCTAAAGAAAAAGATAGCCCACACCTTTAGATTAGCCAGAAATATGTACTTAGAAGGCATAATAGATGAACAATAGTTTTGTAAAACCTGCGGGTTCGAGTCCACCGTGCGTGCCAGAGTGTTAGCGGCCGCCGGATTGGGAATATGTAACTGAATCTTGTTCGCACGAGTGAAAAGCTGTTACAAACAGTTTGTAAAAAAGTTATATAAATCAAAGAAAGGCGTGCCAGTGATGGTTCTGTGATGAATCAGGAGACTCTCTATCTGTGTGACTGAGCGGGTCGTTACTGTAGTGTCTGTTTGCTTAATCTCCAGTATTCTGAGTTCCATGTTCGTCTCTTGTCTTGTCTGCCGTCGATAACTGTTCTGTTTGTTAACTTCATAGATGTTCGAGAGATCACCAGACTGTTTGTCTGAGTGATTGGTCTGTAGTATTTCTGTGTGTTGAGTTGAGTAATCCAGAGTACCTTGGCGACTTTCTGAGTGTTTTGTGTGTATTTGTGTTTCGGCTTAACGGTTGTCTGATGGTATTCATTGCGGTTGTGAGTCTCAACTAGTTCGTGCATCAAGCTGTTTCTTTTCTTGAAATGTTCTGCAAACATGTGGCTAAGTCTGTGCAATCGTAATAACTCTTCTGGTATCCGTGTTGTGTTAAGTTGTCTGTAGTATCTAGGTTCAGGTTCCATACGATAAAGTTAAACTACAGTAAAGATTCCTTGGATTGCGTACTGAATCCTCAGTATGGTGTATCTGAACACTGGGATTCTTTGTGTTTCTAGATATTGGAAGGAGTGTGGTATCCATTCTGTGAAGGTTGAACGAATACCCTTGTTCTGCTATGTTCAGTAAGTTATGTGCAGATGCAACCTAGCATCTTAATGTATCCGGTACACGTGGTTGAGCTAAGACAATGAACTGTAATGTCTAAGTACAATCGATTTTGATAAAGTCTCAGCATTAGTATATTAATGGATGCGAGTAGTGAGTTTGGGAACTAAGTACAGGGCCTTTGTCTAATAGACCCCTACCACTCCCAAGAACCCACTTAGGTGCTTTAATGCGTTTCTGACAGTTAGTCTCGCGTTTAAGCGTTTAACATTTTGTACCTCCTCTCCCCTAATATGCTCTCCTAGCTTTCTTGACTATTTTGTGAGCCTTAATTGTATTGGAAGTAGAATCCAAGGCATAAAACTTCAAAATCCGTTCCGCTGCACCAGCTGGTTTAGATTTATTTGCTACTTGAGATGGTCCCCTTTGTCCTGTGTGACATGCAGCAGACATTTACTTCGATCTCTGCTTTCTCTTTTGTCTTCTCCTCCCTCGTGCATTGACATGCTGCTGCCGCTTTCGCTTTCTCCTCGGAGTCTCAATGTTGTTCTTCTACTAGTTCAATGTCCTTATCGCCGCTGCCTTCTTCCTCTCCCTTCCTGCACTGTCGTTTCTAGCTTATATCTTGATTCCCAATAGCAGCAATGTTGTTGGATGTGACGTTTTCCACGCTGGGCACGTGTACTTTCAGTTCGTCCACATCATCCACACATGGAACAAAATTTGTCGAGAGTAACCACTCGTTTTTTTTATGGAAGATCGGTTGATCGAACTGCTCTATCTATTTAAGCCGGTTTCACATATTGCCAGCTGAACTGATGTTAAAGAAACATGTTTTCCACGTGGAAATAGTTAGGACAAGTCTGTGGCCCAGGGTGATCTATTTACATATGAGCGCGGAACCTTTTAAACTAGATTTTTTTAATCAGATTTTTGTACTTCTCCTTTATGGGAAACTAAGCTAGGAAGAAGGTGCGGATAAATTTTCTTGATAATAGACGTTGTCAGGAGAGGTTCATCACTTGTGATTCCACATGTCATCCATTCTTGAAAGAGCCAGCAAAGTTTTTGTATGGGGCCGCAGGGGGGGTATCGGTATATTTTTGAGTGAAATATACCGTGAGCTGACATATGAAGAGTCGAGGGCCTCTGCCCATGTCTGAAGACGTTGGCACATGGCTATGTGTGAATGGTCAAAACCTAAATGTTTGAAGGGGCACTGCCTTGTCTAAAGTGCCCCTTATATTTAGCTTCAAATATTGAGATGAAATTAAAAGATTTATATGAACAATTCAATATTTTTCTTTTTGGGTTTACAAGAATGAAATGAATAAGTCATTGTGGTTTCACATAGGGCATGAGATTATTTGTCAAGAATGGTAGTGTTCCGCCTGGAGATGCCAAAAATTGCTATGGTCCTCTTGGAGTTTGAGGTTTGAGGAAGCACACGAACAACACAAGGAAGAAAAAGAAGCTTGAAGCACAACACACAAAATTGAATGTATTACCAAAAGAATGTACAAAGATAAGTGACCCGTAAGGGTTATAGGCATATATAATAACCGGGCGGAAAAAACCTCCTAAAGAGGGAAAAAAGTGCCCCAATGGTCTTAGTGTGTTCACACACATCACTTATCGAAATATATCAACAAACCCCCCCCTGGGGACTGATGCGGTGACAAGGAGATTGCACTCATGTATAAGGAAATGCCAAGCTATATGGAATCTATTCACAAAAGGAAATGAGCCCAAAGCTTTGTGGAAAGCTTCAGACTTGTCCCTAGGCAGATCCTTTGTGAAAAGGTTTGCAATGTTCTCTTGGGTGGGCACATATGCCAAACTCATCTCTCCAGTAGAGAACCTCTCTCTGACATAATGATAGTGCACCTCAATGTGCTTAGTGTGAGCATGGAACACAGGGTTCCTCACAACTTCTAATGCGCTCTGACTGTCAGTGAAGATGATGGTGGCAAAAGACTAATCAACACCCAAATCAATCATAAGGCGTCTGAGCCACACACACTCAACATTCATTGTGAAAGCTGTCCTATATGCATCCTCACAATTAGAAGTAGCCATAGTAGGTTGCTTCTAACTCAACCAAGATATGCATGAGCTGCCAAGCATGAAGCAAAAACCAATAGGGAAACCATATAAATCTGGCAGCATAGATCCCCCCTTGGTATAAAACAATCCAAGTAGCTGGGTACCACCCAAGTAGCGAAAGATGCGCTTACCTGCCTACCAACCCCTTGGTATAAAACAATCCAAGTAGCTGGGTACCACCCAAGTAGCAAAAGATGTGCTTACCTGCCTACCAATGCTTGACACCTCGGCAATGCATAAACCTACTCATTTGTGAGACAACAAATTGAATATCAGGCTGAGTTATGCATAAGTAAATCAAGCATCCAATAGCTTGTTGATAGAGAATAACATCAAATGCATCTCCATCATCATGGAGACTCAATCATAAACTTGTTTCCATAGGAGTGGCAATAGGTTTGCAGTATTCAAGGCCAAAAGACTACAATAATATGTCAATATATTTTGTTTGACACAAAGCTATTCCGCCATCAACTTGCATAAACTGAATGCTCAAATAATGATGCAAATGCCTTAATTCTGACATATCAAATGAGGCATGCAAATCAACCTTAAAATCAACAACATGCTTCTGATTAAGACTAGTGAGTAGCATGTCATCAACATAGACAACAATGATAAAACGCACATCATTTGCACGCTTAACATATAACGTGATTTCAGTTGTACTATTCTTAAAACCATGTGCAATCAAGTAGGCATGTATCTTTTCATACCATATAATGCGTTTTTCAACCTGCACACTTTGTTTTCATGCCCCTTCTGCACAAAACCATGCAGTTGAAAAACATACACTTCTTCATGTAAGTCACCATTCAAAAATGCAATTTTGATGTCCAACTGATGTACATTCCAATCATGATGAGTTTAAAGTGCACAGATGCTACGAACACTTGTCATTCGACATGTTGGAGCAAAGGCATCATCAAAATCAATGCCTCTTTCTTGACCATAACCTTTTGCAATAAGCCTAGCCTTATACCTGTCAACTGTTCCATCAAGCTTATGCTTCAACTTGTATATCCACTTAGTGCCAATAGCCTTCTTGCCAAGAGGTAAGTCACATAAAGACATGTACCATTCTTCATAATAGCATCATATTCTGATTACATAGAAGCCATCCAATTTTCTAAATTTTATGTTTCATCAAACAAAACAAGCACATTCTCATCACAAAGACTAGAGGAAGCCATAGCATAGCAATCTGATGCAAAGAAGCACAATAAGAGTCTGAACAAGTGCGATATGATAGAGGTGCATCTAATTTGCTATCTCGCAAAGTCTACATCAACAATTTAGGCATACTTTTTGCCTCCTCTATATTAGACCTTTCATCAACAAGTGCATCATGTAAATCTTCATCAGAAATGGAATGATTTGCATCATCATGTGGAACTTGCAAAGGTTGAGAAATTGCCTCATTTGGACCAATAGTAGACTATCCACCTCTAAAAAGAGGCAACAAAGTATCATACACATCTTTGGAGCTAATTGATGTCTCCTTAGTACATGAAAGTACTGGCTAAATTGCATCTTCCATAAAAAAAAACATCACGGCTAACCAAAATGCGTTTAGTCTGTGGATGATATAGCTGATAGGCTTTGCTTTCAAAATTGTACCAAACAAAAATACATTTCATTGCTTTATCATCGGATTTCCTACGTTGTTGTCCTAGCACTAATGCATATGCCAAACAACCAAAGACACACAAATGAGCAATAGATCGCTTGGGACCATGCCAAGCCTCATATAGAGTGATAGATTGCAATGCTTTAGTGGGTCTCCTGCTAAGTATATATGCTGCACGCATAATAGCCTCAATCGAGAAACTATGTGGTAAAGCTTTACTCTTGACCATACACGTCACCGTCTCCATGAGTGACCTATTCTTCCTTTCGCCAACTCCATTCTGTTGAGGTGTATATGGAATCATACACTAATGTTTTATCCCATGTTCAACAAAAAATGCATTGAAATTAGAAGACATATATTCCCCCCTCGATCAGAATGGAGGTTGCCCATTTTACATCATGCCAAATTTTTAGCCAAAACTAGAAACTGTTTGAAGCACATAAAGACTTCAGACTTTGCTTTCAGTGGATACACCCATACATGCCTAGAAAAATCATCAAAGAAGGTCACGAAGTAAAGGTACTTCCCAAAAGAAGGTGTTTGCATAGGACCACAAACATCATTGTGAACAACTGCAATTTTTGAGTAGCCTGTAGTGAACCACCATCTTTTGGGAAGGAGGAACGTTGCATTTTTCCCAAAATATAGGCTTCACAGACACGTTTATCAGGTGCCCCAAGTTTGGGAGAGAGGACACCATTTCAGATTTCTACAAGTGTAACAAACTAAAAAAATTCAGATGACCAAAGCATGCATGCCAAAGCTTTGCATTTGACATAGCCTGAGAAGTTTGAACTGCATATGCTGATTTTTTCATAGATTTTCCATAATCTATGAGCTTATACAATCCATGACATAAAATGTGAGAAGCAATAATGACGTTGTTGTTTGAGGCATCTTGAATTCTACATTTGTCATCAATAAATTTCACAACCAAGCCGATCTTGGCTAATGTTGAAACTGATAAAAATTTTTTCTTGATCCCTAGCATAAATAAAGCACTTGACAATGTAAAAGAACTACCATAAGCTGTAGTCAGAATGATCTTACGAACTCCCATGAAATGATAAGAGGAGTTGTTGGAGCATAAGATAGTATTCCCTATAGGGACAGGCTCAAGTGAAGTGAAGAAACTATGCTATATATATATATTTTTGGAACAAAAATACAAGATTTCTTGTATAGACAATTGGACAATGCGTTCGGAGCCCAAAAGGAGCTCAGATCGCAATTTCGACACCACATTGCAAAGCTGTTTTGATCTTCTAATCACCCTGAGTATGCTCACCAATTTTTGTATGATTGTGAGAGTGTGAGCGGAGGGGTGTTGACAACATCCTAGATGAAGTTGCATTTGCTCTGATACCTATTGTTGGAGTTAGAGGTCTACCAAAGCATGTGAACAACACAAGGAAGAAGAAAAATCGTGGAGCATAACACACAATACTGAATGTATTACCAAGAGAATGTACAAAAATAAGTGAACCATCAGGATTATAGGCATATATACAAGACGAGGGTGAGAAACCTCCTAAAGAGGGAAAAAAGTGCCCCGATGATCATAGTGTGTTCACATATCAGTACCGAAATATATTAATAGGTCCACCAATCACCTATTCAGATATGAGTTTGGAACACTTGCAATGCAAGATCATCCTTGGCCTCTACCTAGTTTGAAATAGAGGAGCCATGAAACAAGTTAAGAAATTCAATATTGTCTAGTTAATTTAATCCACGCGTAATTTTTTTGTTCAAAATTTACACAGGACAAACGGGGGTTGTCAAAAGAAATTTAATAAGGGCTGCTTTAGATTGCATGGTGGCATTGCTCTGCCACATGCATATTCAAATCAACAATTGCCAAGTGGCATCATCCATTCACATTGTGTCACGATGGTGGCAGTGCAGATTGCAGATTAAGTGTGATTGAGTGGAGCATTTTAGTGTACTTTGTTCTGACCTCCTCCCCTTGCCCCACGATGTGTTCCACCTATTGAGAATATGAGAGTGCATCTCCCTTTTGTATCTTGGAGTCACTTTATTTCCATTTCATTTCCATTACATTTCCTTGTATTTCCTTTGTATTTGGGTACCTTTCCATTTGCTTCTACCAGTTGTATTCATTCTCCTTTCATGGGAATTATCCCACATGAGATGTATTTTGGAGAGCCCCTCACAAATCTATATAAGGAGGGCCTCTCCCCCATTTGTATTTGGTTAGAAGCTTGAGGAGCCTACTCCATGCTCTTGGCAAGCTCATTTCTAATACACATGAGTTTATCCATTTCATGGTCTACTCATTTTGTGTCTCACATTCTTTGTTTTGTGAGAGTACTTTACTTTTCATTTTGCTTCCGCGTGTGTACTCTCTAAATGGTATCAGAGCATTAGGTGGAGGTCTTGGTGGTACATTTAGCGGTGATTTTGGTGGTGGTGGTGGTGCTTGAGTGTTGGTGGTTTTGCTTTCTCTTCATTAAGAGAAGCTTTTGCCATCAAATTTACTCTTTTGGGCCTCATTATGCCTGTTTGCCCACCCTCCCATCCTTTTCTTCAACCTTTCCGATTCACTATTTTGTATTCCTTTCCCCATTTTCCCTCCCTCCCACCCTCATTGTGGTCTATTACTTTGCAGCCCCTACATTTTAAAGTTCTTATCACCAATTTGACATTATTTTATGTCATTGTTTTGTTTTGGTAATGTGCACGGAGTTGATGCTTAATGTCAAATTTTAAATTGTTTATAAACACTGTTGTGCAATCCTTTGCAACTCGTTGGTGTCTAATATAGTGTTGTACTCCATCGTAACTTCGGGAGTCGTCCTTTGTCAGCACACTAATCGTGATTAATTTTAAATGCTACGCCATACAGAAGCAAGCAAAACCTTCTATTGCATTATTGGAGGTGAAGGCAACTCTCTTCAACCTTTAGCAATACTGCTTCGGCCAATACTTGTCTCTGTAGCACTGTACTACAGCGCTACAACAGCAGCCAACAATCCGTCGCTCTGCCATTGACCATCATCAGAGGAGAAGGAAGAGAAGGGCGTCGTTGGCCAGCTTTGCATGGACAATAATCCATTTGCCATTGATTCTTGCAGCAACAAATAGCAGGACAACAGACGAAGCCAGAGAAAGAGGGAAACATATCTCTGCTCAAACATTTTCCGAATCTTGCCCTAACACAGGCCATTGCTTTCCTGCTCATGTCTTGCTGCAATATCCCAACACCTTCTCCAACTCTTGCAATGGACAGACGCTTGTTCTACTTGGCCGAAGAGATCCTCTACTTGTCCCGTTATTACCCTTGAGCAGAGTAATCAGAAGGAGCAATTAACCAACTGGACATTGTGCCATACACTGAACACAGTACGAAGAGCAGGAGGCAACGTTGGCAAGAACGCCCCGGGATTTTGCCGCTTTGCAGTTGTCTGACACATAACACAGCTTCTGCGCTACCCGCTTAGGACCTCACGACCACCATGAGAACTGCTACATCATCACATCGTCGAAGAGGATGGCATCCATGGCTCGTGGCTCGTCAATGGGCATAACTGCTAGAATCATCGTCACCTGAATCACGCAATCTGAACAACGTCTCATAGGAGAGAGAGAGAAAGAGAGAGAAAGTCGAAATATCTGTGCTCGTCTACTACTTCCTGCCACCGCGAGAGAGAGAAAGAAACTGAGGATGAAGCTCTGCACAAGACTCTAGAGAAACAAGAAGCGCTACACCAAACGCGCTACACTAAAACTTTAGCAGAGAGAACGAGAGAGAGAGAGAAAAAAAAATTGCGCTCTCTTTGCACCTGCTTTTCTGCGCCTTCTGTATAAAACACTGTATAACAGATAGAGAGATCCTTCTGAGACAACAACAAAATCTATGCGAGAGAGACCTCTGTGCACGCTGCGAGATTTGCATCATCATCACGATGTGCTGACTTCATTCCCGATAGAGGCGGAGCTGGCAGCTTACCGGCAATAGCTCTATTTTTGGTCAAATACATCGAATGTTATGTCGACGTTACTCTTTGATTATAGCCATAGCATACGTGGCATACTGATGCATGTCAGGAAGTGATGCAGAAAGGTGCAGGCACACAAATGGTCTATCATGCGTTGAACACGAGATTTTAAGGAGTATGGTTTAGATTTTACATCATTATAAGGTGAACTCGATCTCTTCACAGAACGGCTCGAAAACCATTCGTATATGCGCTTGCAGATAAATACGTGATTCGTACACCTGGCGAAGCTATCATTTGTTAGGTAATTAGTAAGGCATCACTTATAATATCATTATTAATAGAGTTTGCATATGGGAGCGCAAACACTTCTACTTCGCAAAGCTACTGCTCACGCACGTGATTCAAATGTTGTGAGGTTCACATTAAGGATTACTTTGATAATTTACTCCAAGATCACATCCACTCGACTATATTCTTTGGCAAATGAACCTTGGCATCAATGATCACTTGGCCATATTACATCCATTGAATGCTACCTCATATTGTAGAACAAATCTGCCAAGCCATCGACCATTTTTTTGTGGTATTTATCCTTCTATATTATCCTTCAATTATTGCACATACAAGGCATCAACCGTTGTATCTATACGGTCCTTTTGTAAAGCCCAAAGTTAATTGACCCTTAGTTTGACATATCACTATTTGGCACTAAGTGCCCATCTTTGTACATCAAGCATATAAGAAAAAGAATCTTTTGTGTGTGCAGGTGTGGGTTGGAGGCTAGTCTAAGCCCACCCACCAAACTCTCTCCAAGTGTCTAAGCCTACTGTAAGGCTCAGTTGGTGTACAACGGGCTAATCTAAGCCCCCTCCTCTCGCGTCGACTTATCTTGGTGTTGTACAAGTGCAGGGCTACTCTAAGCCCCCCCCCCCCCCCCCCCCCCCCCCCCCTCCCCCAAGAATTTTGAGTGTGGTGTCCAATTATTCATTTCAAGCTTTGCAATTATTTTGAAGCGGTATTTTTGGCAAGTGTCTTTCTAAACACTTTATCCTCAAAGCTTTGTAATGACCAAAAGTGAAGGTAGCTCATTATCTATGGCTAACTTCTTACCCTCTTTCACCCCTATTTTTATGCCTAAGGATGAACGCCCCAATGGACAAAATTACAATCTATGGAAAGACGTCATGCGCGCCTATCTCTACACAAATCTCCTTCATGAGGTAGTAGATGGGTCAGATCCCGAACCCAATAGGGATATCAACTTAGACAATTGGCATGTGTGGAATGTCAAGGACTCTCATAATTGAACACAAAGCACTTGTGGCGACCACTCCCAAGAAAGAATGGATTTTTGATAGTGGTGCTTCATCCCACATGTGCCATGACAAAGATGATTTTCATGAGTTTGAAGAGTATCAAGGACAAGTTTACCTTGGAGATAACAAGTGCATCGAAATCCAAGGAAGAGGAAAAGTTCAAGTCACTAACGAGGCCAAATCACTAAAAGATGTTCTTTATGTACCAAGCCTCTGTAAGAATCTTCTTTCAGTCAAATCCATCACAAAGTGCAACATGAAGGTTCAATTCGATCACAAGAAAGTTCAAGTCATTGATCACGAATCCAATGAAGTGATAGCTCAAGGCCACGAAGACAACAGTCTCTACAAGCTTTCAAGTTTTATAGCCAAAGATTCAACTCTTAGCTTATGGTGCAGATTTGGGCATACCTCTTGCTTAGCTAAGATCTCTTCCAATCATCTTGTCAAAGGTCTACCCAGGATCGCACAAGAGGAATTGAATTGCAAAGCATGTGACAAGCAAACAACTTTCTCTTTGCCTAAAGAAGCATCCATTTCTGCAAATAAACCCTTAACATTAGTCCATATCGACATTTGTGGACCTATGAGTACACCTTCTCTAAGTGGGTCACTTTACTTCTTCCTGATTGTAGATGACTTCACTAGGTACACATGGGTTTATTCACTCAAGCATAAAGAAGATGTCATTTCCAAGTTTAAGGCATGGACAGAAACAGTTGAAGAAGACTTTCGAAGTTCTTTGGAGACCATCCAATCTGATGGAGATAGTAGCTTTTTCAAACAAAACTTCTCCAAGTACTTGAAGCAACATGGAATCAAGTATCAAGCCAAGCAAGATACTCAACCGGGTAGTGCATTACAAAAGAGTCGAAGTGTGATCCAAATGGCTAAAGTTATGCTTAGACAAAAGCAACTTCCACTAAAGTATTGGGGTGAAGCAGTGCAGACAGCAGTACATATACAGAACAGAGGTGTTTCAGATGTTTTGAAGAACAAAACACCATTTGAGGCTTACTTTCAAAAGAAGCCAAGTGTAAGCTATTTCCGCGTCTTTGGTAGTGATGCCTACGTCCAAGGCCATGATGATGATCGGCCTAAGCAATACATTTTCATTGGGTATAATGAGCGACAAAAGGCATACAAAATCTATGACCCAAAGAGTCACTCAATTAGAGTAACCAAAGACTGCACCTTTGATGAATACTCTAAGTATTCATCCCCTTTGGATCCTCCCATTTCCGATTCCGAGAGGGATCATTCCAGTTTTGAACAGTCACACTATGTGGAGCATGCTCTCTTTGTACATGACTTTCCCGATCATGGTACAATTTTGGAGCATGAGGAATCAGAGATATCATCTCAGCTTATACCTCAGATGGATATACCTATCATATCATCGCAGGTTTATATTTCACCTCAGCTTTAGTTGGGCATTACTCCAAGATCAGTGACTCATCATTTTCCATTCCTATCTTCGTGAGTCCACTTACCTCGTCTACATCAGCATTCTGAGCATGTACTTCTCCATTCATGGAGTCCAACATCTGGTCACTTACCACATGACACTCCTACATCTACCTGGATTCATCCCTCAGTTGGATCCTATTTTGAGCGTGCTTCTTGATTCAGAGGGGGCTTCCATGGTCCTACCAATACACAGCAAGACTTTGTACACTCCATGGAGGCTTACAGCATACAGATGTACTACCATGTGACTATGATTTTATGCTTCATGCTTTATGTTTCACTCTTGCAGGACCTACTTCTTGGCGATACACATAGTGTGGTGGACATTGTCAAAGCTTTGAAGGTTGTTATGTACCACATGGAGTCATCCTATCTATCTCACATGGAGGTCATCTCGTCCAGTGAGATCTTGTTCCGTTCTTGTACCTCATTGGTGGCATACCTCTGGAGCATCCGCTTGATCCACCTGCTGGACATATTATGGAGTACCTGGTGATCCCACATGGTCGATACCACTTGGAGGCTATGGATTCCTAGACGACAACTTCCTATTTTGTGCTCGTGCTGCTGATACATTCTTGGTGAACCTTTCTCACATACCCTAGCAGCCTCCATATACTGCAAAATGGAGCTGCAAAGGGGGTGTTGAGAATATGAGAGTGCATCTCCCTTTTGTATCTTGGAGTCACTCTATTTCCATTTCATTTCCATTACATTTCCTTGTATTTCCTTTGTATTTGGGTACCTTGCCATTTGCTTCTACCAGTTGTATTCATTCTCCTTTCATAGGAATTATCCCTCATGAGATGTATTTTGGAAAGCCCCTCACAAATCTATATAAGGAGGGCCTCTCCCCCATTTTTATTTGGTTAGAAGCTTGAGGAGCCTACTCCATGCTCTTGGCAAGTTCATTTCTAATCCACATGAGTTTACCCATTTCATGGTCTACTCATTTTGTGTCTCACACATTCTTTGTTTTGTGAGAGTACTTTACTTTTCATTTTGCTTCCGTGTGTGTACTCTCTACACCACCCTACGTGGCACTTTTTACAATAAAATAATTGATGCATATAGTCATTGTTGGAGATAGATGTCTGCGGAAGCACGCGAACAGCACAAGGAGGAAGAAGAAGCTTGGAGCACAAACACACAATACTGAATATATTACTAGAGAATGTACAAAGATAAGTAGCCCATTAGGGCAATAGGCGTATATACAAGCCGAGGGAAAAAAACCTCCTAAAGAGGGAAAAAAGTGTTGAAGATAAATATACAAGCTCATTTTCATATGAGCCATGCTTAGATAAATTTACCAACTATAAAGATAAAGAAAAAAGTGGAGGAAAAAAAGGAAAACATAATAAAAGAAAAAGTCTAGTCAAAATTCATGATGAGTAAAAGATACAATATCTTGCCTTGTAGTTAGTAGCATGTAGTGGAGAAAGTGGTGAGTTAAGAAGGAGGCACAAATATCTTCACATGCTCATTGGTTATAAAAGTGAAGTGGGAGCACATTCAAAACAAGGAGAGAAAGAAGCAAGAGCTCCCAGTAGTCGGATCTAGCCATTTTGTCATTTTGGTTTTCCCTTAGACTCCTTCCAGCCGCACGTCAATTTGTACACAGCTCTGTTGCAGAGCTCATATCTCAGTGCATATGTAACCATTTTGTAACATTCATTGGAAAGCTTATCTCTTGTACTTTCTGCATATCAAATATCTCTTTGAAAGCTTATGTAGTTTGTGAGATATCAGTGAAAGAGTGAAGTCCAGTTTTTCAGTATACCTGTGTAGATAGGTAGTCTATTTTGGTCGGTTCAGTTTCCCAACCAAAACATATCCAAATTGTGTGATTTTTGTCTTGTTGGAAAGCCCTTGGCATCTACTTTCACTATCTCAAATATCTCATTCAGATATTTGAGAGTGAAGTCCAGTTTTTCAGTATAGCTGTGTAGATAGGTAGTCTATTTTGGTCGGTTCAGTTTCCCAACCAAAACATATCCAAATTGTGTGATTTTTGTCTTGTTGGAAAGCCCTTGGCATCTACTTTCACTATCTCAAATATCTCATTCAGATCATTCATATTCTGTGAGATATCTGTTAGAGAGTAAAGTCCAGTTTTATAGTGTACTTATGTGTGCAAGTGGTCTATCTTGATGAGTTGAGTTTCCTAATCAAAACGCATCCGAATTACTTGATTTTTATGTTGTTGGAAAGCTATTTGTGTCTACTTTCTCTATACCAAATATCTTTCTCAAAGGATATATATTCAGAGAGCTATCAGTCCGAGAGTGAAGCTCAGTTCTTCAGCATATCTGTGTGGACAGGTAGTTCATCTTTGACAGTTGTGTTTCCTAATCAGAACTTGTCCAAATTAAGTCATTTATAGCTTGTTAGAAAGCTCTCTTTGTCTACTTTGATTGAATAAAGTATCAAGTCCATTTGAGTTTTGTGTTGAGAGCAGCAAGCTATCTAAGGTGTAGATGTTTGTCCAAGTGCTGCACATACAAGGGTTCACTACACACTTCCGTTGCACATAGGAGAGCTCGTTCTCCACAGTTGGTATTAGAGCAAACTTGGTGTTGAAGCTTCATCAACAGAGCTGGAGGTGAAGCAAAGCAAAAGAGGAGCTACAAAACAAGAAGGAGCTTCAGAAACGCAAGAGCAAAGGATTATAACTATTCGAGGTAACTCTCAAAGTCTTTGATACTCTTCAATGGCTGTCTTGGGTCAACAAGTAGAGAAGTTGGACAAGGATAACTATCCCGTGTGGAAGTTTAGAATGACCAACTACCTAATGGGCAAAGGCTTATGGGGTATTGTGAGCGGCGATGATGCTCAACCTCAAATCAATCAAGCTATGGCCACCGAATTCCAAAGGAGGCAAGCAAAAGAATGGGAAGAGAGGAATAGGAGAGTCATGTTCCTCATTTCGCAAGTCATTACTAATGCCATGGTAGGTCATATTCAACATCTAGAGAAAGCTAAGGATGCTTGGGAAGCTCTTGAAAGGATGTATTCAACAAATACCAAAGCTAGGAAACTTCAACTCAAGAATGAGTTGAACACAATCAAGAAAAGTTCGAGTCAATCCATAGCTGAATATACTTTGAAGATTAAGGAGCTAAGCGATGCTTTAGCTTCTATTGGCACAACGGTTGAAGACGAAGATCTTGTGTGTTATACTCTCAATGGCTTGAGAGAAGATGAAAGATGGAAGCCTTTTATAACTTCCATTAACTTGAAAGATGTATATCCAGGTTTTGAACAACTAATCCCTCATCTTGTCACAGAAGAGCTTAGCTTCGGTGGTCCCAAAGGAAAGGATAGCCACAACCAAATGTTATATGCAGGTCGAGGTAAAGGAAGAAACTCAAGAGGAGGCTCAAGAGGAAAAGGAAGAGGTCACAACCACTCCAACTACAATCAAAACAATTCGGAAGACAACAAGGATGCATCAAATGCCAACACACAAGGAAGAGGTCGAGGTAGAAGTAGAGGAAGAGGCCGAAGCTCCTACAATTCTCATAAAGGTATAACATGCTATCATTGTGGTAAAGTAGGACACTATGCTAGAGATTGTTGGCTAAAGAATGGAAGACCAAATGGAGGCAATCAAAGGAACCAAAGCAACTATGCAAGCACCTCAAGTGAAGGAAGCAAGGACACACTACTTGCAATGAGACATGAGTATAAAAGCTCTTGTGAAGATGACAAAAAATGGTACATTGATTCAGGTTGTAGTAACCATATATCATGCCAAGGAAGTTTGTTAACTAATCTATAGGTACCAAGTGGAAAAGGATGTGTTGAAACAGGTGATGATACTCAACACATGATTAAACACATTGGAGATATAAGGCTTGGAGATACAAGCAGAGCAAAGGTACTATCTAATGTTCTTCATGTTCCTACAATTTCAAAGAACTTGATTTTAGTAGGACAAATGGTAGAGAAGGGTTATCATGTCATATTCAATGAGAATGGGTGCTTCATAAAGAATCCAAAAGAAGGCTTCAAGGTCATTGCTCGAGGTAGAAGAGAAGGAAGGATGTTCACTTTGGATGTCCAACATCCACATGGAAAGGTCATGTACATTCAATGTGGGAACAAGAAGATTTCAGAGCTGGACTTATGGCACAAAAGAATAGGACACATCAACATTCCAGAGCTGAAGGACATGAGCAAACATGAAGTGGTAAGAGGTCTTCCAAAATTTAATAGCATTGACTACATGAGTTATGTGAAGCTTGTCAACTAGGAAAGCAAACGAGGCAGCCATTCAAGAGGAGCAATTATGTGGCTCCAAATGTCTTGGACTTGATACATACGGATGTATGGGGACAACCCAAGAGGCATCAATGGCTGGTAATAGATTTTTTGTCACCTTCATTGATGATCACTCAAGAAAGGTATGGCTGTTTTGTATGAAGCAAAAATCAGAGGTGTTTTCTATATTCAAAAGATTCAAAGTTGAAGTTGAAAAGGAAACAGGAAGGTCTATCAAAACCTTAAGGTCCGATGGTGGAGGAGAATACTTCTCCAAAGAATTTTCAGATTTTCTACAAGAGAATGAGATCAAAAGGCAATTCACTTGTAGGTATACACCACAACGAAATGGGGTAGCTAAGAGGAAAAATAGGCAAATTGCTGAAATTGCAAGATGCATGCTCAACGAGATGAAGGTACCATTGTACTATTGGGCTGAAGCTACCACAACCGCCATTTACTTGATGAATAGGTGCACAACATCGGGAATACATCACTTGACTCCAGAAGAGGTATATTCCGGTAAGAAACCTGATCTTACACACCTCAAAGTTTTTGGATGTGTTTGCTTTGTTCACATTCCACAAGAAGTTAGAACAAAGATGGAACCAAGATCAGAAAAATGCATTTTCATCGGCTACTCGACGGAGCAAAAAGGATACAAGTGTTACAACCCTAGAACAAAGGAATTAAGAGTCTCACGAGATGTGGTCTTTGATGAACTAAGACCATGGTATGAAGATAAAGGAAAGGAAAAGATTCTTGAAGAAGATTGTGATGATTATGCAGGAACAAATCAAAGAGAAGTTCAACAATCAAGCACAAAGGCTTCAGGTCCTGAGGCATCTACATCAAATGAAGAATGTTCAACATGGAGGGGGAGCCATTCTTTGTCTCCAAATTCAGCTCATAGTAGAGCCAAAGATGCAAGTGCTACTCCAAACAATGAGGTAGATGCAAGTGAAGAAAGTTGGAACCATCCCTATATACGGTGATAACATGTCAAGTATTTACTTGGCAAGCAATCCTATGTTTCATGCAAGGAGCAAGCACATAGAGGTCCACTACCACTATGTAAGGGAGAAGGTGCTGAGCAAAGATGTGGAGGTAAAGTTCATCAGAACCAAAGAGCAGGTTGCATATATGTTTACAAAGTTCTTGGATGCTTCTAAACTCAAAGGTTTCAAGGATGCGATAAATTTGAAGGACATGGATGAAGATAACTCCAAAATGAGCTTGAGGGGGAGTGTTGAAGATAAATGTACAAGCTCATTTTCATATGAGCCATGCTTGGATAAATTTACCAACTATAAAGATAAAGAAAAAAGTGGAGGAAAAAAGGAAAAAATAATAAAAGAAAAAGTCTAGTCAAAATTCATGATGAGTAAGAGATACAATATCTTGCCTTGTAGTTAGTAGCATGTAGTGGAGTAAGTGGTGAGTTAAGAAGGAGGCACAAACTTCTTCACATGCTCATTGTTTATAAAAGTGAAGTGGGAGCACATTCAAAACAAGGAGAGAAAGAAGCAAGAGCTCCCAGTAGTCGGATCTAGCCATTTTGTCATTTTGGTTTTCCATTAGACTCCTTCCAGCCGCACCTCAGTTTGTACACAGCTCTGTTGCAGAGCTCATATCTCAATGCATATGTAACCATTTTGTGCGTTTAAACATTCATTGGAAAGCTTATCTTGTGTACTTTCTCCATATCAAATATCTCTTTGAAAGCTTATGTAGTTTGTGAGATATCAGTGAAAGAGTGAAGTCCAGTTTTTTAGTATACCTGTGTAGATAGGTAGTCTATTTTGGTCGGTTCAGTTTCACAACCAAAACATATCCAAATTGCGTGATTTTTGTCTTGTTGGAAAGCCTTGGCATCTACTTTCACGGTCTCAAATATCTCATTTAGATCATTCATACTCTGTGAGATATCTGTTAGAGAGTAAAGTCCAGTTTTATAGTGTACTTATGTGTGCAGGTGGTCTATCTTGATGAGTTGAGTTTCCTAATCAAAACTCATCCAAATTACTTGATTTTTAGCTTGTTGGAAAGCTATTTGTGTCTACTTTCTCTGTACCAAATATCTTTCTCAAACGATATATATTCAGAGAGCTATCAGTCCGAGAGTGAAGCTCACTTCTTCAACATACCTGTGTGGACAGGTAGTTCATCTTTGTCAGTTGTGTTTCCTAATCAAAACTTGTCCAAATTAAGTCATTTATAGCTTGTTAGAAAGCTCTCTTTGTCTACTTTGATTGACTAAAGCATCAAGTCCATTTGAGTTTTGTGCTGAGAGCAACAAGCTATCTAAAGTGCAGATGTTGGACATAGGAGAACTCGTTCTCCACAAAAAGTGCCCCCGCGGTCCTAGTGTGTTTACACACATCACTACCTAAATATATCAACAAATCCACCCTAGGAGTGATGCGGTGAACAAGGAGCTGGCACTCATGTATAAGGAAGTGCCAAGCTATGTGGAAATCACTCCACAAAAGGAAGTAAGCCCAAAGCTTTGCGGAAAGCTTCAAACTTCTCCCTAGGCAGAGCCTTCGTGAAAAGGTCTGCTATGTTCTTCTGCGTGGGCACATATGCCAAGCTGATCTCCCTAGCAGAGAACCTCTCCCTGACATAGTAATAATGCACCTCAATGTGCTTAGTGCGAGCATGGAACACAGGGTTCCTCGCAACTGCCAATGCACTCTGACTGTCAGTGAAGATGGTGGTGGCAGAAGACTGGCCAACACCCAAATCAGCCATAAGGTGTCTAAGCCACACACACTCAACAGTCGCTGTGAAAGCTGCCCTATACTCAGCCTCACAATTGGAAGTGGCCACAATAGGCTGCTTCTTGCTAAACCAAGATATACATGAGCTACCAAGATGAAGCAAAAACCACTGGTGGACACACGAGTGTCATAGCAACTAGCCCAATTTGAGTCAGAAAAAGCATGCAAATCTGGCGGTAGTGATCCCCCCTTGGGATAAAACAACCCAAGTAGCCGAGTACCACTCAAGTAGCGAAAGATGTGCTTAACCGCCTTCCAATGCGTGACTCCTGGGCAATGCATAAACCTGCTCATCTGTGAGACAACAAACTGAATATCTGGCCGAGTAATGCATAAGTAAATCAAGCATCCAACAGCCTGCTGATAGAGAACAACATCAAATGCATCTCCAACATCATGAAGACTCAATCGTAAACCTGTCTCCATAGGAGTGGCAATAGGCTTATAGTCTTCAAGGCCAAAACGTTGCAATAATGTGTCAATATATTTCGTTTGACACAAAGCCATTCCACCATCAACTTGCATAAACTGAATGCCCAAATAGTGATGCAAATGCCCCAAATCAGACATCTCAAATGAGGCATGCAAATCAGCCTTGAAATCAGCAATATGCTTCTCAATAGGACCAGTGAGCAGCATGTCATCAACATAGACAACAATGATCAGAAGCACATCATTAGCACGCTTAACATATAAGGTGCTTTCAGTTGGACTGTTCTCAAAACCATGTGCAACCAGATAGGCATGTATCTTCTCATACCAAGCACGTGGTGCTTGCTTTAAACCATATCATGCCTTCTTTAACCTGCACACCTGGTTTTCATGCCCTTTCTACACAAAGCCACGGGGCTGAGAAACATACACTTCTTCATGCAAGTCACCATTCAGAAATGCTGTTTTAATGTCCAACTGATGTACATTCCAACCATGATGGGCTGCAAGTGCACAAATGCTCCGAACAGTAGTCATACGGCATGTAGGTGCAAAGGTCTCATCAAAATCAATGCCTCTTTCCTGCGCATAACCCTTTGCAACAAGCATAGCCTTATACGTGTCAATTGTACCATCAAGTTTACGCTTCAGCTTGTATACCCACTTAGTGCCAATGGCCTTCTTGCCAGGAGGCAAGTCACATAAAGACCATGTACCATTCTTCATTATAGCATCATATTCAAATTGCATAGCAGCCATCCAATTTTTTGAATTCTGTGCTTCATCAAAAGAAACAGGTTCATTCTCATCATAGAGACTAGACACAGCCATAGCATAGCAATCTGATGCAAAGGAGGCACTATGAGAGCCCGAACGAGTACGATATGACAAAGGTGCATCTAATTTGCTGTCACGCAAAGTCTGCACCAGCCATTTTGGCATAGTTTTTGCCTACTCAATATCAGCTCTTTCATCAACAAGTGCATCATGTAAATATGCATCAGAAATAGAATGATCTGCATCATCATATGAAACCTGCAGAGGCTGAGAAGTTGCCTCATTAGGACCAGCACTAGACTGTCCACCTGTAAAAAGAGGCATCAAAGTATCATACATGTCTTTGGAGCTAACAGATGTTTCCTTAGTACATGAAATCAATGGCTGAATAGCATCTTCCACAAAGACAACATCACGGCTAACCAGAATGCATTTAGTCTGTGGATGATATAGACGATAGCCTTTACTTTCAGAACTGTACCCAACAAAAATACATTTTACTGCCTTATCATCCAATTTTCTGCGATGTTGTTCAGGCACTAGTGCATATGCCAAACAACCAAAAACACACAGATGAGCAACAGATGGCTTGGGATCATGCCAAGCCTCATATGGAGTGATAGACTGCAGCGCTTTAGTGGGACACCTGTTAAGTACATATGCTACACACATGACAGCCTCAAGCCAGAAACTATGAGATAAAGCCTGACTCTTGACCATGCACCTTGCCATCTCCATGAGTGACCTGTTCTTTCGTTCAACAACTCCATTCTGTTGAGGTGTATACGGCACTGTACACTGGTGTTTTATCCCACGTTCAGCCAGAAATGCATTAAAATCAGAAGACATACATTCCCCTCCTCGATCAGAACGGAGGGTGCCCATTTCACATGCTGACATAATTTCAGCCAAAACCAAAAACTGTTTGAAGCACATGAACACTTTGGACTTTGCTTTGAGTGGATATACCCATGCATGCCTGGAAAAATCATCAATGAAAGTCACGAAGTAAAGGTAATTTCCAAAAGAGGGTGTCTACATAGGACCACAGAAATCACTATGTACAAGCTGCAATTTCTGCGTAGCCCGAACTGAACCATCTTTTGGAAAGGATGAACGCTGCATTTTGCCCAAATACAGCCCTCACAAACATGTTTTCCAGGTGCCTCAAGTTTGGGCAAAGAGGACACCATTTCAGATTTCTGCACGCGTAGCAAACTAGCAAAATTCAGATGACCAAAGAGTGCATGCCAAAGCTTTGCATCTGATATAGCCTGAGAATCATGAACTGCACATGCCAAATCATTCACAGATCTTTCATAGTCTATGAGCTTATACAGCCCACGACATAAAATGCCAGAAGCAATAATCACATCGCCATTTGATAGATCATGAACTGTACACCTGTCATCAACAAATTTCACTGAGATTTTACAAGCCATAATTAAATGTGAGAGAAGGGAATCATACAAAAAATATATAATTAAGGAAGGTTTCCACATGGAGAATCAAAAGTGACATAAGTGACATATGATTCTTTTAAGCTACCTAGAGGGGGTTCACACGGTCTCCAAATTTAATCCAAATGAACTCCCTCTTGAGTGATCTACAATAAATTTCATTAATGATGTATATGCAAGTATCAAGCAATGAGTGCATATACATGTATATGCTCCTTCAAAAGGTAATTCTATAAACTATCAATAACCAACACAAGTTGTAAGGCTAAGAGAGAGCTTGAAGGATTTAGATTAGTGGCTTTGTGTAAAAATTGTGGGCTTGAAGGCAAAATGGATAATTTCATGTTCCTCTTCCCAACCCCCATGCAAGGGCTAGCTGATAAGTGTTTTAGTCAATTTCCAAATGGCATTTTACCACATCTACTATTATGTTGGATACCTTCAAGGATAGTTTTATACCAAGGAATATAGTAGGAAGAACCTTGGATGAGCTCGAAATGCTTAAACTCAAACCAAGAGAAACTTCTCACAAGAGCAACAACACTTATTGGAAATCTTCCAAATGCCTTAGGGATTTTTTTTGTCAAAAAATGGGTAGACCCCTATTGACATAATGCAACTTAAGGAAGTTCCTTCTACCATAAAGACCTTAGATAGTTTTATAGTAGCAATTTCAAGAATTGAGCAAGCTAGGATCCAATTTGGAGGATTTGGTTCAATTTTAGTTCCAACCCTCTCTATTATTGGAGGTAGACCCTAAAAACAATGATGTCAATGATTCGATGAAGGAAATAGAAGCTTTGAAGGTCAAAATCCATATGTTGATTGTTAAGGATAAGTTGGATATGTACTAATTACCCATTTTTGGCATACATGATGTGTCATGTATTGTAAGCAAGGCCTCCCTTCACTCCTCACAAGTCATTCCACTCTAGCTCATTGCTAAGAGTATGCATCCTCTCCTCATGGAGTCTCCATGCTCATAGAGCATCTTATGTAAGTCATTTCCATTTCTACTTTAATTCATTTCATCATGTTTTGTTATCTCTTGTTCCTTCCTCCATAACTTATTAGATGTGTGCATATGATTAGAGTAGGAGTAGTTCTTTGTTATTTCACATGGTATCAGAGCATAGGTTAACTGTTTTTCCCTTTGGGTTATGGTTTTTTTATCTTCGTCATTATCATGTATGTTATTCTTAATCCCTCCCTCCCTCCCTTTCACATCTTTCTAATAAAATGCTTCTAAGCACTATTCCGTTTTTTTCTTATCATAATCTATTCTAATGATCTTGCTTATCACCTCTCTCTCTCAAGAGCAGTTGATTTATGCTGATGAAGTTTTGCCAGATAGTTCACTTGTGTAGACTGTTCTTAATGGGCTTCCAGATTCATATAAGAGTTTTGCTTCTACTCTTTGTTTGATGATGATGAAACATAATCCAAATGCCTTAAACATTTGAGGTGTTGCTCTCTGTTTTGCTATAAGAAGGCCAATTTAGGTAGAACAGGTCAATTATGCATGTCGCATATTAAACTTTCTTAGTTAGTGAGAATGGCAAAGATAAATGGAGCTCATCTACTAGTAAGGAAAAAATTTTCAATGCCTCATAATCAAAGAAAGGAAGAAAAAGATTTCAAGAAAACAGAAAAGCATAAACAATCTTGCAAGCATTATAAGGCAAATGATCACATCATAAAGAGTTGTCTAAAACTAGCTACAAAGGAGGAAAAGAAGAAAGAGGCTAGAATGGTTGTTGCAAAAGACTCGACACCTAAAATAAAGTCTTCTAATCTTGTTTAAAATGAAGAATGCATCCAAACTTGAGTCAGCTTCTAAACATGTATCTGAAGATTGTATTTTGGAGAAAATGTAGACTTCCTCCTTCCCAAAAGATGGATCAATCAGAGCTGCTTATAAATTGCAACTTGCCCATATTCATGTTCATGGTTCTATGCAAATACCTTCATTTGGGAACTACCTATCCGTTGTGACTTTCATTGATGAATTTTCTAGGCATGCATGGGTTTTTGCATTGAAAGCAAAGTTTGAAGTGTTTATGTGCTTCAAATAGTTCTTGGTTATGGCTAAAAATATGTTAGCATGTAAAATGGGCAACCTTCATTTTGATGGAGGAGGGAACACAATGTCTTTCTAAGTTAAATGCATTTCTCATTGAGAAAAGGATAAAACATCAGTGTACAATATTCTAACTCCATATGAGGCCTGGCATGGTTGTAATCCATCTGTTGCTCATATGTGTTGTTGGATACAATTCCAAAAGCAAAGGGGATTCTCATCTGTATCATCCTTAGAATAAACAAAGTCTAGTTAGCTGTGATGTTTATTTTGTGGAAGATGCAATTTAGCCCTTCATAAGACATTAGTTAGCTCAAATGAGGTGAATGAAACTTTAGTGCTTCTTTTTACAGGTGCATAGTCAAGTGCTAGCCTAAATGAGGCAATTTCTCAAACTTTACAAGTTCCAAATAATGATGCAAACTAGTCAATCTCTGATAAAAATTTACATGATGCACTTGTTGATGAGAGGACTAACATAGAGGAGGTAAAAATTATAGCTAGATGGCTGGAGTACACATTTAGAGAGAGCAAAATAGATGCATCTTTGTCATATCATACTCGTTCAAGCTCTCATTGTCCTCCTTTGCATCTGATTGTTATGCAATGGCTTGCTCTAGTCTTTGTGATGAGAATGATCTTATTTCTTTTGACGAAGCATAAAAATAAAAAAATTCGATGGCGATTATGAAAAATATGAAGCAATTATGAAGAATGGTAGTTCTTTATGTGATTTGCCTCAAGCACAAAAGGCCATCGACACTAAATGGGTATACAAGCTGAAACGTGATCTTGATAGAATAGTTGATATGTATAAGGATAGACTTGTTGTCAAAGGTTATGCTCAAAAGAGAGGCATTGATTTTGATGATACTTTTGCTCCCACATGTAGAATAACCACCGTTCATATCTTTTTCGCACTCACATCTCATCATGGTACAGGAAGAAGTGTATGTATTTCCACCTCGATTTTGTGCAGAAAGGGCATGAAACAGTAGTTCTTGCTTCGTGCTTAGTAATTCAACTAGCAAGAAGCGGCCTATTGTGGCCACTTCTAGCTGTGAGCCTGACTATAAGGCATCTTTCACAACGATTGTTGAGTGTGTGTGGCTCAAATGCCTTTTAGATAATTTTGGTGTTGGTCATTCTACCACCACCATCTCTACTGATAGTCATATGCATTGGCAGTTGTGAGGAACCCTATGTTCCATGCTCACACAAAGCACATTGAGGTGCACTATCATTATGTTAGGGAGAGGTTATTTGATGGGGAGATGAGTTTGGCTTATGTGCCCACACAGGATAATGTTGCAAGTTTTTTCACAAAGCCTCTTCCTAGGGAGAAGCTTGAAGCTTTTCACAAAGCTTTTGTTTTACTTCCTTTTGTGGATTGATTCCTCTCCACATAGCTTGAAAATTCTTTATACATGAGAGTGAGTTTCTTGTTCACCACATCACTATGGGGGGGGGGGATTGTTTATATATTTTGAAAGTGATATATGTGAACATGCTTAGGACCGTCAGGTTATTTTTTCCCTCCTTAGAAGCCCCCCCCCCCCAGCTTGTATATATGACTATAACCCTAATGGATCTGTTATCTTTGTGCATTCACTTGATAATACATTTTTTAATGTCTTGTTCTCGAAGCTTCTTCTTCTTCCTTGTGATGTTTGTGTGCTTCCTTATACCTTGAAAAATAACAATGAGCTCACACATAAGGAAACGTAGTTCTAGTGTTTTTTGTGAACAAGGGGCTCCATATGTAATGAGATGATTGGGGGAGAGGGTTGAACGCCCTCTCTAAACTCACCTTAGTTCCATGATGTTGCATCTTTCAAATATGGGGGTTGTACACTATAAATAGACATGTCAAAATGGCTATCAATAATTTCTCAATGATGAGGGTGTGCACATACTTTTGTGCAATTCGAAATTTCCCTAAAAGTAAGAACGATTATGTGTTTGATAAGAAGGGTAGGAAAAATTGAGTTTCTTTTTCTCTCGTCGAAAAAGAAAAATATGCATACATGTTAAGTTCACAACCTAATGGAGTGGAACTCAGGTAACATGACCTCACTTCCAACTCCACCTTGTTGGTGTATGGAGCAAGCCTAAGTGCTTGGCTAAATGCACATTGGACTTCTTTTGATTCAAGGAGCATAAATATACATCCATTGTGGTATATGATGTTGGAGTTAGACGTCTGCGGAAGTATGTGAACAACACAAGGAAGAAGAAGAAGCTTGGAGCACAACACACAATATTGAATGTATTACTAGAGAATGTATAAAGATAAGTATCCCGTTAGGGCAATAGGCATAAATACAAGCCGGGGGAAAAAATCCTCCTAAAGAGGGAAAAAAGTGCCCCGGTGGTCCTAGAGTGTTCACACACATCACTACCTAAATATATCAACAAATCCCCCGCTGGGAGTGATGTAGTGAACAAGTAACTGGCACTCATGTATGAGGAAGTGCCAAGCTATGTGGAAATCACTCCACAAAAGGAAGTAAGCCCAAAGCTTTGCGGAAAGCTTCAAACTTCTCCCTAGGTAGAGCCTTCGTGAAAAGGTCTGCAATGTTCTCCTGCATGCGCACATACGCCAAGCTGATCTCCCCAGCAGAGAACCTCTCTCGGACATAATCATAATGCACCTCAATGTGCTTAGTGCGAGCATGGAACACAGGGTTGCTTGCATCTGCCAATGCGCTCTGACTGTTAGTGAAGATGGTGGTTGCAAAAGACTGACCAACACCCAAATCAGCCATAAGGCATCTGAGCCACACACATTCAACAATCGCTGTGAAAGCTGCCCTATACTCAGCCTCACAACTGGAAGTGGCCATAGTAAGCTGCTTCTTGCTCAACCAAGATATACATGAGCTACCAAGCATGAAGCAAAATCCACTAGTGGACACACGAGTATCATAGCAACCAACCCAATCAGAGTCAGAAAAAGCATGCAAGTCTAGCGGTAGTGATCCCCCCTTGGGATAAAACAAACCAAGTAGCCGGGTACCACTCAAGTAGCAAAAGATGCGCTTAACCGCCTACCAATGCTTGGCTCCTGGGCAATGCATAAACCTGCTCATCTGGGAGACAAGAAAGTGAATATCTGGCCGAGTAATGCATAAGTAAATGAGTCATCCAGTAGCCTATTGATAGAGGAGAACATCAAATGCATCTCCAACATCATGAAGTCTCAATCGTAAACCTGTCTCCATAGGAGTGGCAATAGGCTTACAATCTTCAAGGCCAAAATGCTACAATAATGTGTCAATATATTTTGTTTGACACAAAGCCATTCCACCATCAACTTGCATAAACTGAATGCCCAAATAGTGATGCAAATGCCCCAAATCAGACATCTCAAATGAGACATGCAAATCAGCCTTAAAATCAGCAATATGCTTCTCAATAGGACCAGTGAGCAACATGTCGTCAACATAGACAACAATGGTCAGAAGCACATCATTAGCTTTCTTAACATATAAGGTGCTTTCAGTTGGACTGTTCTCAAAACCATGTGCAATCAGATAGGCATGTATCTCTCATACCAAGCATGTGGTGCTTGCTTCAAACCATATAGTGCCTTCTTTAACCTGCACACCTTGTTTTCACGCCCTTTTTGCACAAAGCCACAGGGCTGAAAAACATACGCCTTTCATGCAAGTCACCATTCAGAAATGCAGTTTTAATGTCCAACTGATGTACATTTCAACCATGATGGGCTGCAAGTGCACAAATGCTCCAAACAGTAGTCATATGGCATGTAAGTGCAAAGATCTCATCAAAATCAATGCCTCTTTCCTGTGCATAACCCTTTGCAACAAGCCTAGCCTTATACCTGTCAACTGTTCCATCAGGCTTACGCTTCAGCTTGTAAACCCACTTAGTGCCAATGGCCTTCTTGCCAGGAGGCAAGTCACATAAAGACCAAGTACCGTTCTTCATTATAGCATCATATTCAGATTGCATAGCAGCCATCAAATTTTTTGAATTTTGTGCTTCGTCAAATGAAACACGCTCATTCTCATCACAAAGACTAGATGCAGGCATAGCATAGCAATCTGATGCAAGAGAGGCACTAAGAGAGCCTGATCGAGTATGATATGATAGAGGTGCATCTAATTTGCTGTCGCGCAAAGTGTGCACCAACCATTTTGGCATAGTTTTTGCCTCCTCAATGTCAGCTCTCTCATCAACAAGTGCATAATATAAAATGCATCAGAAATGGGATGATCTGCATCATCACATGAAACCTGCAAAGGTTGAGAAGTTTCCTCATTAGGACCAGCACTAGACTGTCCACCTGTAAAAAGAGGCAGCAAAGTATCATACATGTCTTTGGAGCTAACAGATGTCTCCTTACTACATGAAAGCAATGGATTAATAACATCTTCCACAACAACAACATCACAGCTAACCAGAATGTGTTTAGTATATGGATGATATAGACGATAGCCTTTACTTTCAGAATTGTACCCAACAAAAATACATTCTACTCGTTTATCATCCAATTTTCTGCGATGTTGTTCAGGCACTAATGCATATGCCAAACAACCACAAACACGTAGATGAGCAAAATATGGCTTGCGATCATGCCAGGCCTCATGTGGAGTGATAGACTACAGCCCTTTAGTGGGACACCTGTTAAGTACATATGCTACACACATGACAACCTCAAGCCAAAAACTATGTGCTAAAGCCTGACTCTTGGCCATACACCTTGCCATCTCCATGACTGACCTGTTCTTTCGTTCAACAACTCCATTCAGTTGAGGTGTATACAACACTATACATTGGTGTTTTATCCCACGTTCTGCCAAAAATGCATTAAAATCGGAAGACATATATTCCCCCCCTCAATCAGAACAAAGGGTGCCCATTTTACATGCTGACAGATTTTCAGCCAAAACAAAAAATTGTTTGAAGCACATGAACGCTTGGGACTTTGCCTTCAATGGATATACCCATGCATGCCTGGAAAAATCATCGATGAAAGTCATGAAGTAAAGATACTTTCCAAAAGTAGGTGTCTGCATAGGACCACATATAATTTCCAAAAGTAGGTGTCTGCATAGGACCACAGACATCACTATGTACACGCTGCAATTTCTGAGTAGCCCCAACTGAATCATCTTTCAGAAAAGAAGAACACTGCATTCTGCCCAAAATATAGCCTTCACAAACATGTTTTTCAGGTGCCTCAAGTTTGGGCAAAGAGGACACCATTTGAGATTTCTACAGGTCTAGCAAACTAGCAAAATTCAGATGACCAAAGCATGCATGCCAAAGCTTTGCATCTGACATAGCCTGAGAATCATGTACTGCACATGCCAAATCATTTACAGATCTTTCATAGTCTATGAGCTTTTATAGCCCACGACATAAAATGCCAGAAGCAATAATCACATTGCCGTTTGACAGATCATGAACTGTACATCTTTCATCAACAAATTTGACAACCAAGCCAATCTTGGCTAATGCTGAAACTGATAACACATTTTGCTTGAGCCCTGGCACAAACAAAGCATCTTACAAAGTGAAAGAACTACCATCACCAGTAGTCAAAATGATCTTACCAACTGCCATAAGAGGATAAGAGGAGTGGTTGGTGCATGTAACAATATTCCGTGTAGGGGCAAGCTCGAGTGAAGAGAAGAAACTGCCCTGTGAGGTAATATGTTTGGTCGCCCCAGTGTCAAAGTACCAAACATTTGTGTCTACTGCAGACTTGCACTACTCATGAGAAGATGGGTCAAAACTACAAACAATGGTAAATGACCATTCTTCTCCTGCACAAGATTAGCAGACTCTGCTTTTGGTGTAGAGGCTTCTGCAACAACCATTCAAGCCCCTTTCTTCTTTGCCTTTTTAGTAGGCAGTTTTGGACAGTTCTTTATGATATGATCATTTCTTTTACAGTACTTGCAAAACAATTTCTACTTTTCTGATTTCTTTTCATCTTTGTCTTCCCTCTTCGATTGTGCAGAATTAGCAAATTTCTGCTTACTTCTTGAAGAGCTCCATTTTCCTTTGCCTTTTTGACTAGCCAGGAAAACTTGATCTGCAACATGCATAATGGACCTGTTTTGCCTGGACTGATCTTCCTGCAACAGAACAAAGACTAACTCCTCAAATGACAAGGCATTTGGATTGCCTTTCATCATCAACCAAAGAGTAGAAGCAAAACTCTGATATGAATCAGGAAGACCATTCAGAATGGTATGCACAAGTGAGCTATCTGGTATAACCTCATCAGTAGAAATCAATTGTTCCTTCAAGTCTTTGATCTGTGTTAGAAAATTGTCCATAGAATCACCTTCATTCATGTGCTCACTCTCCAACTGTTTTCGGAGGAAAGCAACACGAGCCTCATTCCTAGCTTGGTACAATGTGGTAAGTGTATCCCAAGCATCCTTAGCTGTTCTGCAAGAGCGAATGTGAGGAATAATGGCACATTTCATAGACAAAGCTATCAATGCATGTGCCTCGGCATCTCTGCCATCCCAACGAATTCTCAACACCCTGCACAATGTTCCACAATCCTTTTGCAACCAATACATGTCGCATCATATAAGCCCACAATGGGTAGTTGGTACCATCCAACTTATCCTCAATAGCCAACATACAAAATATGTCATTGCTTTCAGCCATGGTCGGTGACTAAAATACCTTGATGCAGAAAATTGACTATATCTCAAAAAGTTGAACGGAACTACCCAGATGAGTTGTGCTAAACCTATTTTTGCATCACAAGGTCGTCTTTTGCCTATGCTTGCTCTCTTGACAGCCGACCTCCCATGAATACACATACAGAGATACGATGTGTTCTCCTCCCAGCCAACGTCCGAGCTGCTCAAGTTTCTCATAATGAGATTTTCTTCTTAGTCTTTTCTACCATATATTAATACTCCAAATTGATGCCATGTGGCATGAGTGCCACGTCACCCAAGAGGATATACATCCATAACATGACATTTCCTTCCCCTTGAAAGCATTTTTGTCCTCGAAAATGTAAATGAAATGTCCATAATGGTAGAAGAAAGTGCTCGAACTTCCTTGAACCAAATGTACTCTATGTACATGGTCATCTTTGTGTGTTGTTTCCGCGTATCCTTCCCCTTAAGAAGCCTCATATGAGATCATCTCAAAGGTGGGAAACCATCTGAGTGGTGCCTACTATCTCCCACATACACTCAACTTCGAAATTATCACTCCCATACATATAACATCATCCAAATGACCTAAGTCCATATGATGTAGCGTCTATGGAGTAATAATATAAAAAGTAAGTCTAAGGTGCCAAGCTTATAGGCTTGACCATATCATAATGGAGGTAGTAAACCATAGAATCCTCTGAAGTATAGAACAAAGTCCCATACAAAGTGACTCCAAACCCATCTAATACTAAATGATAGATTTCCCTCATACCACTCTAGGACTCCCTAACCTTGAGTGTACTCACAAGTAGTAGTTTAATCTAAACTACCTTTGTGATCTATGCAAATCCATCATCTAGTTCATGGTAGTAAAATGTAGTCTCTACATTTCACCAACCAAGAAGTCTCTGGTTTGTCATCCTTTACCATTGGACTAAGTTCTATTGGAACAACGTCTATTGGCACTAGTGCAAACTCTAAACTATTCTCTTCCCTGTAGTTTGCCATAAGAATGCAAAAAAACATTCCCTTCGAGATTCAGATAATCCCTTAGTACCCAATCTCCTAATTGATGCTCACACATCATCCTCATGATGAAGCATCAACTGAGAGTTTGGTACCCCAATAGGTTAGATATATCCCTATCTCCTAGAAACTCTACAGAAAGGTATCATCAATCTACTCCCAATGTAACTAATGTCAATAATTAGATTATCTCATCTAGTCAAGGACCATCACTGAAAGTAGCCTAACTTCTTCTCTCTAGAGTCTATAGGTGAGACTCAATCTAACCATCATGATTAACTGATCTCCCTTTTGTCTTTGATAGAAGAGTGCCACTTCTATCTAGACAACCAAAATGAGAAAGTGAAACTCTCTCCATGCCTCTCTCTATATAATCTCCTCTAAGAAAAAGAGCTCTGGTAGTGGAATGTATTCCACTTTCCCTTTCCCTTTGGAAGAGACTCCTTTGGATCCATTTGCTCTACTCCTCCATAACTGAGAACACATACATAAGTTCTCCATACTTTTTCCTCCCCAAAATAGTGGAGAATCATACACCCATGTGAAGGAAAATTACATTGAAAAGTAGAGGAAATGAATTCCTTCTCTGAAATATAAACTAAGAGATGTTTCCTAAACACCTCTTCTCTCTAAAGGAAAACATACTCTATTCTTCTCGTATGAAGAAATCGTATTTTTCCTTTCTTTCTTTCTCTCTTAAAGAGTAGGAGGTAAATTGAAACCACTGAACTAAAGTGACATTTCTCATGGATCTCTGAGCTCATTCCGACTTTCTCCTTTCGTTAAAAGAGAAACTCATGAATTTATTTAGTCCTCTCTTCCATAACTAATGCATAATCCTTCATTACACATATTCCTATGAAGATGGAGAACATATCTCCCCTAACTAATGAAGGTGTATGAAGTGAAGAGTGGAGAAAAATAAATTCCTAACAAGGGTCCAAGCCCTCTACTAAAATTGTCAACAATGATATGACATGATACCATAAACACGTGTATCCATAGTAAAGAGCTATCTTTGCCAACCATCCTCTATGCATGGATCTATACGATCCAATCAAACTCATGGAATTATCCTTCGTAAAAACCTGAAAATGAGTATGTGATACCAATGGTGATAAAATCACCTATCACATTCTCTACTGGAAGAATAAATCTTCCGTAAACTATGAAGGATAACTCCCAATCCTAAGGAGATGTCTACTAAGAGCTCTCCTCTGATCTAGTGAGACATGACGCCATGAATGATGAGTCCTTTTCTTCTTGGCCATAGAAGAAGAGTGCTCAAAGGGAAGTCATTTCCACTGTCCCATACCAGTGAAAACTTCTTCCAATTCACGGTGTCATACCTGCACTAAACCGAATATATATTCCATGTAATGGAATATGTAGGTGGACTCTAATGAATCCCATATCCTACAATCATATCGGTGGACTCAAATGAGTCCCATGTCCTCGAACTAGTTAGTTTGGTTCTAGTCAACAATGTGACAATGGATATCCCCTTCTGTTCCAAACCAGCTTGTTCCTAGGTACCAAGACTAGGTCTAAGTACCTCTCTATAGATCCCGATATACATATATATGTATTGGGTACCCCAACTATTCCTGACTAAGGGATCTATGCTCTATACCATAGAGCTAGTGCCATGCATGTGGAGCCCTAAACCTTAAACCCTAAACCCTAAACCCTAAACCCTTCCTAAACATCACTCGAATCACATAAGCACCCATCGATGCTGTCTCATGAAACCCATCTATGTGATCCCATCTATTTGGTTTCCTTAGTAGTGTAGCAAAAATGCTTCACTACTTGCTCAAGTGAGCTATATCAGTGAAACTAATCACTATTTGGGTTCCTAATAATACCCGATATTCTCCTAATCATACTGTGAGAGTCTTGTGAAGATAAATGAATCTTCACTAGCTTGGAGATTATCATAAATGCATCTCCCGTGCCTGTATGCAACTTCCTATAACCTATAGGATTGCTTGTGCACATTACTAATGGTGAAGGTGTAGCTCCTTCCCTTAGCAATCCTATGGTCTAAATCCATAAGGATTAGGTGTAGGGATCCTGTTACTACTGAAGTTGCCTTATGTATACTACTATGATGGTTCTAAGTCCATCAAATACATGCTTACAAGCATGCCTAGGTCTTATTGATGTTTGCAGGAAGCATGTTACCATGCCATAACATTCTTACCTAAAGGCAAGTGCGTATATAATGCCATGAGGTGGGAAATTTTTGGACATCATTTCCCTAGGAAATGGAATCCGAAAAAAAATTATAACCAATAGCTCAGTGGTACATAGGCCACCCAATAACATAGGGATTGATAGTCCCATGGCATGCACGCCATAAACTTATATATGAATTCCATAACCTGCAAAAACATAAGAGCAATTGCTAGTAACAATTCCCTGTGTTGCATAGTCATATGGTTTCTATAATCCTCTTTCCTGCAAACAATCAAAAGTATACTTCTTGCCTGTCGATCCATACTTTAAGAATTTGAACAATGATCAACATTTGATGTATGCAATCCAATTTATGCATGTAGATACCAAACACGCCATAACATAAAATAAGATGCCTGAAAGCATAAAGCATACGTCCCTGAGTAGTTTTGTATTGAAATTGCATGCATCCAATCCTTCTCGACAAGCTTCGAGACCTCTGCACCTTCCTCCTTAGGTCCTACCATAAACTTTGAAGTGTCCAAAAACATCGGATCACTTCCCAAATCATAAGGCATGGTTAAGTGATTACTAAAATAATGCAAATTTAGTCAAAAAATTTGCATTAGTAATCCTTCTTTAGACCTGCAAAAACCACTTTAGGACTTGCAAATGTTCATAAACTGAAATATATATCATATGCAAAGAGCTCGAAGTGAAATTACTCAAATCGCCTTCCTGGTTTGAAAGATATGGCTCCCGGAAGGTAGTTGCTAAAAACTGTTCAGACTTTGTAGAGCTGTACAGACCTGCAAAAATACTTGATTTTCAAAATTTCTTTTTATAAACCAAAATTAGATCTTGTGCTCTTCGAAACGAGCCATAGCACGTCCAATTTGGAGTTTTCTAGCCCAAGATATGGCCATTCTAAGTGGAACATGCCAAACTAGTGGACTGTTGGAGGGGTGGAAAAGTGTGAAAAATGTGATTTTTGGGGTGGCCCAAAGCATTCTTCGATCAAGAAAATCCTAAAATTCTCCACACATCCTCAGAGAGTGTTATATGAAGATGCTTGGGCCTATTTTCACCTCTCCAAATCCTCCCTTAGTGCCTGCTAATTTGCTCCCCAAAAGAGGCCTAAATCAAGATTTTTAGTTTCACGCCAAAACTTAACTAGGAGTCTGTAGCAAGCTTCTAATCCATCCTAATATGGATTTTTCTTGGATTTTCTTTTCTCCAAGGTGATTCATACACCATACATCATGTGTGTATGCACTAATCCCTAGGAAGCCTATTAAATGGTCTTTTTTCCTACTCCAAAAAGTGGAGTTTGGCAAAAATTAACATCTGAATTTTTTCCAAAAAAAGTGTGGGAAGGGGCTCTTTGAGGAAGTAAAATTCCTCCTTAATTTATCATTTTGATGAATCTAATGATTCTCCTAAGAATTCCATACACCATACTCTCAGTATATATATATTTTCCCATCCATCCATAGCTATTGCACCTCTTTTTCCCTCTTCCAAAATGGGAATTTCTTAAATTTAGGTGCTGAAATTTTTTATCAAACTGTGATGGAAGGGGGTTTTGTGGAGCTTCAAACTCCTATCAAACTGAGGTATCTTTTGGATTTCTTGATCTTACATGAAAGTCAATATACTATTCTATATGTATGCATGGTTTTTTCCATAAATCCATGAAAAATCCAGCTTCATTTCCCTTTCCCGAAATGGCTACTTATCAAAAATAGCCCCTGAAATTTAAGTGATGATCATGAGAGTAGGCTATTTTGGAGGTGCTTAAAACTTGTTTTTTCTCACAATTTGAAAGAATCATTGACCCTAGATGAGAGTATATGCTCCATACTCTCCATGCACATGATTTCCCTCCAAGAGTTGGGCCCTCCAAATCCTTTGTTCCTTCTCTCAATGTTCTTAAGACCATTTCAAAATTAAAATATTAATACCTGTGATTAAGAGAAAATTCCATCTTCTTTCACTTTGGAAGCACAATACCGAAAATCTCATGGAAGGGATGCTCTTCGTTCATGGATTCTTCCAATACAACAGCTGCATCCCATCTCTCTCGCTTATTTGTTCTCAATCCTCTTTATACATAGTAGAACTCCACCTTCTCTTCACAAAAAAAATCCAAGTAATGCCTTTGAGACCTCATACGGATGCGAGTACCACTGCTAGAGGCATTTCACGGGGCTTCCCTTTGAGCCTTTGCTCCTCTGAGGGCTCCTAATCACTTTTTCGTCGACTTTACATGGCATTTATAGGTATCTAGAAGATATTGAGCCGAAGGGAAAGGCAACAAAAGGAGAAAGGGAACATGGATAGACCATCATTCTCTCCATTTCAAAGTCGTGAGTTCAAAACCTCCGCCTTCCATCTTAGTGCACACGCGAAAACGCCATGGATCTAGTATCTCTGATACCATATTTTGCATCACAAGGTCGTCTTTTGCCTATGCTTGCTCTCTCGACAGCCGACCTTACACACACACAGATACGATGTGTTCTCCTCCCAGCCAACGTCTGAGCTGCTCAAGTTTCTCATAATGAGATTTTCTTCTTAGTCTCTTCTACCATATAATAATACTCCAAATTGATGCCATGTGGCATGAGTGCCACCTCACCCAAGAGGATATACATCCATAACATGACACCTGTAGTAGACTTCGAGATGCTTATATTGGAGAACCGAAATAGGTATATACCTTTGGCACAAAAAGACAAAATAGCATGCACAAGCGCTGCAATAGTGCATTCGAAGGCCGAAACGAGCTCAAATACCCTGAAACACCCTGAGTATACTCACCAAATTTTGTGCGAATCTGAGACTGCAATGGGCGAGGTGTAGACAACACCCTAGATGAAGCGAGGACCTAATCTGATACCAATTGTTGGAGTTAGACATCTACGGAAGTACGCGAACAACATAAGGAAGAAGAAGAAGCTTGGAGCACAACACACAATACTGATCGTATTACTAGAGAATGTACAAAGATAAGTATCGTGTTAGGGCAATAGGCATATATACAAGTCCGATGAAAAAAACCTGCTAAAGAGGGAAAAAAGTGCCCCGACGATCCTAGAGTGTTCACACACATCACTACCTAAATATATCAGCATATGACTTGAAGATCTCAAAGGTTAAATGTGTTAGTTTATCTCAGTGAAAGATAAAACAGATAAATGGAGAAATTCCCATGAATTTAGTAGGAGTTAGGATCACTTTTAGGTGGAATCTCTAACATTTATAAGTCAAAAAGATGTATATATACATCATGCCTTTGATTCATGAGTAATCAGTGAGATGACAGTAGATCACCACGCTCATATTTAGTGAGCATTATACTATCTCAAAGCTATATAAGTCCTCCACACTCTCTTTGTATCATATGTCCATTAGCAATACATTTTATACTTCACTCTTATTGATTTGTGAATTTATCCTTTTTGCCTTGAGGAACTCTATCAAGTTCTCTGAGTCATTTCTATGTGTGTAAGTACTCATCATCCAATCCATCAATTGGATCATTAAGATAGACTATAATAAGCATGTATACAAAGTTTCATACTCATAAGATGCATATATCTTGAAATATGAGTAAATCTATGTGATAGGGTCTGTGCATCATCTTCCTCTTGAAAATTCAATGGATTACCCCCCAAACTTCTTATGCACATTGATATGAGTCTAGTAACTCTAAATTCATGAAATATCTTGGTATATATTTTAACATTTCATTTGAAAGTGGGAAAAAGGTCTCGGGTCAATTGCTACAAGGCTATGAGTACTGAGAAAAACATTGAGGGCCTTCCTCCATAAATAAAAGGTTTTCTCAAGGTGCTTTGTATTCATAACTCATCGATTTTGACACAGAGTTTTGGGAACGATGTTCCAAGGTATGGTAAAGATCTAAATGCATATATTGGAAGCTTAGGGATTCTATTAAGGGTCTCTAAAGTTATCAAGGCTAGTCTAGAGCAGGGTTTTTCCAAGACCATCTCATCTTTGCATGCTACCCATCACCTCTTCACACACCTCACTGTGAGACATAACAATAGATAATTATGTTTTCCAATTCTTCAACATTCATATTATTGCTAGTGGTATGGGAAAGGATATTGCTAGTGTTAGTGTACTCAGAAATTATGGTTAAAACACCTATTATGAAATGGGCGCACTATGTGCTATGAGTTATGTGTGCATAATTTTTGTATCATGTGTATTTTGTTTTGTACATCAAGAATTTCATATCATCATGTACGATCTCCATAGATTTAAAAAAGTAAATATCCTCCTAGAATGTATCAAATGAGTAAGGAGACTCATGTGGGCATTAAACATAGATCCTATTCTAGATGTCATATCTGATTTTTTATGATTATGTGATGTTGGGATGCTAGGTAAAGGTGCCATATCTTCTTTACATGGGGTTTGTAATTGTAGTTTTGCTTGAGCATGTAATTGGGATTTGGAGCATTATCTCACCCAAGGGTTTCTTAGGTCAAAGGTCCCTTAGGAGGAGTTTAAATGGTGTAAGCCGACAATCCAATCATAGAGGGAATATTCTCTTTTCTACCATAATTTTGTGTAAGATGAGGATGGCCAACTAGGGCATATGATAAGTCAACCCAACTCCACCATGTCTTTTATAAGCAAGGTGCCACTTGATAAAATGCATCAGAAATGTTTCCTTGCCATTTTAAATCTATCTATGTGATTATAGAGTCTCTCCAAATCATGTAAAGGATACCTATTGTGGAGTAACTACATTTAAACTTTTGATGCCTATTGTGGAATAACTAACTTTAAACTTTTAATTTATTGTATTTTTTTATTCTCTTATTTTTTATTATTTTTCTTCTACTTCTCTCTCTCTCTCTGTCTTTCTCTCTCTCTATGTGTGTGTTTTTCTTGCATAGTATCATAGCACAAGTGCATCTTGTGAACCACTTTTCATGACCAAGGTCACAACCTCATGACATAAGAAGAATGTAAGAGATGGCACACAATGATGTAATAATTTTTTATTGTCTCCTTGACTTGTATGGGTAAATAGGCAACAGCTTCAATAGTGCAACAATACAATTCAATGTTGAAACTATATATCTTGCAAAATCGTGTTCTACCAATTTCAAGGAATCATGAAGAAATCGACAAGTATCGATGGAACCATCAAAAGGCAAATCAAAGGTTGACAATGAGGCTATCAAGATGGATACTAATGGTACCAAATCAAGTACCTTAATGCTTATTTTTTTACTTCTCAACTTTTCTATCGATTGCTATATGGATTGGACTACAAACTTCCATTGGTGAGTGTCCCTTGAGTGCTAATTTTTTTTTTAATCTTTTCTACCTACCAATATTTTTATTGATGTGTCTACTAATGCATCTATCAATGGTCTCAGAAATTGACAAAGAAGAAAAAAAGGAGAGCATGGTTCTCTGCATTTTCATTTTCGACTTGTAAAGCACATCAAACTACATTGTAATCGAGTACATATGAGATACATTGCAATTAAGAGGTCCCTCAGAGCTCAAATTTAACACTTCTTGGAATCCTCTCTCTTGGACCTACATCAAGGTTAGTCCAATGAGAATCTGGATTTTTCAGTGAACACAAAATGAACTAAATGTTAATATATCAAGCTCAACATGTGTTGATCAGGGATGACACATATCACTTTTCATTTCATTGACATGTATAATGGTTACATCGATATATGTTAGGGATACTTTTAGTAAGCTTGACTAGATTTATCTATCGAGAGTGATGACACATTTGCTTCTTGCCAACTCACTCATTCGTAGATATTAGGGTTTTATTTTTGTATTGTTATTTATATATTGTACTAGTTGTATTGTTGTATTAGGTCATTCTTGTATATCTCTTTATGTAATAGAAAAAGTAGAAGTAGACATTTTTCCTTGCCTCAATCTTTGTATGCTCCTCTCTTTGTGTGTGAAACTGTACATGGTATCAGAGCTAGTGTGGCTGTAGAGAGCTTGTGAAGAAGGCTAAGAGTGAAGAGTCTTTGAGAAGTCATGGAGAATGGGCACTTCACAAAGAATCTTATATTGTGATGAAAGTAGGAGGCATCAAACTATTTTCATGAATTATCCATTTTGAAGAGTTGTCAAAGAATAGAATTGAGTAAGAGCTTCTCCCTGATCAAGTGATAATGAACCTCTATATGTTTGGTTCTTGCATGGTATACAAGGTTTGCTTCTTTGCATTGAACTTATGTTGTTTCCAAATATGTGAGGTATGGAACTCAGAAGTCCCAAATCTGGATATAACTCCTTTAGCTAGATAACTTCTCGAGTTGCTATAGGCAACTGTGTACTTGTTTTTAGTTGAGGATAGTTCAATAGTAGGTTGCTTCTTGGAACTCCAAGACACAAGCTTAGATCTTGGAAATGCTAGAAACCTTGATGTACTTATCCTATCATCCTTGGATCCTTTCCAATCTGCATCTAGATACAATTTGAGATCCAAATCTGATGTATACGTGTAGAATATAACTTCATTAGTAGTGGCTTTGAGATACTAGAGTACTCTCTTAGCTACATCCATGTGGAACACTGCGTTTATGATTCATCTCCATGGGTGCTCCTATATATGTTTCATTATCCATCTTGAATTTAAGAAGTAGATCCTGAATATGCCTTCCTTGAGTCAAGCACCGTTGATCTGTATAGATGAGCTGCATACCTAAGAAGAAAGTGAGTTCTCCAAGATCACTGATCTTGAATTACTCTTGCATATGCTTTTTGATCCTTTCTATTTCATTGATAACATCACCTGTCATAATTATGTCATCTACATAAACACATAAATAGATAACTTCATTATGAGCCTTCTTGATGAACAATGAAGAATCTGCATTGCTTGATTTGAATCCTTGATCTTATAAATAAGTCACCAATTCCACGCTCTAGGGGCTCATTTCAAACAATATAGTGCTTTCTTAAGCTTACATACATGAGTAGGATAGTTAGGTTTTTCAAACCCTGGGGGTTGTGACATATATACCTCCTCATTGATCCACCCATTGAGAAAAGCATTCCTCACATCAACTTGAAGTAGCTTCCAATTCCTTGCAGCTGCAACACTAAGCAAGGTCCTAGTGGTCATCTTGGCCACTGGTGAGAAAGTTTCTTCATAGTCTATGCCCTGAGTTTGAGCACATCCTTTAGCAACGAATTTGGCATTATAAGTGCAAATTGATTAATTTGATTTTCTTTTCAACTTGTAGACCCATTTGCAACCTATTACCTTTGTGTTGGTTTGCATAGGAACCAACTCCCATGTATCCATCTCTTTGAGAGCTTCACTTTCTTTCCTCATGGATTTCTCCCAATTAGGGTTACCTTTTGCTTCTTCATGCATTCAGAATTCCTCTGAAATTGAATCTTTGGCCAAATAGATGGTATTTTTGGTTACATAAGTAGATTCATAACCATGCCTTTTAGGTTGCCTTCTTTCGCTTGTTGATCTTATAGGAGTGTGTTTAGAGCATTCTCCACATTCTTGCATTTTGGCCTTCCCTCTTGATTTCCAAAGCTTGCAATCTCTTTCCTTCTCATGTTGTTCATCTTCTATTTCACTTCTATAGTCCTGCACTTGTGCATCATGCTTGCTATATCATGGATGAAAGAGTCAAGTTCATAAGGTGATTTTACCTTTTGTTTATCCCCTTGATACCATGACATATGTTCTTCAAATACAATATCCCTGCTTGTGAATTGCTTTGTGGTTGGATTGTAAAATCTATAGCCCATTTGTGTTGAGTCATAGCCAATAAACAGAGTCTTGCTTGCCATTTCATCCAATTTCCCTCTGATACATGTACATATTCTTGACAACTAAAAACTTTGCAATGACCTAGAATTGGTTTACTACCATTGAACCTTCACAAGAAGTCATATCTTGGAGAGATTTTGATGGAATTCTATTGAAAAGATACACTTTATTAGATATAGATTCTGCCCAAAGATAATGTGGTAGCTTCTTTTCTTCAAGCATAGTCCTTGTTGATCCAACTAGGGTTTTGTTCCTCCTTTCTACAACACCATTTTGTTGAGGAGAGTACCTAGCGGTGACTTCTCTTTTGATGCCTTTATCTTGCAAGTACTCATCAAAATCTTTGGAGAAGTATTATCACCCTCCATTATAACTGAGCTTCTATAATGATCTACCTGTATTGTTTTCCACATGTGCTAGATACCTCTTGAAGCAGTCAAACACTTTACTTTTATTTTATATAAAGTACATATTTCCATCTACTATGATCATAAAAAAAGGATACATAATACCTTGAGCCTGCTAATGAAGGTTCTTGACTTGGTCCCCACACATGTTTCTGTACTAAGTCAGAGATAGTTGTGGATGTATACTTTGTGGTTGAAAGGTTGTCTTTGTGCCTTCCAAATTTGACAAACATCGCACCTATTGATCATGTGTTGCTTTCAGATGTTTGACAACCCTAGAACACTTTGATCCCTACATATATCCTTCAAAGTTCTTTCATTCACATGAGAAAGTCTCTTATGCCACACTTCTAGCTCACTCAGGGTTTGTGACCCAACGTTGAATAGAGTTATATTCTAGTTTCTCCAACTTCAAATGTGAAGTCTACCATGCTTCTCACATCTAGCTATCTTCTTGAAGCCTTGGCATGGGTCTTCCACATAAGCTCCATGTTAAGTGAACCTAACTTTCAAGCCCTTTTCAACTAATTAGCCTACACTTATTAGGTTTTTAATAATAGTGGGTACATAGAGAACCTTACTTAGAATGTTTGTTCTGCCATTGGGGGCTTTGAAACTGCCAATCATTTCCACATTGTGTTTGGTATCATCCCCTATTTGTACTTCATGCTTATGCTTGGGCCTCTTCAAGTCTGATAGAAGAGCAAAATTGGCTACAACATGGTTTGAAGAACCAAAATCTATGTAGAAAAAAATCTCATCCTCTTTACCTTCTTTATAACTCAAATTCATTAGCAGTAATGTATTTTCATGTGATTGATCCTTTGAGTATTTGTCATAATCCCATTTGTTATGATTTCTATTATTGTTGTTGTAGTTTTGTCCACCTCTCCCTCTTGTGTTGCCAAATACACTTATACCTCCTCCTTTCTGTGTTCTTTCATTGAGCCAACAATCATGAATAGTGTGATTGGTCTTGTCACAGATGGCACAAGGTTGAATTTCTTGTCATTTTGTTTTGTCTTTCTTTGCTCCTTTCTTCTTCCCTTTCCATGTGCTCTTGCTTGCATAATTTTCTTGGGAAAATTCATCATCATCATCCTCCTTGTTCTTTCCTTTATCTTTCTTATCCTTCTTATCCGCATAAAGAGCACTTGGAGTGTTAGCTTGGTAAGAGTTACCCTCCTTCTATTTTTTGTTGGGCTCTTGGTCGAAGAGTTTCCCAAGAAATATGTTGAAGTCAGGTGCCTACACATCCATGGTAAGGTCAAAGCAGTTGTAAATGATTGCCATTGCTTGCCAGTACTAATACCATTTAGGATTTGCCTCATGATAAGTTCTTCTTCAATCAATTCTCCAATTGAGGCTAATTGATCTACAACCTCCTTGACTTAAGTAACAAACTAAAGTCAATGATTGCCATTGCTTTCTAGTACTAATACCATTTAGGATTTGCCTCATGATAAGTTCTTCTTCAATCAATTCTCCAATTGAGGCTAATTGATCTACAACCTCCTTGACTTTAGTAACAAACTCTGTGATTTTTTGCTTTGGTGTCTTCTTCATTTGGTTGAACTCATTCCCTAGGTGATTTTTCCTATCTTTGGTGCTGGTACAGAAGAATATCTCAAGTGCATCCTAGGTTACTTGTGATGTTTTGCTAATGTGTGGAAGCAAGAAATAAAAGATAGATTTTAAGACATAAGGCCTATCTTGAGCATCTTTTGCACACCATAACGTGAGTTTCTCAATCTCTTCTTGTGAAGGTCCTCATTTTGATCTTGCAGTAGGCATAACTTCATCATCTTCTACAATTCCATAAAGATTTCTACCTTGTAAGCAAGCTTCCATTTTGATTTTCCAAGCAACATAGTTGTTCTTTTAAAGCTAGTAAACATATGATGTTGAAGTGTTGATGTTTGGTTCAGTCACCAGCATAGAACCTACCCTCTTACTATTGGAGACTTTAATTCACCTCATAATCTTCACTTTGATGCAATAAAACACCCTAGATACTTTGGAACCTTATTTAGAAACAATTGGTCCGAAACAGACTACATTGCACATGAGCTAGTGCATGAAACTTAATATTCATTGTTGGAAGATGCACCTTCAAATGCTCAGTGCTCCCATTATGATTACAATTGGATAAATTACTCTTAGAGGATGGTGGCTTATAAAGTTAAGTAGATATTATGCACAAGAATCAAATTCATAAACAAGTCATGCTCTGATTATAAGTTCAACATCAAGAGGGGGTCATCGCGACTTTTCAGGGAATAGCAAACACAAACCCCGAGGCAAAGAATTTGCTCTAGCATAGAATGAGTGAATGTAAATGCTATGAACCATACAAGTAGAGACTAATACATTTTCCATGAGCCCTTATTTATAAAGAATGGACATCTGCGCTGTGAGAATCAACTTTTGCAATTCTACTGATTTGAAGGAGATGACTCAGAGAAATAAGCAGCAAGCAAGAAGATGATGAAAATTGGTTTTATATTCATCTTTTATCACGTACAAGTACATGGAGTGGTTAGATACAATTCTTAGGGTTCTCCTCATGATTTTACATGACTCTAACAACCATATTTAAATACAAATCTCACGCGGGGTGAGTTTGATGAGATTCCTTCTCTCTCCCTAAAATCTAGGAGATAGAAAATCAAGTTCAAAATTGATTTTGGTAGTCGATTGAATACAGACAACATAACTTGTGGCTTTTAGGCCTTCCATGTTTATCCTTTAACAAGAATAAAGATCTAGGATCCATAAATACTTATGGATTCCTACAAGAATATAAAACCATATAACTCATCATGAGACTATGGTTCAATTGATGAATTAACCTAGACTATGGTAGAATCCTATTCTCATGCATGGTACAAGCTTCACGTTCTAACACCTTTTAGGTCACTCATTTTTCTCAATTTTGAATCTCAAAGCCATTTTGACCTCCATTTTGAGCCTGCAAGGTGGGGCCCATAGAAAAAAACTAGCTCCATTTGCAAAACTATAACTTGCATTCATCTTGGCATCTCCCAAACATTCCAAATACATAATTTCAATCAATTCCATGTACTGTTGTTACATGAAAACTATGTTTTTTTGAGATTGAACTATAAAGCCATTGTGTGATAGTGTTCAAGTAGAGGTACTGCTTATTTGGCCAAGCCTTAATGGGATGTCTGGACCACAAATTGACACTATGTCTCCCCACATCAGGGTCGACGAAGATACCTCATAGTGTTCTTAGAAAATATAGAGTTGTTCACCCATATCCACCACAAGTTTTTCACATGATATCTAATTGGCTAACTAGAAGAGTGAACCCTCCCCCTTCCAAAAACAACCTTCAACAAGTGAATTAACTTCTTCAGCTACCCCTCCTGAAGGAGCTCCTTGCTCTTTTTTTACCATCCTCATCATAGTGCAATGATCATTGTCTTTGACCACATAGTGGTCCCTGTTGCATGCCTTCTTGTAATCACTCAAATGCAATAGCCCCTTGAGAGAAGTAAGGTCACTCCTTTGGAGTGCATTCCAAATCCTTTTATGAGCTTTCATTAGGTGTCAGACTTTAGGGTCCAACTGGAAACTAGAAGGGGGTGAGGAGAGGGTTGCTTATTGATGGCCCCAACATAACCAATTCCTTCATGATTTCTATGAATTTCTCAAACTGCTCCTCCACATCCTCCTGCAAGCCCTCCAAAGCCTTCCATATGTTATATAATAGGAAGGATTGGCTATGAGCTTCCAATTAACTCACATTAATACCAATTCTAGGATTAATGTTAGGTGGGAGTTCCACCACAACCTCAAAGTGTAAATTACACAAGAGAGCCAAGTGGTTGAATAAATTCATCGAATGATACAACCAACTGTTTGAAAGTCTCCTCATGCCTAAATGATCAAAAAGTGGTCTAAGTCAGACTTCCTGCATCCCCTCCGAGAATGGTACATGAGGATTGACCCTTGAATATTGAATACATGTCATTCAAAGCTAAACTTTTGTATCCACTACTCCAAGTAATTACTTTTCATGTTGAAGTCCCCATCGATGACAATGGGCATTTCCTTGTAGAGTGTCTTTCCATGTTTGTCTTTAGTTTATCCAACACATTGGTCCATATGTCAGACTAATGTTTATGGGGAACATAAACATTGGTATGGATCCAATATTATTTCCTGACATGAAGTTGAACAAAAGCTGGTAAATATGCAGACATATTAAGCTCAAGGGGATGCAAGTATGAGGCAATAAGGAAACATAAACATTTAGCACTTGGTTTCATAAAACCAAGTCTAGTAAAAACCATGAACTCGGGCATCCAAATCGGCCATCACCCCTGGAATTGATGAGTCTCTTTGAGTCCCAACACCTCAAGGAGTGGGTCAACATCATGCAAGAAAGCTCAATCCTTTGAGTCTTATCATGTTAATATTCATCATTACAATGCCTAGATTATCTCGAGAAGGATACCCGAGGAAGGAAAGTACCTGCACAATTTAAAAATGGATCATAGAATATCATACCACCCTTTAAACCTACTTTTCACCTATAGATTTGCCACAAATCACATCTATATACAGTTGATTGGATAATAAGATCGAATTCGATATTCACTCCCCTCTCCACATGCAAGAACTTGACAATCCAATTAGCCAACCTCGAGTGCACCCAAAGAGCAAGGACACCCAAATGAATAGGTCCCCACAAGCACAATAGCCCCTGCTCTCCCTCTCTTATCAATTTTTTTTGTAACCCAAAAAATTTAACCATAAAGCCCCCATGCTAAGAACTATAAATAGAATCTAGATGAAGGGCTTAGTACTATTCAATGCTATATAGAACTACACATGGTCCATGTTCATATAGCTTTTACAATGGGAGTTGATATAGATAACATAGCTGGGAGACAAAATAGTTGAAACAATATATAATCTGACAATATCTCCACAAACAAAAGTCCTACCATCTCGACCTTATGAGCTAGGGGGGATAGACCCCTTAGACCCCATAAAAGGGGGAAGCTCCCCTCTGCATTATGCCCATTAAGATTATATGGGGAAACTATGCGACACCACAATACCTTTATTTTTGCCTTGAATGGCAACCCAATGGCCGATAAATTTATGCCCTACCTAACCTAATGGCTAGGATCACAAAGACCATATATTACCATCAAAATTCACACATAAACCTCATCTAACCTAGAAGTTAGGGTTCAAAAAATGTATAGGTTCTCACAATGGCTTCTCCTCATAATGGGAGCCTTACAACTTAGAGCATACATGGATCATTTCTGGATGCTTGAGGGTATATTACTGAGTATGTTTGACACTGCCCCTCACTTTCCAACCTGTTGTTAACTACCTCCTTAGTTCAATGCCAAGCTTTGGAAAGTGTCGATGAAGTTGCCCTCTTTGAAGAGCCTTGGTTAAGATTTCTATTCCATTTCCTTCAGTTTGCCAATAGCTTATATCCATGATCCCATCCTTGATCAAATCATGAATGGTTCCTTTCACATACCTGAGTATTTGTATGCTTGTCTTCCAATGCGTTTGGCAAGGCTTATTAGAGAATCCACTTACTGCTCCATCAACATAGGAGATATCTGGTCTTCCATTACACAAGAGATGAGCCTTTGTCACTCTATCGCAATGGCAAGTACCAATGTGAGGAGATCCACCTCATAATTGTCAATCCAAGAAGATGTGAGGGGGGTATGAGGATCGTGAGCAAGTGAAGACACAAGTGCATGAGTCAGAAGCACAAAAGCATGCACACACATACACACACATGCACATACATGCACACACATGCACACACATGAACACACAAGGCAAGACAAGGAGATGGAGCATTGGAATCCTCAATTAGCCAAAAACAAGATTCCAAGCTCTTTTCTTCACTTCAATTCCCAATCTGCTAACCCTAAAAATGAGCTCTCTAGCCCTTTTATAGTTTTTGACTAGATTTTGGTCTTGTCCAGATCTATGTCCACTCTAGTTAAAAAATAGGTTCCTATGTTAATTTGGAGGCTGAAATGAGCTCTAAAAAATACGAAAATCAGTATGTACTTAGATCTAATACTCCTCAAGCTCGAGGACTCATTGGCTTGCACAAAATGAAGTGAGAATGATCAAATGGTATTTACAATTGTGTGTAGTGATTAAGATCACTGTTGTAAAAGTATTAACAATTGAAAAATTAAGTGGGCATAGTTGCCGTCTTTGTTGATTGCTCTGCCTGTTTGGTCCTGCTTGACTCTCCCTCTATGCTGATTCTCTCTGGCAGCTTCCCTGTCTTATAACACCTTGATTGCCCTGGCTGCTACTTGCACCACCCTCTCTCGTGTTTGTCGTCCGTAACAGGCCCTTGTTGTAAGGAGTGTTTGATGTAGTATTCGATGATATCCATGGCTAGATGGTCTTCTTGCAAGCGCAAGCCTTGTGCTAGATCTGTTATCAATTGATCCCAATCTACTAGACCTGGGATATTCGGATGTGGTAGTCATAGTTGACCAACATGGATTGCTTACTCCACTACATACAAATGCAATAGGTGGGTGGGTCTGGGAATGAAAATCTCACAATGGTACTCCTAGAACCCTGTAGAGAACATCTCCTCTAATGTTTGCGTGTAGCAAGCATGTAAATATTTTATGCATGCATGTAAGTTATAGATGGTTTTGATGGAGGGGGTTTGGCTCATATCATATACAAGATCATGATTTCCTTCATAAAACCTTAGGGCCGAAATATAGGGAGCTTTGACTTTTTAGAAAGTTTTGAACACGACCATCATTAGCTCAAAAATATTCATACACATCTTGATGGCAATTTTCGACACATTCTTGAATCTTGCACACCAGTGGCATATAATAGATATCATATAAGCAACTGTGGGTGGCGCTCTGGGGGGAGAAAAATAAGGATAGTTGATCCAATCTAAACACCCTTTATTATTTTGGACTTTGATTGCAAATGCCTGCCAGGATCAGTGACGGTTATATTTAATGTATAATGGCATATTTGACCACATGCGTATCATCTCTGTCAATAGTCATGCACGCCAATTTGGTTGAAAAATAGTTCCTACCTATGCCTTTTCAGATAGGTCCTTTAGTTCGAATTGAGTAGCAAACATGGGTTCTTTTCTTGTATGCCTCTTGATTTATGCATTATAATCTACCAATAATACAAAATATGGCATGTATTGTTGTTCTGATGTGGTGATGAGTCATTGATGTGATAAGTTTTGGAAATAAATAGACTTGAGAACCATTTCCTCAAGATTGGATATTGATTGCATTTGTAAAACTACCCTATCATCATGAGTCTCGCCTATTTGTTTGACCCTCTTGAGCCAACCTGGTTCTTCAATTTTAAATGTGTCTCAACCCTCTTCAGTGGTGCCACAATGTACAGACATGGGTTCATATGGTTCTTCAAAGGATTCTTCGACATGGATTTCCACTATTGTGTATGGCTATGGGTCTTCAATTGGAGAAGGTGGCCTCTCATATTATAATAGCCTTGCTTGGAGCTCTTCAACCTATATATGGAGGGTTTCCACTTCCTCTATACTCTATGGGAGGGTGGAAGCCTCCAGCCTAGATGTGCTTACTATGGTTAATTTCTTCTTGAGCTTTGCACACTTTGTTTCTAGCTTTTCATGTGACTCGAGAAAGCTAGCATGTTCCTCGAGTAATATCTTGATGTCATCTGAGGGAACAACTTGAAACCGTGTGGGATTGATCACCGTGCTCAGTGTCCCTTCCATTGCGGCCTCAAGATTATTTTGGTTCTATAGTTGTAATCCCTTATTTTCTTCCAGTGCTACGGGCATATGATTCATGAGAAGCCCTAGATTCCTTCAAAGTTTTGGGTTGGTGACATTTTGCTCATGTAGCATTTCCTCCAAGTCCTTGAGAGCTTGGGCATCCACATCAGGTACCTTGGACTCCAATTCTTCATGAGCTTGCTATAACATGAAATATTGAGCCTGGAGTTATTCGTTGTCTACTTCTAGTGTCGTAATGCATGTTTATAATCTTTGAGATTCTACCTATAAGGCAACGTTTTGTTCTTCCAAGTGTTGATAGCCTTGTTGAAGCTATGAGACACATTGAATTAACATATTGAAAGTATTATTTACAGTTATAGATGCAAGGGAGGTAGGGTTGAGTGTAGGGGGAATGGGAATGGGGATGCGAATGGCAGATGCAATGCATGATGGTAACGGTGATGTTGGTGGAGTGGGGTCAAGGATGGTGGAAGCGTGGGGGGAGGGGGAGGTGCAATGGGTGGAGAAATGTCCATAGGATTGGACAGTGTGGTGCATGTGGGAGCTACCATGTAGGTGGGGATGGTAGATAAAGTGATCGTGGTGTCTGTGTATAGTGAAGTGGATGTAAGTGTTTGTAAACCTAACATTTGCATGGTGGGAACACAAATGAAATTTTCCATGAATGATACATAATGGGATGGGGCGATGGTGGCGATGGAGGTATAGGGGAAGATGGATGAGGCGAATGGGAAGTATGGATCATGGGGAAGGGGAATGTGTGAATGGGGGTAAGCAGGGATACCTAAGCTACACTTAGGGGCTTTCATGTGTCCTTCTATACTAGGTATGATGGGGTGTCTAGTGGTGGGTCCTACAAACAAAAATGGAGATGTAAAAAGTGGATTGGTGATAGAAGAAAAGAGGGTTGCTTGAGAGTCAGTTTAGAGAAGGAAAAATAGGTTGATGAGGTAGGGGTTTGTGTAGTGATTGTTAATACTACATTGTTTTCAACAGTGGTAGGAGGCAGAGGTGGGGGTGATGGGGGAGAGGTGAGATAGGCAAGGTTAGTACAAAGGTCTCTGCAATAAGATCTATGGTTGCCATTGAGGTAGCCGTTGGTTCTATGGTTGATGTCGCTTCAAATATGGGAATATATATGTCTTTTCCCCTCTATGGTCTTGTCTCCACCTTGCATCTATTGTACCACATTGATTGGTGCAGTGCAGTGTGCACTGCTTCTTGAGATCCCAAGGATTCTATTAATAACTTGAGTGTATTGATGAACTGAGGGTCCACCCCTTCATTTGCAAGGATGTGATCTATCAAAGCTTGGCCTGACACGAATGAGATTCTACGTCGTTCTTGCACAGCCTTAATTGTATCGTGCAATTGTTGTAATTGGGGTATGTACACGGGAGCATCTATGAGTTCACGCACTTCTTGTTGCTCTTCATGATGTCCTTCCCCATGTTCATCGTCGCCCTCTTTAGATTCTGCCTCTTCATCTTCATCTTGGTCGTCTTCTTCATCCTCGTCAACTATGGTAACCGACACTTGTGATGTGGTTCCTTGTGGTTGTGAGTGTTCCACAAATTGTTCCTCACTCAACTCAATATTCACCTCTCGTAAGTCTGCTCAAAATCTTCATTGGTGAGTTCTTCTAGGTGAACTCCTCTAGGGAATTCAAGATATGTAGGGACTGGAAGAAATATTAAGCTTGGGCCCTCAGAGCTGCGTCTTGGGAGGCATAGTGTGAATGGGCATGCACATTGTGGTGGGGGGGTGACTTCTGGTGTTAAAATGGCTCCTCATGGTTGAGCATATGGTACTGCTCCTCGCATCCGCTTTGATAGGGATCCTACATAAGTTCGGCCTTTGAATTGTTGTACCTATTCCACATTAGAGATCTTTGGATTGGAATGTCATAAGCCAAAAATCGATAGATAATCCTTGTTAGGACACAACATCCATACAATACTGACTCACGCGGCCATCACTTGTGCACTAAGTGGATTTGATCAATAATCCAGTGAGGTAGGTTAATAGTTAGGTTCTGAGTCTTTGTAAGATATGAACTGAACCATACTTTCCTAGGTGGCATGGTGAACCTATCTTGTGTTGGAAAGGGGAAATGCTGCATTTAAATTCTCAGGTGAACTTCAATGTTGTGCGTCATGGCCACCATATCTTTGAGCTTTGTGAGGTTTCTATTCTTCATGCTCTTTGGCACTAGAATCTCCTTAGTGGGTATGTGCATCCCTGTCATATCCAAAGCATCATGCACTAGGTTATTGGTTAACTTGAACTGCTTCAATTTGTTTCCCTTGGTTAGAGATAGAAGCACAAATGTGCTTGAAGCCTTGGGATTCTTTCTGGGAGTTAGGGTGTTGATGAGATAGTATCATTGCATGAAGTCATGTTGGGAAGCTTAGCACTGAACTACACATCCCATCCCACTTTCTGCCACACTGGGTGTAGCTCATCCGCATATTGTAACTTCTCAAACTCGCGAGTGAAGAAATGGTACTTCCGTGACTTTCCATTGAATTCTATCTCTACCTTCCAAAGGTAAGAGCCCTCTCCTAATGGTCCTGCTACCTCACTAAACCAATGGGAGGTTTTGCCAACTGGCATGGTGTGGCCGCTCGGGGGGTCTTGTATGGGTAGGATCTGTATGGCCTTCAAGTCTTTTGATCGTTCATTTGTCTCTAGCATGATGGGTAAGCTCTCCATATTGACAATCTGCTAACTTGTGCCTACCTGAGAGTTGGTTTCTACTACTTCAGCCATGATATTGCTAGTAGTGTCTAATGATTGATTATCTGCTCGAATAAGAAAATCATATTGGCATTGCGTGGGAAACATGATAATACCTTGTTCCCTTACAATATCAACATGGTATTCTTTGAGGTTAGAGGTCAGAAAGGTGTGTGATGTGTTTGCATCCATCAGTTTCTTAGTTAACTATGCCTTTTTTACTTGAAATGGACTTCATTAGTATGTGACAACGATCAGGGTGTAGAGAAGGTTGAATCGTTCGGAAGTAATAGAGGAAGCATTGTCTTTGTTTCCGAAGGTGCTTCATGAAATCCTTATACAGTTCACATTTGATTAACTTGCTAATGCTTTCCTAACAACTCTAAACTTCACCGCATTCCCTTCAAAAAAAGGGGCATTTGTAAGAAAGTTGCTTGCAACATGTGGAGAATAGTACAAGGGAAGAGCATCAGTGATTTCTTCTCAAAAAAAGGGACATTTGTAACAAATTTGTTTGCAAACATTTCTAAGAAAGCTGCCATTGCAACTTGTGGAGGATATTACGAGGGAAGAGCATGAGTGATTTCTTTTCACCTTCCAAGATCACACATTGCAGTTCTATTTAATGGTGTGTCGAAGAGAAGACGAGTTACTCTTCTTTGCTCGTGCTTGTGCTTTTAGAGCTTAATTTTTTCTCATCACATGCTTGAATTAATCACATCTTAATGTATGCCAGAGGGTTTGAAACATGGTCCTCTCTCTCTCTTCGGTTGAATAGGCCTTGTAACAAACCACTCGATTCGACATAGAAGCTTCATTCTTGTGCAAGGCTGGAGCTTTGTGCAATCTTCCTTTTTGTAGGAAGAAATCCCGTGTAATCTTCCTTCTGCAATATATTTTTTACATATAATATGAGAGCTCTTGCTATTTTGGATAATGTCTAATGTTCATAGAAGTGATTTCATACCTTTCAAGAAATTTTCACAAAGGGAGTAAGCGTGCTCTTGCTGCCAGATTTTTATATTTAGCGTGCTTCATGAAAATTCCTTTTATACGAGTTGAAATCAACCTCATTGTGGATATTATTTAGCATCTCACCACCCGTTTGCCTGTTTTTTTGTCATTCATTATTAAATTTATTTCTCTTGATTCATTACTTGTCTCGCAGAACAAATATCTCGTTTAATCTTTCCATGCCTCTCTCTTAGTTACTGTTTTCCATCTTTAGGAGGATTTTTTCCCCGACTTGTATATAGGCTTCTAACCTTAACGTGTCACTTATATTTGTACATTCATTTGGTAGTACGTTCAGTATTGTGTGTTATGCTCCAAGCTTCTTTTTCTTTCTTGTGCTATTTATGTGCTCCCACAAACCTCAAACTCCAACAATTGGCAAAACACGTCCACCATGATTTAGCAGATCAAGCTTTCTTATCTAGTCATAAGGGAAAAGGTAAATGGAGCCCATCTACTAGTATGTAGAAATATGCTAATTTTGCACAGCCCCAAAAGAAAGAAAAAGACAAGAAGAAAATAGAAAGCACAAATCATTTTGCAAATACTGTAAAGGAAATGATCATATCATAGAGAGTTGTGCAAAAGTGGCTACAACTAAGGCAAAGACAAAAGAGGCCAGGATGTTTGTTGTATAGGCCTCTAGACCTAAAATAATATTGCTAATCTTGTGTAGAATGAAGATTGGGTGTTTACTATTGTTTGTGGTTATGACCCATCTTCTCATGAATAATATATGTGTGCAATAGACACATGTTCAATACTTTGACAGTGGGGCAACCAAACATATTACCTCGCAACACAGTCTCTTTAGTTCACTTGACCCATCCCCTATAGGGAATACTATCACATGTTCTAACAATGCCTCTTATCCTATAATGGGTGTTGGTAAGATCATTCTAACTAATACTGATTGTGGTTCTTTCACATTGTCAAGGATCAAGAAAAATGTGTTATCAGTTTCAGCATAAGCCAAGATCAGCTTAGTTGTGAAATTTCTTGATGCCAGGTGTATTGTTCATGATCTGTCAAATGGGCATATTATTATTGCTTCTGGCACTTTATGTCATGGGTTGTATAAGCTCATAGACTACCAAAAATTTGTGAATGAATTAGTTGTGTAGTTTAGGATTCTCAATCTATGTCATATGCAAAGCTTTGGCATGCATGCTTTGGTCATCTAAATTTTCCTAGTTTGCTATGCCTATAGAAATTTGAATGGTGTCCTCTTTGCCCAAACTAGAGGCACCTTGTAAACATATCCATGAAGGCTATATTTTGGGCAAAATGCAACATTCCTCTTTCCCAAAAGATGGTTCAATTGGAGCTACTAAAAAGTTGCTGCTTGTTCACAATGATGTTTGTGGTCCTATGTAGACACCCTCTTTTGGGAATTACCTTTACTTTGTGACTTTTATTGATGATTTTTCGAGGCAGGCATAGGTGTATACACTAAAAGCAAAGCTTGAAGTGCTTATATGCTTCATATAGTTTTTGGATTTGGCTAAAAATCTATCGGCATGTAAAATGGGCACCCGTCGATGGGGGATACATGTCTTCTGATTTTAATGCATTTCTAGCCGAGAAGACCCAGATTGCCTATCGAATCGGCTTTTATCCCATATGTGAGTGCGTGCGCTGAAAAACAGGAGTATATATAAAGGGCTAGAACCCCTTATTCTTCATCCTGGAGGAGGGGAGGAGGAAGAGAAGAGGGACTTCCCTCTCTAGTCGTGGGCGGCAGCTAACAACTGAATCTTCTCTCTCTACTCACGCATGCATGCCTGGTTACTGAGCGCCGATGCTGTTGGCTCGAATACCAATGCAACGATGATGCTTCCAGTGACTCCCCTCACTTTTGGGGAGAGCTTATGCACCAGCTACGAGGTCCGTCTCTGTCAGAATCCGTACAGCATCGTCCTGAACATGGAGATCCTTTTTCGATCCTGCGGCCCAACCGCGTGGTAGTTTTAAGACATTCTCTCATCATAAGAGTGAGCTCCCCCACATGGCTTCAGACATGGGTGCCATCAATCATTCAATCAGGTAGATTCTATCAAACTGGGTTGCACTTCCAGGGCTTACTAGAAAGATTAGATTAGTTGGTAAACAAGCCACAGGTTTCTTTACCTCCATAGGCTCAACTAGTAGTTGAAAGAGAAAGCTCACTGCCAACGAAAGCTTATGTTCCTGATTCTATAGATGAGGGACCACCTCTTTCAATTCAACAATAGTCTCAAGAGTTCTTGGGGGAAATACAGGAAGACAAATGTTCCAAGGAGAAGGGTAATCCCCCTCCTATTCCAAAAATTGATGACCTTCATGATCAGTTTCCACAAGACATTCCCTTTATTTACGAAGACCAAGGTGAGCAACAAGAAGATGAAAGATTAGATTTTGAATCTAATTCTTTACAAGAGTTGCCACAATTCACAAGCCCATGGGAATCTGAATCTCTTCATATCAGAGCTCGCACAATATTGGTAAGAAATGAAGACTCAATAGTTCCAAGGAACACTGATGTCGTGAAGAACTCTAAGGTTCAATGTCATCTTACTGTAGAAGAGCTGCTAAAAGTAAAACTTGAGCTATGGAATCATGTGGTGGATCAAGTTCCAGAACTTGATTCCAATATGCCAAAAGTAGGCTCTAAGCAGAAAGTACCAGAGATACCTCTAGACAAAATAAGGGACATTAGCGAAGGTGAAGAAGGTAATACTTATCTTCCAATCTCCTACCAATGTTACACAACCAAAGGGATCTTAGATTCAGGTGCAGGTGTTGCGATTGCAACCACATCCTTGTGGAAGCAATGGGGCAAACCCGCATTAAGACCAACCCGAATGAAGCTTCAAATGGCTGACGGCCATGTTGAAAGACCTCTAGGATTCCTAGAAGGGATAACTCTAACCACTTGTGGTGTAGAGTTTGAACACACCTTTGCTATACGTGACTTTGGAAAAAATGATTGATGGAGAGTGTTAATCTCCAAAAGAACAACCTACTCTTGTGATTAGAGCACCTCTATACCAAGAGTAAGTCAAAACTTCCACTAATTTAGAGGATCAATTACTAAATATCAAAGAATTGACAAATCTGTGAAGAAGATGAAACACAGAAAAGTCTGCTGCACTATTTCTCCACATTGACCTATCAAACGTGTAAAGTTTTTGATGAAACTTTGTACGAATCATCTACTAGAGATTGCGCATCTCCTCCAAGTTAAATTACTTCAAAAGCTTTAGTATAACTTGAGAAATTGACTTCACAAGTTACCTATGTCCAAATCTGTACTTCTGAGAAGTCGATTTGACACCCCTAACTTCTTAACTTTGGTTCTCATAATGTCGAACCCGTTTTACAAAATCCTTTTAGCTGTAGATAGCTTATCTCTCAACTTAGATTTTGAGCTATCATATGTGTAAAACTTTACACTGTGCACTGAGCACTACTCATTTCTTTCAACTCGAAATATGCGCCAGTTTCAGAGAACTGTGAACATTCAACACATATGAATGTTCCTACTTACAATTCTCCTAGCCTGTTTGCAATTAGACTCTGAAACTTATGTCACAGGCTCATTAACTAACAACTTAGATATCCTCAAAAGGATTTCTCAATTGATCAAACACAGACGGAGCAGACGCAGAAACATCGTGCGCAAGTTTTTCGATTTCTTCAGAAAATTTACATACAAGTGAGGATGGATGATTCACTCACTTTCAATGTGTCTAATGACACTAACTTCTCTCTCCCTATTCTCTAATCTTCTTCTGCTCTCTTTGCCCGACATTTTCCAACATATTTATAGATGAATATATACAAGTGTATGACTAGACAAAAGTATATATCAGCTAATGTACATATGTGTACATATCTTTAGATTTTCTGAACATGTCCTTCCTTCAACCATCTGACTTTGTTTTCTTCTTGACTCCTTGACTTCATTCCTCTATAATTCTTCAATTGATGATTGTCATGTACCAACAATGATGTCTATGAGATGATCGTAGGAAGGCCCTTCCTACGACAACTACAAGTAGTACATGATTGGGGAACCAACTCCTTGTACTTACAACACTTAGGGGTCACCGCCAGGGTCAATCTTAAGGATTACACCTTCAGATACGTACCACCCCTACAGTGGAATCCTATCCACAAAGCAAAAGAAGATTCTATCTGTGTGCATTTTGAAAGTTCACCTGATCCATCTTGGATACATGAAGATACTCATTTGTGGATATGCAAGGTTGCAGTGAGGAAAGATGCTTGAAAGCAAGAGAAGAAGGAACTCCCCCAAGAGATAGATCAGTTAGAGACCCAGCCTACACACTGATGATCTTTCCAAATGAGGAATTTGAGCCTCATGGCTGGCCAAAAATCTTAGCTACCATGGACATTGTTGTCAATGAGGAATAGTGGACACCTCATTGTGATGAGGAGGGTTATGATATCTCTGTGTTCATGTGTCAGCCCTTGTTATAAGAATGTGACCCTAGTGATGTCATAGAAGAAGAAGAGAATGACAACGATCTAGAGTCCATTGTGATGGATAGTTGCTTTAATTCAGAGGAGCACTATCTAGAAGACATAGGAGTATTTACCCAAAAGGAACAAGAACCTCTCACAAGCATCAAAATGGTAAACTCAAAGGATGGAAGTGAAGGTGGTAAAAAGAAAACGAAAAGAAAAGCAGTAAAACAGGAAGAGGAGGAATCATTGTTCGAAGTACCAGAGAATTTCAAGAAATAAGAAGTTGAAGATCGGAAAATTTCGGTATGAATGCCTAAGAGAGAGGCCATTCACAGGAGAAGCGTATGATAATAAAGAAAAGACCAAAAAAATGTTGTAACCATAGAAGGGAAAGAAGAGCGATGTACGTATATAGGAGAAGACCTAAGTGCAAAAGAAGAAGCAAAGCTTGTAGACTTATCAAGGGAATATACGGATGTGTTTGCATGGCACTATAGAGAATTGAAGGGAGTGGATCTGAAGATATGTTCTCATACAATCCCCATGATTTCTAATGTCAAGCCCACCAAACAGAAGCCCTACACATATAATGATACTTATGTAGCCAAAATAATGACAGATTGATTGAAGCTCGATTTATCTATGAGATTGAGCATATTGAATGGGTGTCCCCCATTGTAGTGGTTCCCAAGAAGAATGGAAAGTTGCAAGTGTGCATCAACCTTAAAAAACTTAATTTTGCTATGATTAGAGATAGCTATCCACTTTCAATCGCTGAACATTTATTGGAGCGTGTTGCGGACAAGGAGTCTCTTGATGGATTTTCAGGTTACAACCAAGTAGCCATTGCCCCAAAAGATAAACACAAAACAGCCTTTGTCATAGAATGGGAAATCTTTGCATTTCGCGTTATGCCATTTGGGCTCACCAATGCACCTACAACATTCCAAAGACTCATGTGTCATGTCTTCAAAGAGTTCTTGCGAAAGAACTTAGAAGTATATGTGGATGATTTATGTGCTAATTCCCAAGAAAGAAGATACCACATCCCTGAGCTCAGACAAATATTCAACAAGTGTAGAGAAGATCGACTGTGTTTGAACCCAAAAAAGTTTGGTCCATGGTACGACCAGGTAAAATCTTAGGTCATATTGTCTCTAAGAACGGAACATCAACAGATGAGGACAAAGTAAGAGCCATAGCACAGCTGCCTGGGCCAAGGAACATTAAAGAGGTACAAACCTTTATGTGCCATTGTGGATATTACCGGAGGTTTATCCACATGTATGCAATCATAGCTAAACCTCTTTATTCCTTGCTGACAAATTTTGAGTGGAATGATGAATGTGAAAATTCCTTCAATTAGTTGAAGAGATGCTTGTGCACAGTACCTATATTGACCACTCTTGATTGGAATAAACCATTCCATGTCCATGTAGATGCCTCCAATCGTGCAATAGGATGCGTACTGGCACAACCCACAGGTGAAGGAAACCTAGATCTGCCTATAGCATATGCTAGCAGATAGTTGAACGCAGCTGAATGAAACTATACCACAACCGAAAGAGAAGGTTTAGGCATGGTATATGCTGTGAAGGAGTTTAGATACTATCTATTGGCCAACACATTTAAGTTTTTCACTGATCATCAAGCTTTTTTATATTTGGTCAATAAACCTTGCAACACAGGATGCTTAGTAAGATGGTTCCTCTTACTAATGAAATACGATTTTGAAGTTGTTGTCAGGACAGGTAGGACCCGCCTTAGGGAAGATCACCTTTCTCGCATCACTTTAGGACAGCTACCACAAGGAGTGTCTGATGAATTTCCCTACACTTATCTGTTCAATTTAGAAGTTGTTCTTAAAGGGCAAATAATTTGGTACCTGTCCTAACCTTTGGACCCATAAATAAGAAGGTGAAAACATCAAAAGAGGAAATTGTAAGATCACAAAACTACCAAATATTGGCAGGAAGCATGTACAAACAAGATCAAGAGGGTGTACTAGCTTGTTGTGTCAAGCACGATGAACATAGTAGTTGGTTGCAACAAGCCCATGAAGGTCTACTAGGAAGTCATTGTTCTAAACAACAAACATTGCAAAATCTAAAACGTTTAGGAGTGTATTGGCCTAGTATGGAGAGAGAAATACGTGAGTGGATTAAAAATTGTCCAGTGTGCTAGGAAAAACCCCTAGTGGAGTATGCTACCCTTTATCATGTGTCCTCAATTCAAGACTGGAGCGCTCCACTGGTAGAATTTATTAGATCGGGAACACTGCCCAGCGAGGCTAGTCTAGCAAGAAAACAAAGCATGGAGCAAGAGGTTCAAGATTATGCCTTAGTTGGAGACAACTTATACTGAAGAGGCAAAGATGGTTACTTAAGATTGTGCATTCATGAATCAGATTATTTGAAAATCTTAGACATTGCACACAGTGGTGTTGCAGGTGGACACTTTGGTCTCGACCGAAGAATTAAGACCATTCTATTCTAAGGACTTTGGTGGCCCACTCTTCATATGGATGCATGTACCTATGTGAAGAAATGTGATACATGCCAATGTGCACAATATCCTGTCAAGAAAGACGACATGCCTTTGAGACCAATGATGGGAGGACATGCATTCTCGAAGTGGGGTATAGACTTTATAGGTCCTATTAACCCCCCAGCTAGAAAATCCCATGCCAAATACATTATTGTAGCCAGAAATTGCCTTACAAAGGGGATAGAAGTCAAAGCCACAACAAAGAACGATGCTCAAATGATGGCTAAGTTCTTATTTGAGAATGTGTTCACCAGATATGGGTTACCAATAGAGTTGGTTAGTGATAGAGGTACACACTTCTTGAACGAGGTCATTGAAAATCTCCTTCAATAATTCATGGTGCTACATAAGAATTCTGCCCCTTATCATCCACAAGCCAATGGACAAGCCGAGAGCACGAATAAGATCATTTGTAATGTGTTGATAAAATTGGTAAATTATAAACGCTCTGATTAGGACAAACAACTTCATCATATTGTTTGGGCTTATCAAGTTGCCTACAGATGGTGCTCAATGCCACCCCATTTTAGATGGTCTTCAGACAGAATGTTGTGCTACCATTGGACTTCCTAATCCCAGCATTAAAATTAGCACAAGAGCACGAGTGGAATGGACATGAGTTGTCCTCTAGGATCTTTGATCTAGAACGCTTAGGTGAGACGAGACGACGAGTGGCAGCAGGCATCTATGCTGCAAAGAAAAGACAAAAGGAATACTTTGATGCCCATAAAGGATAAAGGGTTGAAAGAAGGAGACCTAGTGCTAGTGTATACACTAAAGCAACATGCCCATAAATTGGAAAAAAGAGGATATGGACCTATGATCATTAATAGAATTTCCACTAGTAGTGCGGTTCAATTGGCCATCCTAGAAGGTGATATCTTGCCAAACTATATCAGTGGATGCGGAGTCAAGCTATATCAAGAACCTCTTATAGAGGATACGCTAATGAGACTCAACACTACTAAGAAGAGAAAAGACAAAGAGCTAAGGGTTAGAGAAGAAGCACAAGCAGAGGCTAGAGAGCACATTAGGTGAAATAAGTTAAGGTGATTAGGCCTAAAGGTCGATCCAAAAGCCCCAAGATATCACATGGCCATGTGCCAGACATCAAGTGTGAATGCTTCTCGAATAATTGATCGTCGTCCCTTTGTGACCATAGAGGTGGGACAACGAAAGGATGTAAGCACTGTGAGAGCGTTGATTGACTCAGGTGCAACAAATAGTGCAGTCAAACTCTCATACTACCAAGATCTTCATTTGAACATCAATCCCATAGAAGCTTATCTCATAGGGTTGGGAAGTGTGGAGACCCCTTGTTTGGGCAAGGTGGAGCTCCCCATCTACCTTCAAGATGTCCCAATGAGAGTCAAAATGCTAGTGTGTCAAAATGAAGACCTTACTGAACCACTTGTCTTGGGTCAAGATTGGATTTTTGACCATGCAGTCAACTTAAATCTGAAAAGCCGACTTCTCCAAGTTTGGGTACATGAACAATGTATTACATTAGAAGTAGAGAATTGGATGCTCACAAATCCAGAGGTCACACATTCTCTTAGTTCTTCCGAGACTAATCTTTGCAAAGAAAATATTGTGTGTGACAATAACCCTACAAAGCAAAAGGACTGAGTCATGGAAGCACAAGCGCAAAGGCCAATAGACCTCTCTTCTTTTTCAAAGACTAATGCAAGCATAACTCAACCAAAGAGGCAAGTGAAAATAACATCTGCTATATCAAATAGATAGACAGAATTCAAGAAGAAAGCAGCTTCATGCAATACGTAGATCTGGGTACAAAAAGGAGAGAAACCACTAGCTTCGCCACAACAATTTCCATCCAAGCAGGCCAATCATGCCAAAAGAAGAACCAAGCAACTAGGACAAGCTCAATCACAAGCTCTCCAACAAATTTGGGTACCAAAAAAATTAGCTATAGCTCAACTAGGGCAATTACACATGTGGGTTCCCAAAGCACTCTTACATGCACAAAGGCCTATGCTCTCCAACATGCAAAAGGTCTCAACAAAGAAGCCAAGGAGAGAAAAGGGTAAGAACCAAGCATAGAGACCAAAAGAAGTTAAAACCACCTCTTCAAAACAAGTAAGAAGGCAATCATCAAGGACATGGGTTTGGAAGCCAAAAGTACCAGCAGCATCCACAAAACCCAAGAACCAACCATGCCGGATACAAAATTTAAGCAACCAAGCAAAGATGAAGAAGTCAAAAGTGATTCGTATGCAGCCAAACACTATTCTCAAATGGATCCCTATACGGAGGAATGATCAGTTGTCATTTTGAAATCCAATGGATACCTCCAATAAAGGTTGCATCAACATCTGCAAGCATATTGAAAGCCTCGACATGCAACAACCATGTGCCTTTGGCATAACCTTATCTTTTGCACCGTTCTGGTCATGCATTTCCAAAGTATGCATTAATATAGGGCCACATTATATGGCCGTGCATAGACACATTAAAAATTTCCAGGCACATCAGACACATTTGCCATATGTAAAATATTTTATTGATAATAACCAACCGCTTCTTGTTTTATGACATTCAAAAGAAAAAAAAAAAGAGAAAGAGAGAAGAAGAAATGGGACCAGGCACTCAAAGAATCTCATCAGCGAACCATCAACAAGGACATTCATCAACAAGAACGACAAGCTAATGGTTAATCACCATGATGGGAGTACAACATGAAGAGATAAACATCGACCAACCTTTCACTGTGGTAAGCACACTTCAACAACACTATAACCATGATAGATTAGGAAACCTCATGTCACCATACCCTTGAGCAGTTAGCTCCAGACCCAATTTCTTGCACCATACTTCTTCCAATGCATTCCCCAAGTGTGCATGCATAGGGCCACATTACAAGGCCATGCACAAGGCACATATTCTATTCAACCCATGCACTAATGCACTTACCCATCATCCATTATGGGTTACAAGTATGTGGCATGAAAACTATGAAAGCCATCTTTGAATGAACCAGAGGACATAAAGATGACAACAGCAAATGCAAGGAAGCAATCGACCGCCAAGAGCTACTTCCAATCAACATTGCCAACCTCTTTTGAGTAGCTTGCAATTTTTGAAAGCTCATAAAGACACCATCAAGCTGGAATACAAGGAAGAAGTACATACAAAGGGACTACAACTTGCAAAGGATAGTGGAGACAAAATGAAGATCCGGACAACCGACCCTTCTACATGTGGAAGACAGACCACTCTTGCTGATACATGAGGACACTACCTCTCAAAGTACTACATGGAACAACCACTCCAACAAGGCTCTGTTAGGGACGACAGACTTGAGAGGGGGGGATTGTTGACGCTCAAGGTCGACCATAAAGCACGGAAGCAGATCAAAGAGGTGGACACAGAAGAAGAGAGAGCAAGTAGGGAGCTCCAAGAAGCACACATCAAATTTTCAAAAGAAATCCCTTTTAAAATAGTGATTTTTATCACTAAAAACCATTGTAAATACCATTTTCAATATTTACAACTCCATTTTGTTCAAGCCAAGGAGTCCTCAAACTTCAGGATTATTAGAAGTATCATCCTACCATTTTCATAATTTTTAGACTCCGTTTGAGCCTCCAAATAAGCCCTGGAATCTAATTTTTAACTAGGCCGGACACTAGTTCTAGACAGGGCCAAAACCACTCAAAAAACTATAAAAAGGGCTGGAGAGCTCATTTTTTAGGTTAACTTGTTGTAGATTTGAGCTTTTGTAAGAGAACTCTTTGTAATCGAAGTCCTTCCATTGTTCCGCTCTTTACTCTTACCTTGTGCACGTGTGTGTGTATGTGTGTGCATGCTTGTGTGCCTTCACTCATGCACTTGTGCCTTCACTTGCTCACGATCTTCATACTAGTCCTCATGTTTCCGTGGATTGATATTTATGAGGAGAATCTCCTCACGTTGGTACTTACCATTGTGCTAGAGTGACACTCCTCATAGAAGCTTCTGATAAATGAGGTCTTACTAGCAATTGTGAATGGTGTGGTGGAATATCATCAACATCATACATCATAATCTACACACATGAATAAAAATCATTAATATTCCATAAATGAATAAAAAGTAAACTTTAAACATAAAATTAAATATATAGTTTATTAAATATGGATAGAAAATTTTCATTCTCTCTCTAGCTAAAAGGTGCTCTTGGAGGTCTACGCCATCCATAATTCACTAATAATTCATCACCAGCATGTAATGTAGTAATAGCATTGAAAACTATGTATCTTGATACATCTCTACTCATATATGGTGATTCATGAATATTTTCACGCTCCTCAAATGTGTGCAATTAATCCTTGAACTATTATGTAACCCTTGACTACTATTTATTAAACCTGTTATATTTCCATGTGTGTAAGGTCTTCCATCAATATATAATCTTGCATGTAAAATCCTTTTACTAGTAAGAGATGCTACATTAAAGCATATTCCATAAGTACTCATGCTTTGAACATAACGTGCAAGTCGATGCCAATCTCCCCATCCATATATAGGACCACAAAATGACATAAGAGTGACTTCAGAGTCTCGAGGCACATACAAATCCTCTACAATAAAGAGACCATGACCAACACTAGTAATAGTGGATGGAACAATCATATAGTGATTACCCCAAAAGTTAAAAATCTCTCCATCTAAAGGAAGTGCTTCTCTATTCCATCCTCCATATCTTCTTCTATCATATGTTTATACTAGAGAACGATCACGAGCTGGCAATGGATAATCTCCAGCCGTTTCAGTCTCTAAACCAGGAGGTAGAAGATTTCTAGAAACCTCTGCTTGTGACTGATGAACAGCAAGTCCATGACATGTACAAGGTATATTATCATTATGAGTATGAGAACTATTATCATCATCATCATCATCATCAAGCAAGTATTCATGTATATCAACACTAATTTGATTTTGTATATGGTTTTTAAATAAAATAATGACATTAATTTATAGAAAAAATACATATCCAAGCATTATAACATTGCCCAAGGGGTGGTGCACGTTCAAAAGTATCATACTCTGCCTCATGTTCAATACATTCCAATCATGGTCTTTGATACGTTCCATAACAAGAGTTACGCCACGTGTAATTGATGCTAAAGTATTGTAAATTCTTGTCCAGATAGCGTTGCATACGTGATGATAATTAGCATCGCTTATGCGATGCTTTTTTTAATTATCGCTTTAGCAACACTCGACGTAATCATCACATATCCCATCTTGCCACATGTCGATAAAAACGTCAAATTTTCTGTCGTTTAATGGACGTTTTGTGCTCAATGCTTGTTTCGATGCTTTATGCAATTTTATAGCGACGAAATTGTGTCACGTTAACCATCGCTATGTGCCTGTATTCCTTGTAGTGATTGAAATGATCATGAAGAAATGTATCAATTAACATCTCATAATCCACATATGATACATGGAAAGTGTAGAGGACTACTCTTACATAAGTTGAGCTCAAGCTATGCTCAATAGTGTAGCTTAATGACTCTCAGTAGTGGTTCCTTTTCCCGCGACTCAAATCTCCTCTTTTTATACTCATCCAATGAATTTGAATTTTGAATTTCCCACACCTAAAGGTGTTCCTACACTTTATGGGTGATTTGAATTGATTCCTTCACCAAACTCGTTGGGGCTTGGCTTCCTTACTAAACTAGTTGAATTGATTTCTAAATCCATGAGATTCCTTACTCTTTTGGTTTTAAATTTTATCTAAAGTAACTATGTCAAAATAACAAGCATATGTTCACATATGATTCCTCTTGTGAGATGAAGAGGAATAAGGTGTAGCCTTGAATATTTTGCCAAGAACTTAGGCTTGCCAAATGTACCAACAGCTCACCCTCAAGCCTAAGATGCTTGAGTCTTTAGTCCTTCATAATTCCCTGCAAACCAATCATTGATTTAAACCTATTCAATTTGCTTCCATCAAATGTCTTTGTCATCATATCTGCACAGTGTTGATGTGTGGATACATATGAAAGTTGTATCTCCTTACTGATGATCTTTTCTCTGGCATAATGGTAGTGAACTTCATGTTTGGTCCTGGCATGATAGATAGGGTTAGCAGCAAGATGCAATGAACTAATGTTGTCTCCAAATATGTGTGGAGTTGAAGTATTTAACCCTAAATCAGAGTATAGGGTCCTGATCCACATAGATTCTTGAGTAGCATTTGCAAGTCCTTTGTATTCAGCTTTAGTTATGAGAGAGCAACTATAGGTTGCTTCTTTAATGACAAAGAAGTCAACTTGGTACCTACAAAAGTGAGATAGCTTGATGTGCTCCTCCTATCATCTTTGGAACTTGCCCAATCTGCATCAGGAAATAACTTGACATCTAAATCAAAGGTATAAGGGTAGTATAACCCTTCATTAATTGTTCTCTTCAAATATTTCTAGATTCTTTTAGCTGCTTCCATGTGAGGTTTCCTTGGAGTGTGCATAAATTGAATTAGCATACTAACTCCATACCATATATCAACCCTAGTTAGGGTAGCATAATTTAAGCTTCCAACAAGATTTTCATAACTAGTCACATCTTCAATTAGCTCACCTTCATGAGCACTTAGCTTATGATTTACTTCCATTGGTGTACCTGCAACCTTTGTATTTTCCATCTTGAAGTTGGAGAGCTTATCTCCAATGTGCTTTCTTTGAGTTAGAAACATACCTCTTTCTGTGTATACCACTTCCAAACCTAGGAAGTAGGTAAGTAAGCCGAGATCATTGATCTTGAACTCTTCTTTCATCTAAGCCTTGATCCTCTTGATTCCATCTTCATCATTACCTATAATGATTATATCATCCATGTATACACAGAGGTATATGACCTTTGAATGGTTCCTCTTTATGATGAGGGAAGGATCTACCTTGCTCAGCATAAATCCTTTCTCCTACAAGTAAGTTACCAATCTATGATTCCAAGCTCTAGGAGGTTGCTTCAAGCCATATAAGGATTTCTTCAACATGCATACATATTCTAGATATGATTGATCTTCAAAACTAGGAGGTTAAACCATGTATACCTCCTCTGAAATCCAACCATTAAGAAAAAAAAAATTAACATCCATTTGGTAGATATTCCAATTCTTAGAAGATGCTACACTCATGAGCACTCTAATAGTAGGCATCTTTGCCACATGTGAGAATGTCTCTTCATAATCTATACCTTGGGTTTGAGCAGACCCTTTAGCCACAAGCCTTGCTTTGTACCTCTTAAGTGATCCATCAGAATTCTTCTTTATCTTGTAGATCCACCTTGATCCAATGACCTTCATGGATGGTTTCATGGGAACCGATTCCCAAGTCTAATTCTCTTGAAGAGCTTCAATTTCTTCTTCCATGGCATCAAGGATGTGTCATAACCATACTTTTTGGCTTCTTTTTCTCTCTACTAGATCTTCTTATATTTTGTTGCGATGATTCAACTACATCTCTCAATTCTTGCACTTTAGCTTTGCCTTTGGAGTTCCAAGAATTGATTTCTCTTCTTGGAGTCTTCTGATCATCATCAGAATTTTTTGAATCTTCATGTATATGCTCATTCTTCTTTGTTTATGTTGGAAAGTCTTCCTCTAGGTTATAGGGAAGTTTGATTTTGTTGCAATCATCTTCAAACCAAGATTTGTTTTCATCAAAAATAGCCTATCTCTACTAACAATGAACCCTTTATTACTTGGATTATATAATCTATAACCTTTCTGATTAAGCTCATAGCCAATGAATATACACTTCTCTGCCTTTGGATCCAATTTGCCTCTGATTTGTGAAGGTATGTGTGCATATGCAATGCACCCTAAAATCTTACAATGGTCAAGGCTAGGTCTTCTTCTATTCCATGCTTCATAAGGTGTCATCCCATCCAATGATTTTGATGGGAGTCTATTGATTAGATAGGTGGTTGTGGATATAGCCTCTGCCCATAGGTAATTGGGCAACTTCTTCTCATTTAACATTGACCTTGCAGCCTCCACTATGGTTCTATTCCTTCTTTCTGCCTCTCAATTTTGCTTTGGAGTATACCTAGTTTTGATCTCTCATTTGATTCCTCTTTCTTGGAGATAAGTATCAAATTTGTGGGAGAAATATTCTCCCGCTCCATCTGGCCTTAGCCTCTTCAAAGTATTTCGTGTTTGATTTTCAACAAGTGCTAGATATTTCTTGAAACAAGAGAACACTTCATCTTTATGCTTCATAAAGTATAGTATTGTCCATCTACTACAATCATAAATGAAAAGACACATTATATTTCCTAGCATGTTGCTTTCGGGTGTATACCAAAACTAAATCTTGTGCCATCAGACCCTTATCCTTCACATGGGCATCAAAGTAGGCTTTTTGTCTTTTCTTGGCCACATCTTGTGCTACTTTTGATGTCTATATCAAGAAGTCTAATGGCATTATAGCATTTTGTCCAAAGACCATCTAAAAGGGTGTGGCTTGGAGTACTGTTTTAAAGGCCACTCTATAGGCCCAAATAGCATGATGTATCTATTTGTCCCAATTAGAACGCTTATTGTTTACCAGTTTTGTCAAAACATTACAAAATATCTTGTTTGTGCTTTCGGCCTGGCCATCGGCTTGTGCATGATATGGATCCGACTTCTTGTGAAACCATGAATTCTTGTAACAAGTATTCAATGACCTCATTCAAGAAGTGGGTGCCACAATCACTCACCAATTCTATTTGCAACCCATATCTTGTAAATACATTCTCAAATAGGAACTTGGTTGTGGTCTTCTCATCATTCATTCTTGTTTCCTTAACTTTCATCCATTTAATCAGATAATCAGTCATCACAATGGTTATTCAATGAATCTTAGCTGGGGGATTAATAGGACTGACAAAGTCTATTTCCCGCTTAGAGAATGCACATCCACCCATCATGGTTTTTAGTGGCATCTCATATTTACGTATAGGGTACTAAGTTTGGTGATAAATATCGTACCTCTTCACGTAGGAATGTGCATCCATGTGAAGAGTTGGCCACCAAAGACTTGCAAAAAATATTGTCTTGATCAAGCTATCTAGTCCAAAGTCTCCTCTTGCTACTCCTTGGTGAGTAGTTTCCAAGATCTTAAGATATTCACTTTCATGGACACATTCTTAGGTATTCATCTCTTTCATGCTTGTATAAGTTATCTCCAATGAGTGCATAGTCTAGTGCTTCTTGTTCTAAGCTCTTTCGTCCAGCCAATGTCATCTCTTGAGGGAGTATTTTTGTCCTCAAGAAGTCTGCCAAAGCTTCGCTCCAATCTGGCACTAAAGACATTTGATAGAGAGTGGCATTTTCCACTGGTGGTCTAGTACTACAGATTGGACATTCCTTGTACATCCTATGGACATCTGCTTCCATGGTTGGCCAACATACACCTAATCTTTGCAAAAATCACAATTTCCTTTCCTCCTCTCTTTAGAGCATACAAGTTATCATCGAGTATGTTGGCAGTTCAATAGGCGGTGGTCATAGACACAAGCGTAATGGCAATATGTGAAAGGGGAACACAGCAAGTTTGAGGGGGCAAACACATTAATTTTCCAAGAAATATGTTTTAAAGTACTTTTTCCAAGACTTCAAACAGTGATTTTCATCACTCTTGTAACATATGTACTATAGAAAATCTAATTTTGTATCAAGCAGCTCCATTTTGTGCAAGCCGAGGAGTCCCTGAACTTAAAGAGCTTAGGTAGAATGATCATACCAATTTTGGTCATTTTTAAACTTCATTTGGATCTCCAAACGACCCCTATAACCTAATTTTTAACTATGTCAGACACTACATTCGAGACTAGCCAAAACTAGTCTAAAAACTATAAAAAGAGTTATAGAGCTCATTTTTGGGGGGTTAGCTTATAGCTTGTTTGAGAGTAACTAGTGTAAGTGAGCTTGTAAGAATTATTCTTGAGTAATAGAGTGCATTCTTCACCTTCCATTGTGTCTCTCTTGTCTCTACTGTGTGTGTGTGTGTGTGCCCTCTATTGCTTCTCACTTCACCTTCACTCACTTCACCTTCACTCACTTCACTCATTCACGATCTTCATATCACCCTATCTCTTCCATGGATTGACAATTAAGGAGGTCAAGCTTCTTGATGTGGTGCTTTTCCTTGTCTAGAACAACACCAAATTTGGCACCATTGTTGGGGATGAGCTCTAGGACAAACCTATGATTGTAAGACTATAGTGAGAATTGAGCTCGAAGGTAATTAATCTCATTTTTGTTGTTATTTTTCTCTTGTTTTTAGCTTCTTTCAACTCCTCTATACTTATCTTTCATCCGCGTATCATCTTTTTTCATCTCAAAAGAAATCCTAAAACTCACCATATTCACCTACTCACGTCATTTTCCTCATTCAAAAGAGTGTGAGAGAGAGAGAGAGAGCTTGTGAGCAAGTGCATGTGCATGTCTTTTTGAGTTTTTTTTGCAAGAGAGTGCTCCACTACAAGGATACAACTCTGAAAAGGTAAAAACTTTGACTTTCTACCATATCCACTAAAGTCCTCAAACTGTCGTGATGGTCTAAGAAGTTCAACATATTTTGTTTGCATCATCAGCATGGTATACTGCATACTAGCACTTCTAGGAATCCACTAGTGTATTTGAAAAAGTTTCATTTTGGTGAGCCATCACGATGTTGCATCACCATCGTGACAAGGCGTCACCATCACGATTGGCTCATGCTATCGCAACAAGACTAAACCATCATGATGGGCTCACACCATCATGATAGTTAGTGTCCATCAGGATGGGCCAAGGTTGTGGTGATGGCTTGCATATACCATCATGATGATTTTCCCAGCCTACACGATCGCGATTGGTTCATGCTATCACGACACTTCAAGACCATCGTGCTTGGAACAACGCATCGCATCCAAAGCACATCATCATGACAACCTCCGACCAAACCATCGCAATGGGCATATGCCATCGTGATGATTCACCTGAGTTCAGACCATCACGATTGGCTAATGCCATCGTGATGACCTAAGACCATCATGGCTAGACCATGCCATCATGACGGTTCACTGGAACATTGACCATCACAATGAGACTAGGCCATTGCATCGCACTCATATCATCACAACGGTTCAAGACCATTGTGATGACTCGTAAGTTTTAGATCATTACAATGACTCTCTGCCATGCCATCGCGATTGTGGTAGACCATCGCAAGGGTCCATCACCATTGCGATTGTGTTAAACCATCCCGACAGTCCACTTGAAATGCAATTTTAAGGTTTGATTTTTTGGAAATTTTTAGGTCATTTTGGGTGATATTTCAAGCAAAGTGTGTGTATTGAAGGCCTTGGTACATGTTTAAAGAAGTCCCAATTCAATTGCTCATTAACAAAAGATTGATCTAAACTTGATTTTTTACAGAATTTTTAGAGCATCTAGGGCAAAGCAAAAGTGCAAGGCAACGCAAAGCTTGGGAAGCACATCTTCTTGGGCAAAAGAGCTACCAACAATGCATCGAACTTGAGATTGGAAGAACCCTCAACCCCCTCAGTCAATTACTAGTACAGGCTAAGCTCTAGTGGTGTTATTGATTGAATTAGGGTCATGATAGGAACGATTCAAGTACAAGACACATTAATCATGCAAGTTCAAGCTCAACTTGAGACACCTTGATGAAAACCCTAAAGGAAAGTGGCATAATTTTAACGGAATGACAACTTAAACCCAAAATGAAAGACGATTCTTGGTGTATATAATTGGACAAGAGAAGAAATTAAAAAGAGTAAAAACGAATTAAGGGATTGAGAACAAAGAATTAGAAGTGATGACTACCCACAAAGAGTGCTAGAGCGAGATAAATTCATGAACCTCAGATCAAGAAAGCATATAGGAAAGGTAGATAGATTAAGTATTAGGTCATTCAAAGCAAGTGTGAGAACCACATCATGATGTTGGGCTCAACAACTTAGTAGTTACCCTTAAGATTTGAGTTCAGATACAAGCGAGTCGAAAATGGCTTATAGCATGGAGAGACTAGGAGGATTAAATGTAACATATTTAGAAAGACCTAAAGGACCTTATAGGACTCTGTTAGAATACGTCTAAACCAACCACTTAGGTGCTCACATCTATGAGGATGGTTTGAGAAAGTGACAAGGAGGGAACAATGTACAGTATTACCAATCAGCCTAACTGCACTAATGAATTTGGAGTAATAGTTCCTGAGGTGGAGTAGGGACCCAAGAACAAGAACCACTATAGGGTGAACCTAGGACACCAAGAGGGAAATCAATGTTCACAAGGATGTTAAATCCAGAAGGGATGCCTCAAGATAACAAAAGTATTGAGTTATTTCTCAATAAGGATATGGACAAAGCATTTTAGAGGTATAGGATGGAGCAGCCAAGCGAAATAGGAACAATCACAATCTATGAATTCAAGGACCCTTAGATGCCTGGAAAATTAGCGTATTTAAACAACACATTAGAACGAGTGTTCACAGTATCCGAACATGGAAGAAATGCCTAGACATGGAGGGGCAAATTGGTATTCCCCCATCACAAGCTAATGTGGCTTTTAGTCATCAAGGAATAGGAACGTCCATGTCTCATGGTTCCCAAAGAGAGAAAGGCAAGGAGAAGCCAGAAGTGAGGTTTTCACACCCTAGGAAGAGACCAATCAACATGGAAATTGATAGAATGGAGAGACCGAGAGAACCAAGATTCCAAGGTGGTAGAGATGACTTTCCTCTACCTAGACCTCGAGAGCACCCAAGAATATTCAGGCCTACCCAATTAGTAAAATCAATGAAAAATTTTTATGATGGGATAGGAGATCCCTATGACCATGTGGCTAAGTTCAAACAAGTGTTACGAGTCAAAAAAGCGGACGATATGTTTACCCAATACAATGCATTCGGCCTCACACTAAAAAACACAGCCTTAACCTAGTTCTAACCTTTACAGCAAAGGCAATTTAGAGATATTCATTACTTGTTAGAATCGTTCATCATGGAATTCTCTAAAAGTGGGATCAAGCACAATACTTCTTCTCTAATTCACAGTTTCAAACAGACCCCCCAAGAAACAGACAGACTTGTAGGATGTAGATTTAGACAATATATTGAGAGATGCCCTATACTAGAACTACCTACTCAAACCAAGCAAGTATCTTTGTTTTTGGATGGACTGTTGAGCTCCAAACTACAATCCTATGTATATTTGAAGGAACCCAGAACACTAGAGCAATGTGAGAGAATCTGTATAGACATTGAGGACAACTTAGGAGATGAATTAGAACACTCCAAGGTCTGCAAGGAAACAAATAAATCTACTCAATTATCCTCAAAACATTTAGGGCGGTAGTGATCATATGGCAAATTTTTTCCCAAATTTGACACGACCTCAAACCAACCCTAATGACCAATACTGCACAATTGAAAGACAATACACTAATCATACTGCATGAGAATGTTCATACAATAAGAAAGTGGTTCAATAGAACTATCCATAGGCATATCAACAACTAGGTAGATACTGAGGTCAATACAATTCTCAGCCTCATTATTATAGACCCCAAAAAAACTATCAGGTACCCTACCAGATGCAATCAAAACCTGAACCAGTTCTAACTCAGCAGCCACCCCCACCTACAAATGTAATCTCTGTCAAACATGTTGCTATAGAAGAGAATCTCTGTAGAGCTTAAGTACCTTAATCCCCTTTGATCACAAAAAATGACCCCAACTCTAATAGTTTCGATTCCACCCATGTACACCGCATACTACCTCGAGTCACGAGAACATATGGAAACATACCAACATGAGAGCCCACCATTGGAACCCAGTTGGGAGCTAGACTATGCTAATGTCATGTATGCTAATCCCAACCCATGGCCCCAGTTGAGATAGCTAAAACCACAAGGCCCTAAAAGACCCTGTTTCAGGTGCCACAGAGATCATTACATAAGAAAGTGTCCACATCCCCCACAAGCAAGACTATCCCAGTATTACAACATTCAAAGTTTTTGTGCAGAATGTGGTAAAGAGCATGTCATAAGAGAGTGTCCTAAAAACACTTCCAACAACTCTAAAGTAATTACCATAAATGTGATAGGCATTGTGCACACCAAGTGGATCCACACCAGCATATGTACCAATCCAAGTGATAACGAGAGCCGAAGCGCCATTGCAAAATCAACAACCAAACCCTAATAAAATAGCTGAGAATAGCAAAATCAGAGATTCTAGTGGAAGAAAAACTAGATTTTGGAAGAATTCATAAGAAAGAATCAAGAGAAAATGGAGTAAGAAAATAAGCAAGTTGGAAGGAAGTTTAAAAGAGACTAGAGCCAAAATCTTAGAATTGGCTTCTCAAGAATCGAACCAGGAGAACCCAACTCAAAAACCAAGATTAGTTCTAGCCAAACCTATACCTGAAAATTTAGACATGATGTTCTGAGCATACCAAGTGAGATTAAGAGAAGGACCCCAAGTGGTAGAATTAAGCAATAACTACCCAAGGGCAGACTTAGAAATCGAGAGAACTAAACTCTGCATGAAGATTGTAGAATTGGCTCAAAGGATGTTCGAAGCCTCTTGATATATCAATTGGAGTAACATAGCAAAACCAGAGCTACACTTTCAAGGACTATTGGAGAGACTATAACACTTGATTTCTAGTAACGAAATGAATGATTTGAAGAAGAACCCTACTATTCCAAATGCACAAGAAGGTGCTACACCATCCTTGTCTCAAGTTTTGAATACTGTGGAGTGGGAGAATCTTTCTTCCATACATAAGTCCTTGCAAGGATTTCTGAGGGATATCCAAGAAAAAAAGTGGTGGATAGAGAAAGAAATCCACCCACCAATTCAAGAGATAGACAACTCATAAGGACAATTTCCCCAAGACATACCCTCTATATATGATGAACTTGAGGAGGAACAGCTTAGTGAACAAACAAATTTTGAATCTAATTCTTTACATGAATTACCTTAGTTCACTGGACCTTGGGAAGCTAAGTCTATCAATATGAGAGCACCCACCATACTAGTCAGAAATGAGTGTGAGTCAGTAATTCCTAGGAACACAGATGTAATAAACAACACTAAAGTGCAATGTCACCTCACTTTAGAAGAATTATTGAAAATCAAACCCAAGTTGTGGAAGCATGTAGCGAACCAGTTACCAGAGACAGCTACTACCCACTCTTAGGGAGGATCACACAAGAGAGTACCAGAAATACCTATACAAAGGATTGAATATAAGTGAGGGAGAGGAAGGCAATACTTATCTTCCAATAACCTACCAAGGTGACACTACCAAAGCGATCCTAGATTGAGGTGCTAGAGTAGCCATTGGCACCACCTCCTTATGGAAACCTTGGGGCAAGGCAGCATTAATCCCCATGAGAATGAAGCTACAAATGGATGATGGACATATTGAGAAACCATTAGGTTTATTGGAAGGAATATCTTGAAGAGAGTACGCATGCGGAAGCAAAATGAAAAGTAAAGTACTCTCACAAAACAAAGAATGTGTGAGGCACAAAATGAGTAGACCATGAAATGGGTAAACTCATGTGGATTAGAAATGAGCTTGCCAAGAGCATGGAGTAGGCTCCTCAAGATTCTAACCAAGTACAAATGAGGGGAGAGGCCCTCCTTATATAGATTTGGGAGGGGCTCTCAAAAGTACATCATATGTGGGATAAGTCTCCTGAAAGGAGAATGAATACAACTGGTAGAAGCACATGGCAAGGTACCCAAATACAAAGGAAGTAGAATATAAAATGGAAATAGACTAGAAATGGAGTGCCTTCTGGATACAAAATGGAGATGCACTCATGCGGATACAAATGTAGATGAAGTAGGAGCAATCATGTTTTCAACACCCTGTAGCTCAACGATGAGTAGCACCTCCTTTAATGTCAATCCGGGAAGACGTGAGGATGGTATGAAGACCACGAGCAAGTGGAAGCACAAGTGCGTGAGTGAGAAGCACACAAGCATGCACACACATACACGCACACGCGCACACACGGCAAGATCAAAGAGAGTAAGACAATGGAATCACTTCTATTGCAACCAAGTTCTCGTACAAGCTCAAACTACAAGAAGCTAACCCAAAAATGAGCTCTCTAGCTCTATTTATAGTTTTTGACTAGCTTTGGCCCTGTCTAGACCTAGTGTCCGGCCTAGTTAAAAATTAGGTTCCAGGGCTTATTTGAGGGCCCAAACGAGATCTAAAAATTATAAAAGTTGGTAGGCAACTACTTCTAAGGCTCCCTAAGCTCGAGGACTCCTCGGCTTGTACAAAATGGAGCTACAAAAAGGTGAAATGGTATTTACAAGGGTTTGTAGTGATGAGAATCACTTTAAAATGATGTGAGGGTTTTGAAAAAAATGAAGGGTTGCCTCAGTGCTAGAGCTGCATGTGTGTCCGTACTTGCTCCTTCCCGTATACTGTCAACACTCTCCCCCCCCTAGCGTCTGTCGCCTCTGACAGACCTTTGATCTGCGGGTTGATCAATGTAGTTCTGGAGAATGTCAGCTCCCACATCATGTTCTTTGATTCGAAGCCCTCGGATCAGGTCTCTCTGCAGGGTATCCCAATTGACTGGGCCCGGTATGTCCGGCTGTGGCGTTGTGTAGAGTTCTGAGTGCATCGTTTGTTCACACGCGAATAGATGTAGCAGGTGGGTTGGGCGTGATGTGAACACTTCTGAGTGTGACTCCCAGAACCCCGTGGTAAACATATCGTCGAAAGTTTGCTTATAGCAAGCAGGGAGATATCTGATGCGTGCGTGCCATGCATAAGCAACTCGTATGCTGGGGGTTGTGCTCATATCATACAGGAGGTCATAATTACCATTGATGAAGCCAGGAATCGGAGGTTGAATATGGCATACATTGCGGAAAGTTTTGAGCACCACCTGCATCATATCGAATATCTTGAGCATCATCTGAGCAGCAACATCTGGCATGGGATGGAGGCGTGGCAGCCAATAGCGAATGGTAGCCATCATGTACGCTATTGTAGGTGGGCCTGTTGGTGGTGCGATTTTGGGGTAGTTCAGCCACTGTTTGCAATTCACGTTGTTCTGGACCTTGATGGCGAATGCTTTCCAGGAGCGTCTTCTTTGTACTGGTCCAAAGGATGGGTTATACTTCAAATGCATGGGAGCGTGATCCCATGTTCTCAGCATTTCCGGGTATGTTTCCAGTAATCTTTGCCTCCAAGTAGGTTGAAAAATCGCCCCCTTCCTGGCTGCCTCTGGTATATCTTCTGGTTCGAACTGGGTGGCGAAGGTAGGGCACTTGTTGGTGACTCTTCTGATCTCTGCGTTGTAGTCGGCCAACAAGACAAAATAAGGTTTGTATTGTAACTCGGAGCTAGTTATCAGCCGTCTAGGAGCCAGGTTCGAGAAATATTCAGACTTGAGTATGGTCTCCTCTATGGCTTTCATGGCTAGCATCTGAGTTGCAACACGCTCTTCGTGAGTGTGACCCATCTCCTCTACCTGCTTCATCCATGCGGACGGGGGTTCCTCATACGTATCCTGTCCCTCTTCAGTGATCCTGCCACCTGGAAGAGGTTGTGGCTCATAATTATCTTCGAATGTTTCTTCCACCGGAATAACAATAGTCTCCTCTTCACTTGGCTGATCAGGTGGGGAGGGGGGTCGTTCATATTGTAACAACTTGATTTTCAACTCTGCAACCTGTTGCCTTAGCTCAAATACTTCATTGGTTACTGATAATTCCGGCTCTGGTGAGGTTGCAGCGTTGGCCATCTCTTTAAGTCCTTGTTGGTGTGGTGCAGGCACTTGGGCTTTCTGTAGTTCTTTGACTTGGTCAGCAAGCTGATCATGAGCTTCTAAGAGAGAGGCGTAGGTTTCTAATATTTGTTGTATGTTCTCTGAGGGGATGGCTTGGAAATTAGCCGGGTCAATGGGTGCCCCTGGAGTATTTTCCATGGCTGCTTCGAGATTGTCTTGATTTTGTTGTTGTATTCTTTTGTTTTCTTCTTGGGCAGCCGCTAAATGGCGTCTGAGTAGAGCCATGTTTCGTTGTAGTCTAGCGCTACGGGCTAGCTGATCTCTAAGTTGTTCTTCAGTTACCCTACTCTTCTCTGTATGTGTGGACTCGAGCTCCACCTGATATTGTTGGAGGGTAGTCACCTCCTGCTGTAATTCCGTATTAGACAACTCCAAGGCAGTGACACGTGCCTGGAGGTGGGATGACAATGTACATAGCTCTTTATTGTTTTCTTCTAATAACCTGTATTCCTGTTTAAGTTGGGCAGCAGCTTCGAGCATGGTGTTGAGTGCATGACTAAATGAAGTGGATGCAGGGGTAAAGGTGGAAGATGCAAGGGGATGGGAAAGGGAAAAGTGGATGTTGTGCCTACAGTGCTTGGAAATGGCGACGTGAGTGAAATGATACGTGGTGATGTTGGGATAACAGTGGTGGTGGGTGATCCTGTGGATGGTGAGATGTCCATGGGATCGGACGTGAGAGTGTGTGATTCGTGCACTGTGAATACAGGAATGGTAGGTGGTGTGATAGTGGTGGCAGTGAATGTGGGGGAGTGGGGTTGGGAAAGGGACTTTTTATTATAAGTATCCACCTGTTGGAGTATATTTACAAGGTTTGTCCAGAATGAGGGTTGTGTGACTTGGGTTGAGTGTGAGGCAGTTACTAGGGGAGTGGTGGATAGGGTTTGGGTGTGAGTGGATGGAAAAGGATGGGATGAGGTCTGGCTATTGGCAAGTGGTTGTCCAAGGGCGGGGAGATAGGAAGGGTGACCTATTATGGTTTGATCGGTGGCCGGGTGACCGGTGTGAGGTTCAAAAGTTTGGGTGGAAGTGCTGGATGTGGGTAAAGGGAAGGATGTAAAAACGGAGGTGTGTACAATGGTTTCATGATGGGTGGATATCGATTGTTCCGAAGGGATTGTGGAGAAGGGTTCTGAAGGGTGGATGGAAGGTGGCGGTGGGGATGGTGCATGTGTAATTACCTCTTGTTCGTCAGTGGGACTAGAGCTCGTCATGTGAACATCCTCTGAAATTATAGTAGGCAAGGCAGTAGAGGCTTCCATTTGAATCATTTTTCCGCGTCGTGGCCGTGTATCAATCCTTCGTTGATCATAGATAGGGTTTTCCTGATAGACCATTGTCCTCAATGCTTCCCGGATCCCACATGTCTCTACCAATTGATTCAATGATTCCACAAAATGTGAGTCGACATTCTCGGTTTGAAGCATTTGGTTCACTAGAGCCCTGTTCGCCTCTTCTGTCATCTTATGCCTTCTCTGTACCTGCTTGATTGTCTTGTACAGCCGTCTGAGTTGTGCTGTGTAGGCAGGGGCCTCCTCTTCACTGTCTTCTGGGTCATTTCTTTGTGCCCCTTCCTGAACGTGTGTATTTGCGTCCTAAGGATGTTGTGCCACTTCCTCCCCATGTACTCTGCTGGTCTCGCCCCGTGGTTGTTCTCTTTGGACTGCTGCACCCGGATCAACATTGTCAGGGGAATCTTCACTGTCGGATAGGGGGACCGTCTGCAGGAATCTTTCAAAATCGAAGTTTGGATCTTCTGTGAAGGTGGCCATAGATGCAAACTCTGCATCGGTAGGTAGTGGAGGGGCGGATGGAGCGGGTTGTACCACCTCCCCAGCTTGAACTCCTTGAAGATGGATCGTGAAAGGTGTGACATGAGCTTCTGGTCGGGGAGAAGCTTCGGTCGTGGCTTCTTGAGGGATCATTACCTGGGAGAGCGATCCACGCATTCGTTTGGCAGGCTGGCTCCCTGACTTCCGCCCTTTGAACAGCTCCAGTTGTGCATACTTTAGGGCTCGGGCAACTGGCACATCATATGCAAGACATCTGTAGATGATTCTTGTGAGCGCACAACAGCCATGTAGGGTAGGCTTCCTCACACCCCGCTTGCCTGCCTCATACACTTGGTCCAAGATCCATACAGGCATCTTAATGGGCAAGCTTCCAGTCTCTGCTAGATATAACCCATACCATATCTTCTTGTGAGGTTGGGTGAAGCGGTCCTGAGCTGGGAATGCAAAGTGTTGGAGACACATCCGCAGAGGTATAGCGATGTTGGGGGTGAGGGCGCACATTTCTTTTAGCTTCTTGATTCTATTGCTTTTCATTGACTCGGGTATCAAGGGGTCACGGTCAGAAGGTACATGCGTGCCATACATTTGAAGTGCTTCCCTTATTAAAGTAACATTCAATTCAAACTTTCTCATTTCCTCCAGATTTGACAAGGAGGGCACCCAGAATGTGCCTGAATGATCCTTATCCCCTGTCGGCTTCAGCGTGGCAATTAGGTAGTAGCACCTGAGGAAATCTGGTTTAGGCAGAGCTGCACTGAAATAAGTTTGTAATCCTGCTTTTTGCCAGATATCTTGAAGTGGAGCTGCATTTTGCAATGCTTCGAATTCTCGTGAGAAGAATTGGAAGGTCCACCACACTCCTCCACATTCCATCTTGGATTCCCAGATATGATCCGCGTCTCCCAAATCTCCGGGCATCTCATTGAACCAGTGAGAATGCCCCTTTACTCTTTCGGTTAGGCCGTTTGGTGGATCTGGAATAGGAATCCTCCGCACATTCACGAACTCCTCAGGTCGAGCTGTTGGCGGGGCCTCCACCGGCATGGCATCCCAGTTGGTTGGAACACCAGATCCTGCCTGAGAGCTTGTGCCTGCCGCTGTTGCCATGAGAGTAGGTTGCTTATCTGCTGGAAGAAGAAAGGCACATTAGTGTTGCATAGGAAACAAGACGTAATGGTGTTCCCTTCACAATACTAACATGACAATCCCGGAGGTCAGTGGTTAGTGGTGAAGTGTTTGTGATAGGTGTGAGTGGTGATTAGAGGTCAGTGTCATCCTAGATGCATGCTTTGGTTATGCAATGGGCTCGGAATGCTCCTGTGTTAGTGTGGGCGGATTTACAGAATTGGGTCAGGGGGTTTAGTACACAGTTTAATCCTCCACGCTTGGATAGAGGAGTCGTAGCTCTTAGAGCTAAAGATAGGTGAAGGTTTCTGGATGGGGTTGTGATGTATCTGGGACCTTTTGGGTACCCATTTCCAGACATTCCTAGGGTTGATGGGAGTGGGGATAGTGAGAGGTGTAGGTATCTTTTCATTTTCTGAGTTGTTGGTCATGAGTGCTTGTGAAAGTTGCTTCCTCCCAGTGCCTAAAGGTGAAGTAATTTGGGCTTGTAAGCAGGCCTTGGGCACCCATATCTGTCTAGCATTAGGGGTAGCCTTCATTGACCGCTTAGGGACCCAAATAGAAATGGTATGCCTAGGGGGTATCCTAAGGGGCTTCTTAACTTCGTTCCTTGACGGTGAGGCTCGTTTCTTGTCTTCTTGAGAGTCTGCTATTAGAGTTGTGGGTTTCCCATCCTTGCGTATCCAGATCTGCTTCGCGCCCCGAGGTGCTCTATGTTGCACGGGTTGGCGCTCCTGCCTCTTGATCAGCGGCCTCCTTCGTGTAGAGTGATGTTCGGTCTGCTCGTTTAGAATCTTCTTTGGATCAGTTAGGAACTCCTTCTTGGCTCCTGAACCTTCAGTAAGATTGACATTCCTCTGCACCATAGAAGTTTGGACAAGCACAACATTGTTATCTTCATGTGGATTCCTGGAGGGACCAGGAGTTGGTGCCTGTTCTATTGGTTTGAGTGCTTGATTTTCTAATTCAATCGTGAGACGGCTTTGGCCTACCCAAGCCTGAAGAAGTCCACTTCTTAGGTTGAGGTTGATTGCGTGATCATAGATCCAGTCTTGGCCTAAGACAAGAGGTTCGGTCAGATCCTCGTCTTCACACACTAGCACTTTTGCTGGCATGAGGACCTCTTGTATGTAGAGGGGAAGATCCACCTCTCCCATACAAGGGGTTTCAACACCTCCTAATCCTATCAGATATGCTTCTAGGGGTTTTACCTCCAATTGCAGCTGCTGGCAATAAGAAAGCCGAACTGCACTTGTGGCTGCTCCTGAATCAATTAATGCTCTCACGCTTGTGCTGCGGTCTCTTTGTCCTAGTTCTAGGGTCACAAAAGGTCGTCGGTCCACTATCTTATGGGTACGTTCACCTGCAGTCTCACACATGGCCATGTGATAGCCGGGAGACTCTTGAGTGTCAGTCATAGGCTGATCCCTCCCTTGTCTCCTCAACTTCATTCGTCTGATACGCTCTAAGGCCTCTGCCTGTGCTTCTTCTCGAATTCGTTTTTCCTCCTCTTTACGTTGCTTAGCAGTATTGAGTCGGCTTAGCATTTCCTCCGTGAGGGGTTCCTGATACAGCTTGACTCTGCATCCGCTAATATAGTTTGGGAGGACATCCCCCTCTAAAGTGGCTAGTTGTACTGCTCCCCTCGTGGAGATCCTATTAATGATCATAGGTCCGTAGCCTCTCTTTTCTAGCTTTCTTGCGTGTTGTTTCAATGTGTAGACTAAAACTAGATCTCCTGCTTTCAAGCCCTTATCCTTCACATGGGCATCAAAGTATGCCTTTTGCCGTTTCTTTGCAGCATAGATGCCTGCTGCTGCTCGTAGCCTCGTCTCACCTAAACGCTCTAGATCAAAGATCCTAGAGGACAACTCGTGTCCATTCCACTCATGCTCGTGTGCTACTCTTAAAGCTGGAATTAGGAAATCTAATGGTAGCACCGCATTTTGTCCGAAGACCATCTGAAATGGGGTGGCATTGAGTACCGTTTTGTAAGCAACTCGGTATGCCCAAACAGCATGATGAAGTTGTTTGTCCCAATCCGAGCGTTTATTATTTACAAGTTTCGTTAATACGTTACATAGGATCTTATTCGTGCTCTCGGCTTGTCCGTTAGCTTGTGGGTGATAGGGGGCAGACTTCTTATGTATCACCATGAATTCTTGAAGGAGATTTTCAATGACCTCATTCAAGAAGTGCGTACCTCTATCACTAACCAACTCTATTGGTAACCCATATCTAGTGAACACATTTTCGAATAAGAACTTAGCCGTCGTTTGAGCATCATTCTTTGTCGTGGCTTTTACTTCCACCCACTTTGTGAGGTAATCTGTGGCTACAATAATGTATTCTGCATGGGAGTTTCTAGCTGGGGGGTTGATGGGACCTACAAAGTCTATACCCCACTTTGAAAATGCACGTCCTCCCATCATTGGCCTTAAAGGCATTTCATCTTTTCTTATCGGATATTGGGCACGTTGGCATGTGTCACAACTCTTCACATAAGTATGTGTGTCCATATGAAGAGTGGGCCACCAAAGTCCTGAGAATAGAATGGCCTTAATTACTCTGTCAGGCCCAAAGTGTCCACCCGCAGCACCGCTGTGTGCAGTTTCTAAGACTTTCAAATAGTCTGATTCATGAACGCACAGTCTTAGGTAACCATCCTTGCCTCTTCGATATAGGTTGTCTCCTACTAAGGCATAGTCTTGAGCCTCTTGCTCCATGCTCCGTTTTCTTGCAAGACTAGTCTGATTGGGTAAAGTTCCCGATTTCATGAACTCGACCAACGGAGCACTCCAATCTGGGATTAATGACACGTGATAAAGAGTGGCATGTTCCACTGGGGGTCTCTTCTGGCACACTGGACAATTGTGGATCCACTCTTGTATTTCTTTGTCCATGCTAGGCCAATACACTCCTAAACGTTTTAGATTCTGCAATGTTCGTTGTTTAGGGTAGTGATTTCCTAGCAGTCCCTCATGGGCTTGTTGCAACCAACTAGCATGTTCATCATCCTCGACACAACAAGCTAATACGCCCTCGGTATCTTGCTTGTACATACTTCCGGCCAATATTTGATACTTTAGTGATTTTACAATTTCCTCTTTGCTTGTTTTAACATTTTTATTTGCAGGCCCGAAGGTTAGGACTGGTACCAACTTATTTGCCCATTTAGGAACAACTTCTAAGTTGAACAAATAAGCATCGGGCAATTCATCAGACACTCCTTGCGGTGGCTCTCCTGAAGTGATGCGTGAAAGATGGTCTGCCCTAAGATGGGTTCTACCTTTCCTGACAACAACTTCAAAGTCGTATTCCATTAGTAAGAGGAACCATCTTACTAAGCGGCCTGTATTGCAAGGTTTATTGACCAAATATAGTAAAGCTTGATGATCAGTGAAAAACTTGAACTTATTGGCCAATAAATAGTGTTTAAACTTCTTCACAGCATATACCATGCCTAAGCCTTCTCTTTCCGTTGTGGTATAATTTCGTTTAGCTGCATTTAATTGCCTACTAGCATATGCTATCGGCAAATCTAGGTTTCCTTCACCTGTGGGTTGTGCTAGCACACATCCTATTGCATGATTGGAGGCATCTACATGGACATGAAAGGGTTTGCTCCAATCCGGAGTAGTCAATATTGGTGCTGTGCACAGACGTCTTTTCAGTTCGTTGAAGGAATTCTCGCATTCCTCGTTCCACTCAAAATTTGTTAACAACCCATAAAGAGGTTTAGCGATGATGGCATACATGTGGATAAACCTACGGTAATATCCACAATGGCCCATAAAGGCTTGTACCTCTTTAACATTCCTTGGTCTTGGCAACTCTGCTATTGCTCTTACTTTGTCTTCATCTGTTGAAATTCCATTCTTAGAAACAATGTGACCTAAGATCTTACCTTGTCGTACCATGAACACACACTTCTCTGGGTTCAGACACACTCGATAATCTCTACACTTGTTGAAGATTTGTCTGAGCTCAGGGATGTGGTAACTTCTTTCTTGGGAATGAGCGCATAAATCATCCACATATACTTCTAAGCTCTTTCGCAAGAACTCTTTGAAGACATGACACATGAGTCTTTGGAATGTTGCAGGTGCATTGGTGAGCCCAAATGGCATCACACGAAATGCAAAGATTCCCCATTCTGTGGCAAAGGCCGTTTTGTGTTGATCTTCGGGGGCAATGGCTACTTGGTTGTAACCTGAAAATCCATCAAGGAAGCTATAAACTTCCTTGCCTGCAACGCGCTCCAATAGATGTTCGGTGATTGGAAGTGGATAGCTATCTCTGATCGTAGCGGCATTAACTTTTTTAAGGTTAATGCACACTCGCAATTTCCCATTCTTCTTGGGCACCACTACAATGGGGGACACCCATTCAGTGTGCTCAATCTCATAGATGAATCCAGCTTCACTCAGCCTGTCAATTTCCTCCTTTATTTTGGCTGCATAATTGTCATTATATGTGTAGGGCTTTCGTTTGGTGGGCTTGGCATCAGCGGTCATCGGAATCGTATGAGAGCAAATCTCTGGATCTACTCCTTTCAAGTCTCTATAGTGCCATGCGAACACATCCCTATATTCCCTTAATAGAGCTACAAGCTCTAATTCTTCTTTTGCACTTAGGTCATCTCCTATGTACGTACATCGCTCTTCGTTCCCTTCAATGGTCACTACAATTTTTTTGGTCTTTTCTTTATTGTCATATGCTTCTCCTATAATGGCCTCTCTCTTAGGCATTCGTACCTTTTCGATCTTCCACTTCATATTTCTTGAAATTTTCTGGTACTTCAAACAATGATTCTTCCTCTTCTTGTTTCACTGCTTTTCTTTTCTTTTTCTTTTGACCTCCTTCACTTCCTTTCTTTGAATTTATCGTTTTAATACTCGCAAGGGGTTCTTCTTCTTTTTGGGTTAACACTCCTATGTCTTCTAAGTAGTGTTCCTCTGAGTCAAAGTAAGTATCCATCACAATGGATTCTAGATCATCATCATTCTCTTCTTCTTCTATGAACTCACTAGGATCACATTCTTCCAACAAGGGCTGACACATGAACACTGAAATATCATAACCCTCCTCATCACAATGAGGTGTCCATTGTTCTTCATTGACTACAATGTCCATGGTGGCTAAAATTTCTGCCCAATCATGAGGCTCAAATTCCTCATCTGGAAATATCATCGGTGTATAGGCTGGGTCTTTTATTGGTCTATCTCTTGGGGGAGTTCCTTCTTTTCTCGCTTTTAGGCGCTTTTCCTCTTCCTCCGTGACCTTGCACATCCACAAGTGAGTATCTTCATGCAGCCAGGATGGTTCAGGTGAACTTCCAGAATGCACGGAGATAGAATCTTCTTTCGCTTTGTGGATAGGATTCCACTGTAGGGGTGGTTACATCTCTGAAGGTGTAATCCTTCAGATTGACCTTGGTGGTGACCCCTAAGTGCTGTAAGTACAAGGAGTTGGTTCCCCAATCCTGTACTATTTGCAATTGTCGTAGGAAAGGTCTTCCTAGGATCATCTCGTAAACATTATTCTTCTCAAAGTCACATATAGAAAATGTATGTTCAAACTCTACACCACAAGTGGTTAGAGTTATCCCTTCAAGCAATCCGAGAGGTCTTTCAAAATGACCATCTGCCATTTGAAGTTTCATTCGCGTTGGTCCTAAGGTGGGTTTGCCCCATGGCTTCCACAAGGAGGTGGTCGCAATAGCAACACCAGCACCCGAATCCACAATTGCTTTGGTTGTGTAACCTTGGTAGGTGATCGGAAGATAAGTGTTACCTTCTTCACCTTCGCTCATGTCCCCTATCTTGTCGAGAGGTATCTCTGGAACTTTTTGCTTAGGGCCTACTTTTGGTATATTGGATTCAAGTTCTGGAACATGATCCTTCACATGATTCCAGAGCTCCGGTTTTGCCTTGAGGAGTTCCTCTACAGTGAGGTGACATTGAACCTTAGTATTCTTCACAACATCAGTGTTTCTTGGAATCACTGAGTCTTCATTTCTTACCAATATTGTGGGGGCTCTGATCTGGAGAGATTCAGATTCCCATGGGCCTGTGAAATGAGGCAACTCTTGTAAAGAATTAGATTCAAAATCTAATCTCTCATCCTCTTGTTGCTCTGTTTGATCTCCATAGATAGACGGAATGTCTTGGGGAAATTGATCATGAAGATCATCAATCTCAGGAATAGGAGGGGAATCACCCTTCTCCTTGGCCCATTTCTCTTCTTGTATTTCCCGCAAGAACTCTTGAGAGTACTGTTGAATTGAAGGAGGTATTCCAGCATCCGTGGAATTAGGAACATAAGCTCCCATTGGTGGTGAGCTTCCTCTTTCAACAACTGGTTGAGCCTGTGGAGGTAAAGAAACTTGTGATTTGTTTACCAACTGCTCTAATCTTTCTAGTAAGCCTTGGAAATGCAAATCCGGCTTGACAGAGTTTGTCTGATTGAACTTTTGACTAGTCTCAAGTATAGCTTGAGCTTGTTCTACCATTTTCATGCACATTTTCATCCGTTCAATCTCTAAATCTGCTCTAGGGTAACTCTTGTCTAGGTTTGCAGCTGTTGGCCCTTCTTGAAGTCGAGCCTGGTATGCCTTGAACATCATGTCCAAGCCTTCAGGAGTGGGGTCAGCTAATACTGATCCTACTCGGGGTGGTGGGTGGGTTACGTGGGGTGTATAAGAGGGTGGAGGAATGGAGGGTGATGGGGATGGTAGTGGTGGAAGTGTGTGGGAGTGCGGTTGAGATGTGATCTCTATGATTTTTGCCTTGGTTTCTCTCAAGCTTTCTTCAAGTTCGCTTATCTTTTTTGCCCATTGCCTCTTCATTCTTTCACGACTATCCTTCCAGGCTCTAGTCCTCTTTTTGGTTATGCTCTCTGTTTCACTCACCTCGGGGCTCTTTTCCGGACCAACACCTTGGTGTTGTTGAAGTGCCTGGGCTCTTGTGATCACCTGCACAGGTGCAGTGGAAGTCACACTCCCTGTGGAGTCTACAACTAACCCAACGACATTGATAGGAGTGATTTTAGGCATGTTATTAGGGTTCTTTGGGCAATCTCGTAGGAGATGTTCTTTCCCGCAGTCTTGACAGAAACCCTGAATGGTTACTGGTTGAGGTTGTGTAGGGACAGGTAGTGGACAATCACGTACAAGGTGATCTCCCTGACATCTGAAACATGGTCCTCTAGGAAATGGGGGTCGTACCTGCCTAGGTTGAGGTCTAGAGTTGGGGTTTGTGTACATGACATTAGAATACTCAGGTTCCCCACTATTTTCACTTGGGTCCTCATAATAGTATGACTCGTTATGCTCGGGTGACTGCATGTAGTAAGCCTGTGGGCTATCAATATGTGTGGAGTCAAAACTATGGTCACTTGGATCACTGTCTGATAGCAATGGGGTGACTGGGACTATGGCTCTATTCGGATTTTCTTCAGTAGATGCATATTTCACTGGGATCACATTGGTTGGAGCAGGGGGTTGCTGCACTAGGACTGGTTGAGGTCTCTGCTGCCCTTGATAAGGTGGCTGATAAGTTTGCTGTGGTCTGTTGTATTGTTGTGATGGGTACTGATTCTGGTATCTACCATGTTGTGGATATGGCTGAGGATAATTTTGCCTAACAGTTTGTTTGTTATATGGGCAGTCTTGTGCAGTGTGGTTGGTGTACTTGCGCTCTATGGTGCAGTACTGGCTACTAGGATTCGCCTGGGGTTGGGCCATAATGGGACATACACTTGCCATATGGTCACCGCCACAATTGTAACACCGCTTAACTGGGGCAAATCTCGGAATTTGCTTGCTAGAGACACCTAGTTTTTGGGCTACCTTCTTTGCAAGTTCCTCGATGGATGTGGATTGACCAGATGTCATGTTACTAGAGCTATCAGAGTCCTTATAGATTTTTGATAGTTCTAATTCCTCACCTAGATTGTCCTCAATGTCTATGCACATGCGCACGCACTCTTCTATCGTTCTGGGGTCCTTCAGGTACACATATGACCTGAGCTTAGTGCTCAACAATCCATCTAGGAACAAGGCCACTTGTTTGGCTGGTGTGGGTAACTCCGGCATCGGGCATCTCTCCAGGTACTGTCTAAATCTTCTCCCAGCTAGTCTGACCGTCTCTTGAGGTGTTTGTTTGAAGCTGTGAATTAGTGAGGAGGTGTTATGCCTGATTCCACTCTTAGAAAACTCAACAATAAATGCCTCTAAGAGCTGGTCTATGTTTCTGAAATGCCTCTCATTTAGTGGTTGAAACCACGTAAGGGCGGTGTTCCTAAGAGTTAGACCGAAAGCATTATATTGTGTGAATAGGTCCTCTACCTGTTCAGCTTTCAATACTTGCCGAAATTCTGCCACGTGGTCATAAGGGTCTCCCGTGCCATCGAAGTAATTCTTCATGGACTTCACCAGTTGAGTTGGTCGCAGGGTCCTAGTGTGTTCTCTCGGCCTTGGCAAAGGAAAATCGTCAGTATTCCTTTGATTCCATGGGGTTCTATGTCTCTCAGGTTCCACTCTATTCCTTTTTGTTCCTGGTCTTTCTCTTCCCAGGGAGTTGGCAAAACTTACCTCAGGTTTGTCTCTACTTCTATCTCTTTGAGCTCCATGAGCTTGGGAGGTCCCAGCTCCTTGGTGACCAAAGGACACATTAGACCTTGCTTGGGGAAAAACAAATTCACCCTTCCATGTGTAGGCATGCCTGCCATGCTCAGTGACCACGAAGATTCTTTCTGATGCATTGTCTAGGTAGGTTACTTGGCCTCGGCTATCAGGGTCTTTAAACTCATAGATTGTGAGGGCACTCACTTCCTGGGTTTGAGCAGATTTGTATCTCCAAAAAGCCTCATCGGTTTCTCGGTTTAAAAGCAGGTCTATGCTTTTATTGTCCTGTGGAATCCACTCTGGAGTCATGATTCTAGTCAAGACAGATTTACCACGGGGAGTTCTTGGCTCTCTCTCTAAGTTCCCTTGCTCTATATCACCCATGTCGGTCTCTGCAATCACATTTCCAAACTCATCAGTTCTATCAGGAAGAGTGGTGACTACATATATAGTCCCCTCTTTATCTAGGTATGCTCCATTCTCAAACTTGACTACCGGGTGGTCTAATCCATGGGGTTGATCGGGGTTCTTAATCTGGACCACCGATCTTCTCAGTCCGTCTTCGTAGATGCGAGCACCTAGACGATTCATCCTGATGTATTCCAGCTGAGTCTTGTATGGTCCTTCTGGCTTTTCTAGATAAGCCAACCCAGAACTACCTACTGGTCTCTCCATGTGATAGGACATCTCAGAATCACTTGATTCTGATCTGGGAGTGTATGGGTAATCACTCAACTGTTGGGCCCAAGACCTGGCAGTGTGATTGACACTAGCTTCAGAAGATCTGAGGCTTTGTCTGTCTCGGCCTAAGTGTTTGCCTGATCTAAGGTTCATATGCCTGATTTATCTACCCCCTGGGACCCAAGCACACTCTCGTTGCAGGTTAATTTTGCACCAATCACTTTGTTCTTTTGAGTTGAATATTATGTTTATGGTCTTGTCTGAAATCGCGTCGTCAGGAGTACTTAAGTGAATTTCCGCACTTGATAAGTGATCGATTCCCGTTTACCTTTTGTCCCTTAGGGTTTTCGCACTTAAGACCTATTTATTTTCTTGCACTTGGTTGATTAATACTCTTGGACTTGATTCGTGCCTAACGTTGCCCTAATTAATTACCACACCTAAGTCGTACTTAGCCTAGGCTAGGAATTGACAAAGGAGGGTTGAGAGATCTTCCAACCTCAATCAGCTGGTTGACCAGACTGCTACACAAGCCCAGGAAGCCTTCTCCCAAGCTTTGTACTCACCCTTGCTAGCTTGCTTTGGATTGCCTTGAGTGCACACAAAGTTCCTGCAAAAGCTCACCCGTTAGTATAGCTCTATTACCACAAGTAGTTCGAAAACACACATCAATATTTTCAGTCCCCCTGGAGTAACTCACTGTACCCCCTGAATCTGAGAACCACTTAGTTCCACCTAAAGGTCAACTTAAAAGTGCATGTTCTAAAACTCCGCGTATGATTCTTACAAAAACCAGTCGAGGTCCACGTAGGATTCTCAACGAGCTTTCCAACGAGACCAAAATCTCATCAATCGGATTCCGTATGGTCAAGTTATGACCATTCAGGCACTAAAGGGTCAAAACAGGCTCTCAGGGTTCAGGAGATCCCTCTCTGGTTTCTAGGCCTTTTGCCCACTTCCAAGGTTCTAAAGTTATACCAAGGTGCCTAAAATTAAGCTCAACTACCCTTCAATTCACTCAAAATTAACCCTAACTTTTCATGCGTTAAAGGCCGTGTATCGCGATAGGTCGGGTCGAGGTGTCGCGATAGGTCGAAGTGTCGCGATAGGTGGGAAGTGTCGCGATAGGTGGGAAGTGTCGCGATAGGTCGAAGTGTCGCGATAGGTCGAAGTGTCGCGATAGGTCGAAGTGTCGCGATAGGTCGTGAGGTGTCGCGATAGGTCGCGAGGTGTCGCGATAGGTCGAGGTGTCGCGATAGGTCGCGAGGTGTCGCGATAGGTCGCGAGGTGTCGCGATAGGTCGCGAGGTGTCGCGATAGGTCGCGAGGTGTCGCGATAGGTCGCGAGGTGTCGCGATAGCTCGGGATATGGTGAATTTTTCTGTTCTGTCTAGTGATCCTGGGAGCTCTAGGCCTGCGCAGTGTCGTGGTGCACTCAGAATCGTGATTGGGTGAAATTTTCGGAGTGTCGCGATAGCTCGAGCTCAACGCCTCGGGGACTGTGCAGACAAATTCTGTACCTGCTGAGCTTGCTGGAGATGATGATGGAGCTTCCACCTGCAAGAAACATGCAAAAAACACACAAAGACAAGCACACACACTCGCTCTCTCTCAAACTCGCACACAACAAATGAGGGGATGATGAGGAAGAGGGAATATGTAGTGGAGAAGGAGGTGGAGGTGAAGATGAAGATGGAGATGGAGAAAAATCAGAAATTTACCTACTACTTACCATTCCAACGCGTCCTCTCTACGTCTTACCATCACACGCTCGTCCTCAAAGCTCGATCCCCGGCAACGGCGCCAAAATTTGGTGTAGCTCAGCGATGAGTAGCACCTCCTTTAATGTCAATCCGGGAAGACGTGAGGATGGTATGAAGACCACGAGCAAGTGGAAGCACAAGTGCGTGAGTGAGAAGCACACAAGCATGCACACACATACACGCACACGCGCACACACGGCAAGATCAAAGAGAGTAAGACAATGGAATCACTTCTATTGCAACCAAGTTCTCGTACAAGCTCAAACTACAAGAAGCTAACCCAAAAATGAGCTCTCTAGCTCTATTTATAGTTTTTGACTAGCTTTGGCCCTGTCCAGACCTAGTGTCCGGCCTAGTTAAAAATTAGGTTCCAGGGCTTATTTGAGGGCCCAAACGAGATCTAAAAATTATAAAAATTGGCAGGCAACTACTTCTAAGGCTCCTCAAGCTCGAGGACTCCTCGGCTTGTACAAAATGGAGCTACAAAAAGGTGAAATGATATTTACAAGGGTTTGTAGTGATGAGAATCACTTTAAAATGATGTGAGGGTTTTGAAAAAAATGAAGGGTTGCCTCAGTGCTAGAGCTGCATGTGTGTCCGTACTTGCTCCTTCCCGTATACTGTCAACACACCCCCTCTGCAGCTCCATTTTGGAACGATTGAATGCTGCAAAGGTCCACCAAGCGCTGAAGCGGAACCGAAGGTAGAGCCTTTGTGAACATGTCTGCCAGGTTCTCTTGAGAGGTACACTGCTCCAGAGTAATCTCCTGAGATATGATCTTCTCGCGGATGAAGTGGTACTGGATCTCGATGTGCTTCATCCGAGCGTGGAACACTGGATTCTTGGCGATGGCCAAGGCTGACTGGCTGTATCCTGCAAAACACCAATGTCAAATAATAAACGTCGAAGCCAGATGGCCTCACATGCTGCAAAGCTGGATGCTCGGTACTCGGCCTCGGTAGATGATAGAGTGATTGTAGGCTGCTTCTTACTTGCCCAAGAGATAGGTCGTGAGCCAAGCAAGAATATATACCCAGAAGTAGACCGTCGAGAATCAGGATCACTAGCCCAATCTGAATCGGAATATCCGGCTAGTTCGATGCCCCCTCTATACCAAAGATCATGATGTCGGGTGAGGGCAAGGTAAAGAAGTAGTCTCTGAGCAGCATCCCAATGAGTCTGACAAGGCTGATGTGCAAACTGACTGAGTATACCAACTGCATAAGCAATATCCAGTCTAGTGTTGGCAAGATAGAGTAATGAGCCAAGAAGTTGTCGATAGGTATGCACATCCACAAGTGATGATGAATCCTCGAGTGTAAGCTTGATGTTTGGATCAAGTGGTGTAGATATTGAGCAACACTGGTCCATGTTATATCTAGAAAGTAAGTCAGAGCAGTACTTCTTCTGTGATAGGAATATACCTCCTTTTGTTTGCCATACTTCCATTCCTAAGAAGTAGTGAAGTAATCCAAGATCTATCATAGAGTACTCAAGATGAAGCTGAGTGATGAAAAACTGGATGTTAAGATCAAGTCATCTACATAGAGAATGATGATGGCTACTGACGATTCCTTTTGATAGATGTAGAGATTAGCATCAGCATTGCTTCTGTGAAATCCCTTGTCTTCAAAGAACTTGTGAATCTTTTCATACCAGGCCCCCTGAGAGCTTGCTTGAGTCCATAAAGTGCCTTGTGAAGCTTGTAGACTTGATCTTCTTTGCCTTTGAACTTGAAGCCTTCAGGTTGTTCAGCATATACTTCTTCTTGAAGATCTCCATTTAGGAATGCACTTTTGACGTCCAGTTGGTAAATGGGCCACTTAAAGTGAGCACTTAGTGCTAAGATGACTCTTATGGTTGTGAATCTTGCAGTAGGAGCAAAGGTTTCTTCATAGTCAATGCCATGTTGTTGCTTGTATCCCTTAGCGACTAATCTTGCCTTATATTTATCTAGAGTGCCATCAAACTTATATTTGACTTTGTATATCCACTTGAGTCCTATGACTTGATGATTGGTTGGTTTGGGGACTAATGTCCAAGTCTTGTTCTTTGCTAGTTCTTCTTGCATAGCTGTTTCCCACTCTGGTTGGCTTTGAGCTTCTTTGTAGTTAGATGGCTCTAGAATTTGCTGAATTTGGTGCATTAGAGCATAATTAACATAATGACTTTGTTCACATTGTTGCCTATCAAGAAGCCTTTGAGATCGGCGTGGTTGTTGTGAAGTACTTGCTTCTGAGTTGGAAATTGGAAATACTGAGTCCCCCTCTGAAGTGTAGATAGGTGGAATAAGACTTGTACTTGAATCTTTTCTTGAGTATGATGAAGCTTCATTAAAGATCACATCTTTTGAAATGGTGATGGAGTGGTTTTCCATATCATATAGATGGTATGCCTTTGATTGGTCACTATAGCCTATGAATATGTGTTTCTTGGACTTTGATTGTAACTTGTTTCTATCTTCTTTTGGTACATGGACAAAAGCTTCACTACGAAAGACTCGAAAGTAGTTCACATTTGGTTTTCTTCCACAATAGGCTTCAAAGGGTGTTTTGTTGTGTAAAGCACTCGTAAAGCCTCGATTAAGAATGTGAATGACAGTATGCACAGCTTCTGCCCAGAACTTGTGGGGTAGATCCTTGTGATGAAGCATTGTTCGTGCCATTTCCATCACACTGCGTATCTTCCTTTCAGCCACTCCATTCTGGGATGGAGTATGAGGCTGAGTGACTTGACGTTTGATCCCTTTCTGGTTGAGAAAGTTATCAAAGTCATGATTGATAAATTCGCCACCTCCATCTGATCTGATGGTTTTGACTTTAGTTGAAGCTTCATTCTCAACTTCCTTGATCCAAGTTTGAAACTTAGAGAATGTAACTGCCTTTGACTTCAAAAAGTACACCCAAATAAAGCAAGAGTGGTCATCTACTAGAAGATAAAAGTAGAGGGATCCACTCAAGGATGGGGTGTTCATAGGTCCACATAAGTCCATGTGGATGAGGGCTAGTGGGTTCCTCGCTCGTGTTGAAGCTTCCTTGGGAACTGGAGCCCTATGTTGCTTGCCTTGGGTGCAAGCTTCGCAGACATCAGTAAGTTGCCCGATCTTTGGCAATCCATTCACAAGTTGGGATGAAGAGATTTTTGATAAGCAAGAAGTGTGGCCAAATCTCTGGTGCCACAAACTTGAGTTTCATTCTTTGGATACAAAGCATGATAGCTTGTAGAGGCCCTTTTCTTCTATACCTTGAGCAATGACATCCTTTTTATGGGGATCAACTACCTTAACTGAGGTGTTATCAAAACATACTTGTTTGTCCTAATCTGTAATGGTCTTGACGGAAAGTAGATTCATACATAAGTTTGGGACAAAAAGAACATTGGATAAAGACTTACATTCCCCCTAATGGTTGGAAATTTGAACTATTTCTTTTCCTTCAATGGGTAAACTTTTGTTTTTGCCAAGATAAACTTCTCCCGTGTGCTCTTTAAGTTCCTGAAAGGAGTCCTTGTCTTTGCACATATGGGAGGTAGCTCCACTATCAAAGATCCACTCATGCGGGGAGCTAGAAGTCACTAGTGTATTTGCTTCTATGGAGATGAAGAGTTCCTCACTCGAGCAGTGGGATCTATGTTGGGAGCCTTTGGATGCTTGTCTAGACGTAGAAGCCTTCGATGATTGTTTCTTTTTATAGCAAAAATTTTCTAGGTGTCTTGATTTTCCATAAAAATTATAGGTGAACTTCTTTGATGAATTATGCGATCCGTGCTTAGATCCATTGCTAGCCTGATGACTTGTGATTTTGCCCTTATTGAATGGGCCTTTGGCCTTCATGGCTGACTCTTGTGAGGAAGTCGATTTGGCTCGCGAGTCGTGAAGGAGCAATAGTCAACGAACCTCTTCCCAAGATAAGACTTGGTCGTGATTATACAAAGTTGTGATAAATGTTTCGTACGACTTAGGTAACTTGTTGAGAAGCTGAATGGCCATGTCTTCACTAGAGATCTATCTATCACATAGTGCTAATTTACACTGGTAATCCTCAAATTAAGCGATAACCTTGGTAATTGTGTCATGTGGCCTAATGGACAAATTATGAAACTCGGCCTCTAATGCATATATCTTCGAAGGGGTCTTGTCTTCATACAAAGCGGCTAACGTGTCCCAAGCATCCTTGGACGTCTTACAGGCAGTAATATGTCCTTTCGTCAGTTTGTCGCACACAAGTAATAGCTGACCTAAAGCTCTTTTGTCCTTGACATTCCGCACATGCCAATTGTCTAAGTTGCTATCCTTATTGGGTTTGGGGTCTGACCCATCTACTACCTCATGAAGAAGGTTCGTGTATAGATAGGTGCACATGACATCTTTCCATAGAGTGTAATTTTGTCCATTGAGGCGTTCATCCTTAGGCATAAAAATAGGGGTGAAAGAGGGTAAGAAGTTATCCATAGATGATAAGCTCCCTTCACTTTTGGTCATTACAAAGCATTGAAGATGAAGTTTTTAGAAACACTATCAAAGAGACGTGCCAAAAAATATCGCTGCAAAATAATTACAAAGCTTGAAAGGAACAACTGGATACCGCACTAAAAATTCTTGGGGCGAGGGGGGGCTTAAAGTAGCCCTGCACTTGTACAACACCAAAAGAAGTCGATGTGAGAGGAGGGCTCAGATTAGCCAGATGTACACCGATTGAGCCTTAGAGTAGGCTTAGAGACTTGAAGAAGCTTGTGAGTGGGCTTAGACAAGCCTCCAACTCACAGGTGCACACACACAATGTCTTCTTGCTTATATTTCTTGATATACAATGAGTGGGCACTTAGTGCCAATTGGTGTTGAGAGAAAAGCCCTTGAGAGAAATACAAAGGAGAACCTATCAAAGTACCAAAGGTGGAGTTGAAAATCCTAGAGGAAGTACAATCTAATGCTTAGGAATTGTTCCACCATGATAGGGTCGCTTACCCTTACAGAGTTACAACAAGAAGATTAAAGTTCTGTGCAATACAACCTTGGTGATATGATGAAACCTTCAATGAACACTTTTCAACGTATGGCTAATTTGATGCAAAAAATGGCACTTGGGAATAAACCTTTGAATATAGATAAGTTATGCAAATCGAATATAGATAAGTTATGCAAATCGAATGTATGCACTCCAAAAGATATAAGGACTATAACTATAAGAAGGTTCGAAGATGGTGCCAAACTGAAACGTGGGACTTTAGAAAATATAATTGAAGTTTAGAGATTTAAAGGTTCGAAGATGGTGCCAAACTGAAACGTGGGACTTTAGAAAATATAATTGAAGTTTAGAGATTTATTGTGAATGTAGTCAAAAAGAATTGTAGATTCAGCATCGTCAGGTAGGCCACCAGTGAAGAAATGTTGGCTTTTCGATGCTGCACCCCTCCAGTCACTCAAGAGCCGCTCCTGGTGCAGGCAGCACCAGCGCAAAACGTTCACAGGCCACCGACATGGATGATGCGCCAGGCGGGTAGGTACATGAAAGCTTATCTAACAGAGGTCATATATTAATCTCTATAGTGATGGGGTCCATGTGTTAGAGGATGCAGTCCAATAGCACCGAATTCAGAGAGAGAAGGCATGTGTTCCGTCCGCAGCTGCTTCACAGAGAACTCCCGAGCCAGATGCATTGCATGCTTTGAAAATTTGGCGCAAAACTCATGTTATGAGCACACGGAAATGGCTCTTCACACAGTAAACGTGTTCTTCGTCCTCCCAGTATCCTTCTCGCAAAAGTCACCCATTGTAGCAGGCATCGCCGGCACTCTTTCTCTGTCTGCTCCTCGCCAAGTTGCGCTCGAGCATCAGGAGAAGAAGAAAATGTAGACTCAGAGGAGACTCGAAGCACGGAAGCGAAGAAGACTTCTTGCTCTGTGATTCATGCACGGGCGGCGCAAGTTTGAGTGTCCCGACGCTGAAGCTATAGCCATAGGTTTGCTGCCAGAAGAGATACAATCTCAATTTTGCTCTTTTGACAGGACCACATTTCTCCGCTCTGCTACATATCTGGGAAGAGCCCGAAGTCACGGATTCAGTGTAGGCGGCGCCTCTTTGCAAACGACGTCAGTTGCTGTCGAACTTTAGTTGCTCCGTCATCAGTTGCTGTCGAATTCTAGCAGCACCATGGTGAATTACTCTAGAGAGCCTGATAATATCGAACTTCAACAGCGCCATGGTGAATTACTCCAGAGAGCCTGAGAATATAAGAAAGGTGTAGAGAGTGAATTCTCTCTCTCTCTCTGTCGGAGAATACAGTTTCGATCCTCTGAACTTGGCCAAGCCAACGGAATACCTGCAGTGCGACTTCGATTCTGTGAACCAAAATCTGGCGAAAGAAGAGACTATGAGAGGGTCTCTCTTTCTCTCTCTGTTAGAGGATAAAGGTGCCCGGCACTCAGGTCCTTGGCAAGACGTCAAAGCTTCAGTCCTTAGGTGTTTGGCAAAGAGTATATGTCGATCAAGTGTAAGACAATTCCAATCGAAATAGTGTATGTAGTTACAAAATCTCCACTAGAACTGTGAAACGAATACTAATACATCACAGAGAATGGCAAAGATCACCGAATAGGTCTGACCAGAACCATACAATACCTCAGGAAAATATGGCATAACCTAGGGTGGGAGGGTGGGAAAACATGGATAAAGGGATGCAAAATAATGAGTAAGAAGGGGCGGGAGGGTGGGCAAATGGGCAAAGTGAGGCCCAAAGAGCACAAAAGAGATGGCAAAAGCTTCTCGCAATAAGGAGAAAGCAAGACCACCAACGCTCAAGCACCACCACCACCACCAAAATGACCGTCAAACGCACCACCAAGACCTCCACCTAACGCTCTGATACCATGAAGAGAGTACGCATGCGGAAGCAAAATGAAAAGTAAAGTACTCTCACAAAACAAAGAATGTGTGAGACACAAAATGAGTAGACCATGAAATGGGTAAAATCATGTGGATTAGAAATGAGTTTGCCAAGAGCATGGAGTAGGCTCCTCAAGCTTCTAACCAAGTACAAATGAGGGGAGAGGCCCTCCTTATATAGATTTGGGAGGGGCTCTCAAAAGTACATCATATGTGGGATAAGTCTCCTGAAAGGAGAATGAATACAACTGGTAGAAGCACATGGAAAGGTACCCAAATACAAAGGAAGTACAATATAAAATGGAAATAGACTATAAATGGAGTGCCTCCTAGATACAAAATGGAGATGCACTCATGCGGATACAAATGTAGATGAAGTAGGAGCAATCATGTCGTCAACATATCTCTCACCACTTGTGGTGTAGAATTCAAGAAAACCTTTGCCATTTGTGAGTTTGGAAAGAATCATTCATACAAGATGATTTTGGGATGCCCATTCATGCGACAGTTGCAAATCATACAAGATTGGGGAACCAATTCTTTGTAATTGCAACATTTGGGAGTGACTACCAAAGTCAACCTCAAGGACTATTTAACCATACAGTGGAACACCATCCATAGGACACCCAAGGAAACAGAATCGATGCAATCTTTAGAATTAGATCCTTCATGGTTGCACAAGGATACTCATCTATGGATGTGTAAGGTAGCTACACAAGACAAAGAACAATTGAAAGCCAAAACTTTAGGCTTTGTACGACATCCTCAAGATCCTGCATATGCACCTATGTTCCCACATGAGGAATTTGAGCCTCATGGTTGAGCAAAGATCTTAGCCACCATGGACATAGCAGTAAATGAAGAATAATGGACCCCTCACTGTGATGAGGACGGACATGAAATTTCCATGTTTATGATAGAACCCTTGGAAGAAGAGCGTATTTTAGAATAATGCATGGATTTGACTCAAGAACTAGGTGAGACAAGCAATGAAGGCTTCATGGAACCCTTTTGCTCATCAGAAGAGGAATATCTCTATTTTGTAGAAGCAATCACCCCTGAGGTAGAAAAATAAAATTGAACCACCCAAGTCACTCATAGAGAGCAAGGACAACAAGCACAAGAGGGAAAGAAAGAAGTCTACTAAGATAGAAGAAGAAGAATCTCTTATGGAAGTACCAAAGAACTTTTAAAAATATGAAATAGAAGATAGAAGAATCATGGTACGGATGCCTGAATGAGAAGCAAGCATAGGAGATGCATATGATAATTGAGAGAGAACTAAGAAGATAGTGGTTGCGATTGAAGAAGGAGAAGAGAAATGCACGTATATAGGGCATGATTTGACAGATGGAGAAGAAGAAGAGTTAACAGTCCTATGGCAAGAATATAGAGACATATTTGCATGGAGCTATAAGGATTTTAAAGGAATGGACCCAGATATATGCTCCCATAGAATTCCCATGACTCTAGAAGCCAAGCCTTCAAAATAGAAACCATACACCTATATGTTTAATTATGCTGCCAAGATTAAAGAAGAGATAGATCGCTTGATAGAAGCTGGATTTATCTACAAAATTGAGCACACCAAATGGTTATCCCCCATTGTGGTTGTGACCAAGAAGAATGGAAAATTGTGTGTGTATTAACCTCAAAAAAGTTAATGCTGTTATGACTAGAGATAGTTATCCTCTTCCTATCACAGAGTGTTTATTAGAACAAGCTACAGGCAAGGAGTTCTATAGCTTCCTCGATGGATTTTCAGGCTACAATCAAGTAGCCATTGCTCTTGAAGATCAACATAAGATGGCTTTGCCATAGAATGGGGAATTTTTGCATTTTGTGTGATGCCATTTGGGCTAACAAATGGACCCTCCACTTTTCAATGGTTGATGTGTCATGTCTTAAGGAGTTCTTACAAAAGATTCTCGAAGTCTATGGATGATTTGTGTGCACATTCTAACATAAGATAGACTGACATCCCTGAATTGAAGCACATCTTTGATAAATCTCGAGAATATAAGGTCTACTTGAACCCAAAAAAGTGTGTTTTTGTGGTCAAACAAGGCAAGATTCTAGGACACATCATGTCGAAGAATGGAATCTCTACAGATGACGAAAAGGTTAGAGTGATTGCATACCTACCTAGGTCAAAAATTATGAAGGAAGTACAAGCTTTCATGGGACAATGTGGTTATTATCGACAATTTATACACATTTATGCAATCATTGCAAAGCCTCTGTACTCCCTTTTGACTAAATTTGAATGAACAGATGAATGTGAGAAATTCTTCAATGAACTTGAACAATGTTTGTGTCTCGCACCCATTTTAACGACACCGGATTGGAGTAAGCCATTCCATGTTCACATGGATGCATCCAACTTTGCTATAGGGTGTGTGCTAGCACAACCTATGAGCGAGAGCAATATAGATCTCCCCATAGCATATGCAAGTAGACAATTAAATGTGGTGGAGAGAAATTATACCACCATGGAGCACGAAGGATTATGAATGATTTATGTAGTCAAAAAATTCAAACATTACTTATTGGCAAATAAGTTCAAGTTATTCACAAACCATCAAGCATTGTTGTATTTAGTCAAGAAGCCATGTAACACAAGATGCTTGACATTGGTTTCTACTATTAATGGAGTACGATTTTGAAGTGGTAGTCAAGAAATGGAAGACCCACCTTAGAGTTGATCATCTTTCATGGCTAACTATTGGAGAAGACCCTCAAGGGATAGCGAACGAACTATCACATGCATACATGTTTAATCTTGAAGTAGTTTGTGAATGGGCCAAGCCTATTGTCCCTATTCTCATGTTTGGACCAAAGAACCCTAGGGTTAGAATCAAAGAAGATGAGATCATCGAGTCACAAAGATACCAAATACTGGTAGGATGTGTGCACAAACAAGATCATCATAGAAGTCTTGCTTGTTGTGTAGAGGAATCAGAATACAAAAAGTGGTTGCAATTAGCACATGTAGGTGCATTCGAGCAACATCATTTGAGACAACGTACATTGCAGGCTCTACATAGATTAGGAGTGTATTGGCCTTCTATGGAAGCAGATGTCTATAGACTATGCAAGGAATGCCCAATCTATTATAAAAGGCCACCACTGGAGCGTGCCACTTTATACCATGTATCTCTAACACCTGAATGGAGTGAACCAATGGTGACCTGCTTGAGGACAAAAGCTTTCCCTCAAGGAATGACTTTAGCAAGAAAATGAAGTCTGGAGCAGGAAGCTCAAGTCTATATGCTTATTGGTGATAATATGTACAAAAGAAGAAGAGATGGATATCTAAGACAGTGTATGTGTTCATGAAAGTGATTACTTAAGCATATTAGAGACTTCACACCAAGGTGTTGGAGGAGGTTATTTCAGCCCCAATAGAATAATTGATTTTGTAGGACCCATTAACCCCCTTGCTAAAGGCACTCATGTGGAATACATCATAGTAGCGACAAATTATCTCACCAAATGGGTAGAGGCTAAGGCTACCAAAAAGAATGATGCACACATGACTGCAAAATTCTTATTTGAGGATGTCTTTACAAGGTATGGAATACCTATAGAATTGGTGAGCGATAGAGGGACTCACTTTCTAAACCATGTTACTGAATATTTTTCACAAGATTTTATGGTGATTCACAAGAAATCTTCACCATATCATCCTTATGCCAATGGACAAGTAGAAAGTACTAACAAGATCCTTTGTAATGTAGTGACAAAACTCGTAAACAACAAATGTTGAGATTGGGACAAACAATTACATCACATTGTTTGGGTGTATCGAGTGGCCTACAAGACCGTACTCAATGCAACTCCCTTTCATATGGTTTTTGGTCAAAATAGAGTGCTTCCCTTGGATTTTTTGATACCCACCCTGAAGGTTGCACTGGCCACGAGTTATCATCAAGGATCATGGAACAATTAGGAGAGACCAAGTTGAGAGTCAGGTCAAGATACTACACCAGCAGAGAGTGGTACCGCTTGACTTCCCTAACTATGCCCAAACAGAGGAAAGCGGCCCCATCTCATATGCGATGGATGCTAAGGAGGATCGGAAGATTTTTGGGCAAATGCTCCCCCCAGTGACGACCCTCATGGGGCAAGCAATGAACACCATTTGCCCAAGGAGAAATCAAGAAATCTTCCTCTCCTTCTTCAAACAAATGGGCACCATAAGTGGACAAATGGGGACTATTAGCAGACAGATGGGCTACATCAGCCGACAAATGGGGACGATAGTCTCCTCGAGCCAATCTCCATACTTCTTGCATACCTACCTCAATCTATTGTACACAATGCCTCACTTCCTGATGGGCAGGTCATGCAAGTGTTGGACCTCCCTTCTTTTCCAAAGTAGAGTTTCGACCCGACCTCTCAACCACCACCATAGAAAAATAAACCACGACTTAGGAGCCCAAACAGATGACAACCCCAGCAGACAATCCCATGGTGGAGATAGCACAAGCATGTCAAATCAATCCGTGCAAAGAAAGTATGGGTACCAAAAATCCAGTTAGCACCAAGCATCTCTAGTAGTGCAGGCCATGAAGTGAAGAAGTCAAAGCAGAGTCAAACTCAAAGTTCGATATCCCCTTGACCTTACTCTCCACCAACAAGAGATCAACAAATATGGATAGCTAAGAAGTATCTGACAACCAGGACCAACCTCACTCAAATCTGGGTACCCAAGGCCTGTCTTATAGCTCAACAACCAAGCCATGTAATAACCACCCCTAAAAAATCAGACCACTCACCAATCTTACCAGTACTAGATTCATCCCTTGTACCTCATCAAATGAATCACAGCCATTCACCAACTCTTATAAAGTGGGTGCCGAAAAGCATCCAGAAACTTCCATACAACCCTTTGTACAATATAGCATCTCTTACAGCTAACATTTATCCTTGTAATAATTCACTAGAACTTAAACCTTGTACAAATCCACCTTCACTAACTCACTACGACATGTAACGACATCTCATGAAAAGCAATGTATGCATTATTCTGAGTATGTAGGATGTTTGGAGACCTGCATTGGCTACTCATAAACTATTACTTATCACCTCACAACACACAAATACATGGGTTATGCATTGGTTATGGGAAGGGTTTCCAATCTCACTTTATTGGGATCATAATTAACTTCCATGCTAATGTGTTATCCTTTTGTAGCAGATCCTTTACACGCATTCAGATCACCATGCAAGTTGAAGAAACCTCCGAGGCTGGCTCCAGCATGCTGGCAATGAATTTTGAACTTATTGGCCAAAGCCCATCCTTCAATGAAACCTCTGAAATTCCAAGACTTCATGGGCTGATGCCTATTGATGATCCTCCCATCAGAAGGACCAAGAAAGTACACAATAAGTCACACTAGTTTCAAGGCTTAGCAAGACCATTGGTCGATGCAAAACATATTTATGATGCAATGCTATACTTCATTGGACACAGAAGTTCTACCTCTCTGTAGATCTCATCAGAGCAGCGTTGAAGATCCACGATACGCATACACCAACAAAAAGAAAGAGGCTCATAGTGGAGCCAATGAATAAAGGAGATGTTCTCAAATGGGCAGATATTTCAGCTATAACATTGTGGTTGTCAAAGCCATCACAAGTATGTATGCAACACTTCGCCTTCCTAGCATACGACCATTTTATGCTGCCTCAGAAATGCATTTGGTTTGGGTTATACTTGGCAAGTACAAGACCATAAACGATTGATCTTGCCAGCTAGATTCAAGAGAAATTGTATTTAACACAACAAAGATGGGCACAAAAAAGAGTTATCCATGGCTACTGTACAATCACCAAGTTTGTATAAATGTGCTTAGCATATGATATCCCTGTTGAGTATGCCATGACTAGTGAAGAGCTAAAGCAATTTAAAGGAACTTCCAAGAAAGCTCGTAAGTCAACCAAGGCAAGGGCAGGAAAGCATATGAGAGGTATGATCCCATGTCGACAAGTCCCAAAATCACCATCACCTCAAACTTCCCCACAATAGTCTCCAATGAACAAGTAATGGTACCCCCCATTCAGATTTGCCTATCATGACCTTTCACAATTGAATGTACTACTAATGCACTAATAACCTCAGAATCCACTCCTAGCACTACCACTTAGGTTACCACTATAGACGTAAGAGCATCCCCCCACCGTCGGTGTAGAAGTGTTACAGAATGATAGTCCCCCCAATCCTTTCCTCATGCCTTCCATTTCTCATATTCCCTTTCCCCAACAACCTTTCTTCCCATTACAACATCCCATGACCTTTTCACATGTGCCACCTCCCAGACCTAGTACATTACTACCATCTTCTCCTCTACATCAATCAATCCGTGATTCTCAACATGTAATATATTCATCTACATTCAAAAACCCTACATTTACACCCACGCATCCACCCACAGTCACTCCACTATTCACCATTAGCTCACTTGAGTACATTTCCAATGATATGGACATCTCACCATCCACCGAACCAACACTCACATCTACCACACCACTACACATTCTCACATCCACACACTTTTCAACTATCACCACAACATCCACGTTCCCTCACCCATTCCCCTCCCCCTTGCAACCACTGCACCACCTTCATTGTTTAGCACAACATCACTACTATCATCATCCATTGTAGATAATGCATTTCAACAAATGTTTGCTTGCATGCACCAATTTTGTGAGGAATTCGCACCATTAGGACATAACTATCAGGCATTTTAGTAGATAATGACACAATTGCAGGCCAGCCTCAATTCGCTAACCATTAGGAATGCCTCTCTAAATGCATGACATCAAGAGCTCTGTCATGCATATCACTCCATGGAGTTGGAGTTTGAACAGAATCCAAAAGAAGCCATCACAAAAGTAGAAGAACATTTACGAGTCCAAATTGTTCGGAATGCCATGTTAACACAAAATATGGGACTCTTATGACGACATCTTGCAGTGGCAAAAGAAGAGAATCAACACGTGTAAGAACAAAATAGAGAGAAATTTGAAGCAGCTATGGACAAGTCTGATGAACCAATTAGTCTCGGTTGCTTTAAGGTTGGTCTATCAAAAACTATGTAGATGTTGTTGGAAGAACATGCACATTTACTGGAGGATTATGACAAACTACAAGAGGGCTATGTGGTGCTTAAAACTAACAACACAACTCTCGGACTCCGTGCACCTATTCAACCACCCACAATTCAAGAAGTCACACCATCAGAAATATTGAAAGAATTGACTACATTACGGGCTCTTTGTCATCTGTGGTTCTATGGATGGGATTCCACTGTATAGGGGGCACATCTCTATGAGAGTAATCCTTGAGATTGACTTTGGTTGTAACTCCTAAGTGTTGAAAATACAAGGAATTGGTTCCCCAATCCTGCACTTCTTGAAACTATCTCATGAATGGTCTTCCCAAAATCATCTCATAGGCTTGGTTTTTGCTAAATTCACATATGGCAAAAGTGTGCTCAAACTCTACACCACAAGTAGTGAGAGTTATCCCTTCTAGTAGTCCCAAAGGTCTCTCTATGTGACCATCAGCAATATCTAATTTCATTCTTGTTGGCTTGAGTGCTCGTTTGCCCCAACGCTTTTATAGGGAAGTGTTGGCAATTGCAACTCCTACCCCTAAGTCGAAATTAGCCTTGGTGGTGTAACCCTAATGAGTGATAGGGAAATAGGTGTTTGCTTCTTCTCCTTCACTCATATCTCCTATCTTATCCAGGGATATCTCTAGCACTGTTTAATGACTTAACCTTGAGTAGCTCCTCTAAAGTGAGATTACACTCCACTTTAATATTCTTCACTACCTCCGTTTTCCTAGGTATGATTGAGTCTTCATTCCTTACCATGACCGTGGGCGCTCTCATACAAGTGGACTTTGCTTCCCATGTACCTGTGAAATGAGGGAATTCTTGTAAAGAATTAGACTCTAAGTCCAATCGTTCACTAGATTGGGCATACTCTTGTTCTCCGTAAATAGAAGGCATAGCTTGTGGGAATTGGTCGTCTAAGTCATCCATAATTTCAATGGGAGGAGGATTTTCAATTTCTTTTTCCCATTTCTCTTCTTGAATTTCTCTTAGAAATTCTTGTGAGTATCGATTTATAGAAGCAGAGGTTCCTGACTTGATGGATTTGGGAATATAAGCATCCTTGGGAGGAAGACTTATCCTTTCACTTCTGACGTTACTCACTTGTGATGTAGCTTGCTTTTCCAACTCAGCTATCATCTTTTCCAATCTTTTTAATAACCCATCAAAGTGTAACTAAGTTTTGGCTAAAGTTATGCAGTTGAAGAGGCGACTGGCCTCAAACATAGTTTAAGCCAATTCTATCATCTTTGTACAAAGCTTTGTTCTTTCAATCTCTAAGTCATCCCTAGGGTAAAATTTTTTGTGTTCTTTTATGTTTGCCCCTTCTTGGATTTTGGCATGATATGCCTTAAGCATCATGTCTAAGTCCTTGGGAGTGCGATCTGCTAAGATTGATCCTAGTCTAGGTGGTGGTGGGGTTATATGAGGTGGATTAGAAGGTGCTGGATTAGAAGGTGGTGGGGATGCTGGTGGTGGTGGTGTGTGAGAGTGCATTTGAGATTTGAGTTCAATTATCTTGGCTTTTGTTTCTTTTAGGCTTTGCTCAAGTTTGCTCATCTTCTTTGACCATTGCCTTTTTATTCATTCATGGATATCCTTCCATGCTCTTGTCCTTTTCTTAGTTAGACTCTCAACCTCACCAACCTTGGAACTCTTTTCTTGACCTAGGCCTTGGTTTTGTTGTAATGCCTAAGCTTTGGTGACTACTTGCACTGGGCAGTGGAAGTCATACTTCCAATAGAATCTACCACTAACCTAATAACATTAATGGGAGTGATTTGGTTCATTGTTTGGGTCCTTAGGGCAATCCCATAACAGGTGCTCGTTCCCACAATCCAAACAAAAACCTTGAATTGTTGTTGATTGGGGTTGCAAAGGTGGAGGTATAGGGCAATCACGAATGAAGTGATCTCCCTAGCATCTATAACATGGTCCTCTAGGTGCTCGGGGTCTTATCTGTCTAGGTTGGGGCCTAGAGTTGGGGTTTGCATACATGACATTAGCATATTCTGGCTCCCAACTAGGTTCACTAGGATTTTTGTAGAGGTAAATCTCATTGTGTTTTGGTGACTCCATATAGTAGGCCGGTGAACTATCCATTTGAGCTTAGTCAAAACTATGATTGTTCGAATCATTTTCATATATCAATGGTGATGTTGGCACTAAGGCTCTATTCAAATTTTCTTCAGTGACCGCATACTTCACTGGGATCACGTTGGCTGGAGGTGGAGGTTGTTGAACTAACACTAGTTGAGGCCTTTGTTGAGCTTGATAAGGTGGTTGATAGGGTTGTTGGGGCCTACCATACTGCTATTATGCGTACTGGTTCTAGTATCTCCCCTATTGTGGATATGGTTGTGGATAATTTTGCCTAACCACTTGCTTATTATATGGGCAATCTTGTGTAGTGTAGTTAGTATACCTCCTTTCTATGGTGCAGTATTGGCTGTTAGGGTTCACTTCGAGTTGAGCCATGATTGGGCACACATTAGCCATGTGCTCTCCTCCACAAGTGTAGCATCGTAGGGGTTTGGATATGAGGCTAGTGGAACTATTTGAATCTTTGTAAATATTAGAGAGCTCTAGTTCCTCAGCTAGGTTGTCCTCAATATCTATGCACATGCATACACATTTCTCTATGGTTCTGATACACATAGGATCTCAATTTAGCACTCAACAACCCATCTAGGAATAGTGTCACTTGTTTGGCTGGCGTGGGTAGCTCTGGAATCGGGCTTTTCTCCAAGTATTGCCTAAATCTTCTTCTTGCGAGTCTCATTGTCCCTTGAGGTGTTTCTTTAAAGATATGGATCAGTGATGAAGTGTTGTGCCTTATGCCACTCTTAGAAAACTTGGTGATGAAGGCTTCTAGCAATTGGTCTATGTTCTTGAATTATCTCTAGTGTAGTGGTTGAAACCACGTAAGAGTTGTGTTCTTGAGTGTTAGACCAAAAGCATTGCATTGCATGAACAAGTCATCAACTTGCTCAGCTCTCAAAACTTGCCTAAATTCTACCACATGATCGTACGGGTCTCCTGTACCATCGACATAGTTCATGGATTTAACCAGTTGTTGGGGTGTTCTCTAGGCCTAGGCAAGGGAAACTAGTCCATGCCTCTTTGATGTCTCGGACTTTTTAGTCCCTCTTGGTTTGTTCTTTCTACATCTAATAATGAATGCTCTCTTCCTAAGGGGTTTGCAAAGCTCATTTCAAGCCTATCTCTTCTTTTGTCCCTCAGAGTTCCATGAGCTTGGGATTTTCTAGCTCGTTGAGCTCTAGAAAATATGAAAATTGGTACATACTTAGACTAATACTCCTCAAGCTCAAGGACTCCTCAACTTGCACAAACTGGAGTGAGAGTTATCAAAATGGTATTTACAATGGTGTGCAGTGATTAAGATCATTGTTGTAAAAGTGTTAATAATTGAAAAATTAAGTGGGCCTAGTTGTCGGATCTTTGTTGGCTGCTCTGCTTGCTTGGTCTTGCTTGACTCTCCCTCTATTATGATTCTCTCTTACGGCTTCCCTATCTTGTAATACCTTGATTGCCCTCACTGCTCCCAATAGCCTTCCAGCTAGTTTCTAGTATCTTCCAATATCCACTCTAGGTGAAGTATCTTCAATAGATAATTTTGTGTTGGTCTCCATAGGTGTAGAAATCTCCTTGCAATCCTCCATGTTGAATGCCTTCAAATTCTATCTTGCATACCTTTGTTGAGAGATAAAAATATTACCTTATTCTTGTCATACTTCAAGGCCTAAAAAATAATGCGTTAAGCCTAATTTGGTCATTTCAAATTCTAAAATGAGGCCATCTTTCATTTCTTGAAAAAGAGCATCATCATTTCCTATAATCACAAGGTCATCTACATAGAATACAATCACAATTTTCTTCCCTCCTCTCTTTCAAACATACAAGTTAGCATCAAGTATGTTGGTAGTTCAACAGGTAGTGGTCACAGACACAGGCATAGAGGCAGTATGTGAAATGGGAATGCAGTAAGTTCGGGGGCAAAACACATTAATTTTCCAAGAAATATGTTTAAAAATACTTTGTCCAAAACCTCAAACAGTGATTTTCATCACTCTTGTTACACATGTACTATAGAATACTTAATTTTGTATCAAGTACCTCCATTTTCTAGGAGCCGAGGACTCCTCAAGCTTGAGGAGCTTAGGTAGAATGCTCATACCAATTTTGGTAACTTTTGGACTTTATTTGGACCTCCAAATGACCCCTACAACCTAATCTTTAACTATGCCAGACACTAGGTTCGAAACTAGCCAAAACTATTTTAATAACTATAAAAAGATCTAGAGAGCTCATTTTGGGGGCTAGCTTGTATCTTGTTTGAGAATGACTAGTGTAACTGAGCTTGTAAAAAGTATTCTTGAGTAATAGAGTGCATTCTTCATCTTCCATTGTATCTCTCTTGTCTCTATCGTGTGTATGTGTGTGTGCACTCTCGTGTTTCTCACCTTCACCTTCACTCACTTCACTCATTCACGGTCTTCATATAACCCTATCTCTTCCATGTATTGACAATTATGGAGGTGGAGCTTCTTGATGTGGTGCTTATCCTTCTCTAGAACAACACCAAATTTGGCACCGTTGCCAAGGACGAGGTCTAGGACGAACATGTGATGGTAAGAGTGTAGTGAGAGTTAGTGTTGGATGGTAATTAATTTCAGTTTTGTTGTTGTTTTTTGTCTTTTTTTTAGATTCTTTCAACTCCTCTATATTTATCTTTCATCCCTGCATCGTCTTTTTTCATCTCAAAAAAATTCAAAAATTCACCATATTTACCTCGCCTCATTTTCCTCATTTCCAAGAGTGAGAGAGAGAGAGAGAGCTTGTGAGCTGAGTTTTTCTTGCATGAAAGTGCTCTAGTATGAGGATATAACTCTGAAAACGTAAAAACTCTAACTTTCTACCATATCCATCGAAGGTCTCAAACCATCACAATAGTCTGAGAAGTTCAACATTTTGTGTTTGCATCATATGCATGGTGTAGTGCATACTAGCGCTTCTAGGAATCCACTGGTGTATTTGCAAAAGTTAGATTTTGGTGAACCATCGCAATAGTGCATCACCATCGTGATGAGGTGTCACCATCACAATTGGATCATGCCATCACGACAATACTGAACCATCACAACGGGCTCATGCCACCATGATGGTTGGTGAACATCATGACAGGCCAAGGCCATCGCGATGACTTGCATACACCATCATGACAATTTTCCCAGCCTACACCATCACTATTGGTTCATACCATCACAACACTTCAAGACCATCATGCTTGGAGCATCACGTCACGTCCAAAGCACATCATCATGATGACCTCCCCTAACTAGAGCATTGCAATAGCATATGCCATCGTGATGATTCACCTTAGTTCAAACCATCGCGATTGGCTCATGCCATCATGACGACCTAAGACCATCGCTGCTAGACCATGCCATCGTGATGGTTCCCTAGAATGTTGGCCATTGCAATGAGATTAGGCCATCGCATTGTGCTCATCTCATCGTGATGGTTCAAGACCATCGTGATGACTCATAAGTTGCAGATCATTGCAACGATTCCCTGCCATGCCATCACGATTGTGCCAGACCATCGCAATGATCCATCACCATCGTGATTGTGTCAGGCCATCGCGATGGTCCATCACCATCATGATTGTGCCAGACCATCACGATGGTCCACCTAAAACACAAATTTAAGGTTTGACTTTTTGGCAATTTTAGGTCATTTTAAGTGATATTGCAAGAAAACTGTGTATTGAAGGCCTTGGTACATGTTTAAAAAAGTCCCAATTCAATTGATCATTAACAAAAGATCCATCTAAACTTAATTTTTTACAGGCTTTTTAGAGCATCCAAGGCAAAGCAAAAGCACAAGGCAATGCAAGCTCTTCTTGGGCAAAGAGCTATCAACAAGGCATCAGACCTGAGGTTGGAAAAACTCTTAACCCCCTCAATCAATTTCTAGTATAGGCTAAGCACTAGTAGTGTTATTGATTGAATTAGGGTCATGATAGGAACGATTCAAGTATAAGACACAATAATCACTCAAGTTCAAGCTCAAATTGAGACACTTAAATGAAAACCCTAAAGGAAAGTGAAATAACAGAATGACAACTTCAAATGAAAATGAAAGACGATTACTCACGTATATAACTGGACAAGACAAGAAACTAAAAAGAGTAAAAATGAATTAAGCGATTGAGAACAAAGAATTAGAAGTGATGGTTAACCACATTGAGTGCTAGAGGGAGATAAATTCATGAACCTCAGATCGAGAAAGCACATAAGAAAGGCACATAGATGAAGTATTAGGTCATCCAAAGCAAGTGTGAGAACCACAGCACAATCTTGGGCTCAAAAGCTTAGTAGATACCCTTACAATTTCAGCTCAGAGACAAGAGAGTCAAAAATGGCTTATCGCATGGAGAGACCAGAAGGAGGATCAAGTGTAGCACATTTAGAAACACCTAAAGGACCTTACAAAAGTTAGTTAGAATATGTCCGAACCAACCACTTAGGTGCTCACATCTATGAGGATGGTTTAAGAAGGTCAATCGTTTAGTTGCAAAACCCTGACCAACCCATAGGATTGGATCATGCGATGGTTAAATTTGAAAGGGATGCATACATAGACAAGGAGGGAACAATGTACATTATTACCAATCAGTCTAACTGCACTAATGAATTTGGAGTAATAGTTCTTGAGGCAGAAGTAGGGACCCAAGAAGAAGAACCACTAGAGGGTGAAGGCCAACCGTTGTAATCCGTTCATGAATTAATACAAGAAAGAGTCACATCTGTGAGAACCCGACATGGTAAGTCCACAGGGACCATTCACGGCAGGAGGATCATTGTATTGACGTGTTTCTCTTAACTACTCTATTCGGTATCGTTGTGATTATTTGATGTTAGTTGATTGTTAGTATTAGGATTGGTGATTAAAGTTAAGTTATTGTAAAGATTAAGTATAGAATAAAGTTTGGTGAAGTATTGCAGTTATCTGTGAAAGTTAAATTGACTACTAAGTTATTTTTGTTATCATTTGTAATTGAATATGGTAGTGAAGTGATAACATTTAACTGTGAAGTGAAGCATTGATAAGGTTAGGTTATAATCTGTAAAGATTGCAAAGTATCGATGTACTCTAAAGCATAGAATTAAGGTTGAATATCATTCAGGGAGAGTTACTATAGAAGATTATGCTGGAAGTACTATCATAACTTTGGCACCATACAAGTAAAGATGCCACTTCCTTAAAGCATGGACAAATTGCATACAACTCCTTCTTATAAGCCAAGTAATTCCTCTGAGTGAGTTCTAACTTCTTACTCTCAAAAGCTATTGGTAAACCATCCTGAATTAGAACTGCTCCTATAGAAAAATCACTCACATTAGTTTCAACCACAAATGGTTGATTGGGATCTGCTATTCCCTTTCCCTTTAAGGTAGTCTATCATCGAAATAGCAATCTTGGCATAATTCTTGATGAATCATCGATAGAATCTTGATAAAACTAGGAAGATCTATAGTTCTTTTAGGTTTCTAGGATGTGGCCACGCCATAATAGCTCCTATCTTCTCAAGATCCATCTAGATTCCATGTTTGGAGATGATATGGCCAAGATATCAAACCTCTTGTTTAAAAAAATCACACTTTGTCTCTTTAACAAAGAGGGAATTTTCTCTTAACACTTGGAAAACTAATCGTAAGTGTCCCAAATGTTTCTCACTAGACTTATTGTAGATGAGTATATCATCGAGAAATTCAACTACAAAATTTCCTAGGTAACACCTCATAACACTATTCGTGAGTTTCATGAACATCCTGGAGCTTTAGTGAGACCAAAGGGCATCACTAAAAATGCATAATCTCCATACCTATTCCTAAAAGCAGTCTTAGATACATATGTTGCTTTTATGCATACTTGATGATACCAAATCTCAAATCAAGCTTAGTGAAATATTTAGATTCATGTAAATTGTCAAAGAAATCATCCAATCTAGCCATTGGAAATCTGTTCTTAATAGCTACCTTATTCAATCCTCTATAGTCAATACAAAGTCGTATAGAGCCATCCTTTTTCTTTACTAGGAGCATTGGCAATGCCCATGGAGAATTACAAGGCCTAATAAATCCTTTAGCTAAGTAATCTTGTATTTGACTTTCTACTTCCTAATGTTGTGCTAAACTAAGTCTGTAAGGAGGCTTAAAAATGGGTTTAGTGTCAGCCACTAAGTCAATGGCATGGTCAATGTCTCCCCTAGTAGGTGGCACTCCTTTTGGTAAGTCGATAGGAAATACATCTTTATATTCAAACATGATTTGCTTAAAAGTTTTAACTACAATTTCATACAAAAAAGAGTAATATAAAGTCATGACTTTAATTACATTATGCTGAAAAAGAGATACATCTAAAATGTCATAATCATCAATAGGCTGATGAGCATCTAATACAAATAAAGCATAAATTTCATGCACATCATGAAAATCAAGTAAAGTGTCTAACTGCATGCATGAAATGAGGGATGTATTGGGTACATCTCTTTCACCCTAAATATAAAAATTACTTCCTTCTTTAACATATTCAATAATATTGTTCTGATAATTGTGCTTAAGTGTATCCCCTAAACCCCATAACCATTCTCTACCCAACACTAAGTTTTTCTTTTCCATATTCATGATTTGGAAATCTAAGTGATCATCATATCCTTGCATCTTGATGTCCAAATTGGATACCGTAGTCTCCCACACTCTTTTATCATTCCCTTGCATCATAGATACAATGTATTTATGTGCACTAGACAGTTGTGAAATTTTAAGCTTTTTGACGGAGAATAATTTATCAAATTATGAGCTGCAGAATCATCAATCATGATCCACATTACAGTCCCGTTTACATGACCATGAAGTTTAACCAAATCATGGGGCCCAAATTGTTGTGACCAGATAGATTGAGTTAAACAACATGTATGCTCGACATCCTCATGCATTACTTCCACTTCTTTGTAGCTAGAGCTACCATAAATAGGAAGTGTCTGCACAAGGTGGACTGCACTTCTGCCTTTGTCTAAGGTCGTACTGGTCCCTCATCCTTGTTTCTTATCTTACCCCTTACATACTGCGCAATTCCATTAAGAGTGGTTAGGAGATAAACACCTAAAGCATAAGTTATCCTTCTTGGCCTTTTCAAATTGATCTGTAGTAATTCTAGGCCCCTTTTTTTTACTATGAATTTGCTTTTACCTAGGGATACCCATTTCTTGAAATTAGTAATTTGCATGGGTCTTAGTGTTGGGTATATATCCATAGTAACACGACTATTATCCTCATACAATTGAGTGTACTTGATTCCATCTTCTAAATTTTTAGGAGCATTACATCGTACCTCAAGCTTAGTGGCTTTGTTAAGCCCTCTGACAAACCCTCGTACCTTTCGGAAATCATATAGGCCTTTTAGTTTAAGAACAATTTAATAAGGTAGGAATAAGGTAATTGTTAAGACCTTTTCATGGGGGATGAAGCCTCTGTTTATATGCTTCATTTCATAAGTAGCCCTCTAAAAAGATCAATTTGTAAGAAATGTTAGTGGGAAAGTAGAGTTTTCATGATCAAACATTGTGTTCGATCACAAACAACTAATGTAGACATCATCAGTGAATGGAAATTCCCCATTCCCCAAAAGGGGAGTTCACTTTAGCTTTGCGATCTGATAGAGACCCATGCACTTGGACAGCCTGAGGCATTTATTGAGTTGGCCATGAAATAGAGCTTGCTAATGTCTTCGGCAAAGTTGAACATTTACAAGAGATTATGTATAATAATTTACCAAATTCTTGCTTTTATTTCCACAAGTAAGAACACTTTTCTAGGGATTCTCTATTTACCAAAAACAATGTAATGAACCCCAAGGACTCAAGATAAAAAAGGCGATGATGGTTTTGGCGAAATAAAATCCAAGATAGTTCCAATCCTCTAAACTCAGCCCCTTTGTCGTTATCCAACCTCCAACCACTCATCCTTCAGTTCCTCAAAACAATCAATATGCTAGCATGTTAATAGACAAGGACTCACATTTGAAAGATATGATTTCTCACTAGTATTTTATTACGAAAATTGACCCCTTTACCCATGTTTTTGACCATTTTTCCATCTCTTGTCCCCTTGAGTCCTAGAATAATACCCATATGGTTGGCTAGTTTCATCTACATGCTTGCCTCCTTCAACTTAAATATGTTTCAGAAAGGGTAGCAAACATTCTCAAAGTGGTGGAGCCAAATAGTGGATGATCGGAGGACTTTTTTGATGCAAGGACAATCGACTTCAACTTGAAGACTCAAGAAGAGTGATTAGTGATTACTTCCAGACCCTACAATATCTTTGCAAGTGGATTTCTTTACTCCAAAGATAAGTTTTCTTGTCAATGCATGCATTTTTACTCTCTTTTGTGCATCAATATCATGTAGGATAAGCATTGGCATACATACATACATATATATATATATATACATACATACATACATATATATATATATACATACATACATACACACACACACACATATATATATATATATGTGTGTGTGTGTGTGTGTATGTATGTGTGTGTGTATGTGTGTGTGTGCATGTGTGTGTGTGATTTTCAATCTCAGCGCATGCATTTTTACTCTCTTTTGTGCATCAATATCATGTAGGATAAGCATTGGCCTCTCATACATGCATGCATGATTGTATATATGATTTTCAATCTCAGCACTTTTGAAAAACAATACGATGGTAGCATGATTTTCTTATAGGTAGGGCGAGGAGAAAGCAAGAGCATTTAATGTTTTGATGTAATCTATATCCATGCCGCAAGCACCATGATTCTTGTACAAGGCATGTAGTGCCCTTTAGGTCTTTTGGTTACTTATTGTATGCCCATTCGCACACTTGTGATTAAGTGTATGTAGAGCACTTTGGTTATTTTTTTCATATTATCATTTTCCTACCAAAATGTTGTCAAAATTTTCAAAATTTATATGCATGGTTGTTTGATGCATGAAAGTAGAGGGCATGCTAATAGTGCTTGTTGATTTTTTTTGTTCTTTTATGCAAGGGATTGTGATTTTCCAGTTTCTATTGCCACTAATTATATGAGATGTACATACACACATAAAAACATAAGAACACTTTTTTTTTTACATGCAAAACATAACATAAAGTGAACTCACATTTTCTTAACCATAGAATCTAGACCTTCATCACCTCATAGGGGAGATACGCACATGGTAGAGCATACAATAGACACTATAGAAACCATGAGCACTAGAAATCACACTTAGAAGGGCACGCTTTAGACTATCATAGAGCACATTCATAGCTCGAAGAAAGATCAAGCTATGCTTGAGAGTGGGATTACAATAATGTATTTGGGGGCTCTAGGTGAGCATCACACTCTAGAAATCTTTGGTGAGGGTGTCCCAGTTAGAGAGGCCAAATGGCATCTTAAGGATCTTAAGCCACCACATTATCATGGTTCCACTAGTGCAGGTACTAGTAGCGCTATTAAGCAATGGCTCAACACGTGGGAGTAGTGCTTTTGCTTATGCCATATCGTGGAAGATAGTCATAAGATATGGCATGCAACATACAATCCCATGGATGTTGCCCATAGGTGGTGGCATAAAATAAAACAGAATAAGAAAGAGCCCATGACTTGGGAACAATTTAAGATCTTGTTCTATAAGAACTTCATGCCACCAGATGAGAGGTTTAAGGCACTTGACACCTGGTTGTTTATTAGTCAAAAAAATCATACAGTCTAGGATTATACCGATAAATATGAGGATGTACTTCTTAAAGTACTAGACTAAAAGAGGTTGGAGAAGCTTGGAGAGGCTTGGAAAGTTGAGTTGTCAAGTGGTGAAGTTGGTCCAGCAAACCAACATACGACTAGCCCTAGCTCTTTGGATATGTAAGGTAGACCATTTAGACTTCTAGTTTTTGCATTAAAACCCAATAGGTACTTTGGAGCATCAAGAAGAACAAGTTGATGCAAAAAAACTAACTTGCACCTTGACTAGCTCACAAAAACCTTCTAAACATGGATGGAAGTTGTGACTTCAAATACTAAGAGCAGCCAGCATAGTACCAATTGGAAAAATTCCTCTTAAGGGAGTTTATACATATGGTTGGATTGCTAAAATTCATAAAATCCCTAATTTATATCAGACAATGAAGGAGCAATCACCTTAACACTGATTGGATGTCATCCCGATTTTTCAGGGATGTGCAGAGAATGACCCCAAGAGTATAAAACTCATATTTCTTTGAAATTAATCAACCAAATGACTTGAAATATTGTATTCATAAACTAGAAAGCTATATCTTTCCAATGAATGCTTAAGCACTAGATTTGGAGCTCTATAGAGAGAGCAACAATCTCTGCAAGTTGACTGAGTTTGAGGAAGAATGAGCAGATAACAAAAATGGCACCAAGCAATGATCAAAGAGTATATGTATCGCTTCAAATCAACAATCTACTTAATGTAAAAATGTTTTCGAGTCTTTATATAGACTCTTGAGGATATGACCATGCCTTTTCTTCATGGATTTTAATTCGAAATTAGGTAGGTTTGATAGTTTAGATTGATTGGAATCTTTTCCTACAATCTAACAAAAGAGAAAGTTGAAGTCATATCTACTTTTTGATTGATTAATTGAGAATCAATTCCAATCACTTTTAATTCATTGCGTTTAGGCCTTTTAGTCTTTCCTTTTACAAAAGTAAATACCTTGAACCTCACAAGAAATGATCATAAGTGATCAACCAAGTAATACAAAGAAATAATGTGCACATGAGTGCTATTCTTCAAGGCATATATGTGGTAGATGGTGCCATACCATCCAAATGATGTAGAGCATATCCACCTCAAGCATAATGCAAGCTTGATGTTCGAGTCTCTCAAGCTAAAGTATTATTGAGTCTTCATTCTCTCATAGATTGAATACCTACCATAGCTTTGAATCTACAAAGCTTTATCCCATCAAGTGCCTTTGTCATCATGTCTACTATTTGCTTCTTAGTAGGAACAAATGAAATGTGAATTTACTTTTCCATAAGTTTCTATCTTACAAAGTGGTAATGGACTTCTAAGTGCTTTGTCCTTGCATGAAAAATTGGGTTTGCAGCTAGATGCATGGAACTTACATTATCTCCAAGTAAGTGAGGTTTGGAACTTACAAGTTCCAAATTTGAGTACAACTCCTTGAGCCATATTGCTTCTTGAGTTGTAGTATTTAGACCTCTATATTCTACTTCAGTTGAAGATAAAGCAATTGTTGGTTGCTTCTTGGAACTCCATGACACCAATTTTGAACCTGCAAATGCTAAGTATCCAAAGGTACTTCTTCTATCATCATTTGCTCCTGCCCAATCTGCATCTGAATAGATTTTCATATCTAAATTTGAAGAGTAAGGATAATAGATACCTTCATTAAGTGTCCCTTTAAGGTACTTGAGTACTCTCTTTGCATCATCCATGTGTGGCCTTCTAGGTGAGTGCATGAATTGACTAAGCACTCCCACACTATATGATATATCTGGCCTTGTGTGAGTAGCATATATCAAGCTACCAACCAAGCCTTGATACTCTTTAGGATGATCAATCTTCTCACCTTCATAAACACTTAATTTATGGTTCAATTCCAGAGGTACCTCCAAGATTTGTGTTCTCCACTTTCTTAAGTCTGTAAACATAAGTTGTATCATTAGGGTTTTCAAAACCTTGTGGTTGCGACATGTATACCTCTCATTTATCCAACCATTTAGGAATGCATTTTTTACATCGAGTTGGAGGAGTCTCCAATTTCTTGCAGTAGCTACACTTATCAATGTTCTGATTGTAGTCATCTTTGCAACTGGTGAGAATGTTTTCTCATAGTCTATACCATGAGTTTGTGAGCATCCTTTGGCAACTAATCTTGCCTTGTACTTGCAAACTGATCCATCTCAGTTTCTTTTAACTTTATATACCCATCATCAACCAATTACCTTTTGATTGGGTGACATTGGAACCAAATCCAAAGTGTCCATCTCCTTCAACGCATCTATTTCTTCTTTCATGGTCTTTTCCCAATTAGGGTTTTTGTCTTCCTCTTTATAGGTTGAGGGTTCCTCTGAAATTGAGTCCTTTGCCAAGTAGATTGAATGCTTTGTAACAAATGTGGAATCATAACCATACCTTTTTGGTTGTCTTTTCTCCCTTGTTGACCTTTTAGGTGCTTACTTGGAGCATCATCCGCACTCTTGCATCTTTGCTTTGCCTCTTGACTTCCATAGCTAGTAATCCTTTTCCTTTTCATCTTGGTCATCATCTATATCACTTCTTGGATGTTGGACCTATGTGTCATGTTTGCTTCCTAATTGATGGGAATCAGAATCGAGATCATATGGTAGAGTTACCTTTTGTTTGTCTTCATCATACCAAGACATGTCTTCTTCAAACACAACATCTCTACTTGTAGTAAATTGCTTGGTTGAAGGATTATAGAACTTGTAATTCATCTGAGTTGAGTCATACCCAATAAACACTGCCTTTTTTGCCCTTTTATCTAGTTTACCTCTTATTTGTGATGGTACATGAACATAACCTAAACAACCAAACACCTTGCAATGTCAAAGACTAGGTTTTGTTCCATACCACGCTTCATAAGGAGTCATACCCTGGAGTGATTTGGATGGTAGTCTATTGTCAAGGTACCCAATAGTTGAAATGGCTTCTGCCCATACATAATGTGGCAACCTCTTCTCTTCAAGCATTGTTCTGGCTGATCCAACCAATGTCTTGTTTCTTCTCTCTGCAATTCCATTTAATTAAGGAGAGTACCTGGTAGTCACTTCCCTTTTGATACGTTTATCGTGCAAGAACCCACCAAACTCTTTGGAGGAGTATTCTCCCCCTTCATCAAATCTAAGCTTCTTGAGTGATCTACGTGTATGGTTCTCCACATGTGCTAGATACTTTTTGAAGCAATCAAACACTTCATTCTTACTCTTGATAAAGTACAGAATAGTCCATCTACTATGATCATCAATAAATGAGACATAATATGTTGATCCTGCCAATGATGTATGTACTAAGTCCAATATATTACTGTGGATGTAGCCTTTGACATGCATCACATCTGTTGATCATGTGATGTTTTGATATCTTTGGAAATCCAAGAACACTTTGATCTCTGCATATGTCTTTCAAGGTTCTTTCATCCACATGAGCTAGCCTCTTATGCCACACTTCAAGCTCACTTAGGGTTTGAGACCCAAAGTTGAATAGAGCTATGTTTTTGGTTTCTCCTACCCTAGAAGTAAAGAGCCTACCATGCTTCTCACCTCTAGCTACTTCTTGAAGCCTTGACATGGATCCTCCACAAAAGCTCCATGTTGGGTGAACCTAACTTGCAAGCCTTTTTCAACTATTCTGCCTACACTTATTAGGTTTTTTTGTGATAGTGGGAACGTAGAGTACCTTGCTCAGAATATTTGTCCTTCCATTGGAAGCTTTGACATTACCAATATTTTCCACACTATGCTTTCTATCATCCCATGTTTGAACTTCATGTCTATGCTTTGGACTTTCCAAATCAGATAAGAGAGTTATGTTTCCTACAACATGATTTGAACATCTTGAATCTATGTAGAATAAATGATCATCTTCTTTACCTTCCTTGTGGCTTAGATTCATCAAGAGCAATGAGTCTTCATGTTGTTGATCTTTAGAATGATTGTTGCAGTACCTTCTGTTAAGGCCTCTATTGTTATTGTTGAACTTATGTCCACCTCTACCTCTATTGTTGCCATATTTACCTCTTCCACTTCCTTTCTAGGTCTTCCCATTGAACCAAAAATTTTGAGTGGTGTGGTTGGTCTTATCACACATGGCACAAGGTTGAACATTCTGGCTTTTGGTCTTGTCATGCTTTGATCCTTTCTTCTTCCCTTTCCACTTGCTCTTGCCTGCAAAGTTGGCTTGGGAAGTCTCCTCTTCATCTTCTTTCTTCTTCTTGCCTTTCAGCTTCTTCTCCTTCTTGTTTGCATATAAAGCACTAGTTTGATTACCATGATAGGAGTTACCTTCCTTTCTTGAATAACTCTTGATTGAAGAGTTATCCAATAAAGATGTTGAAGTCTAGAGTTTGCACATCCATGATGAGGTCATAGGCTATGGTGAAATATTTCCATTGTTTGTCACCTCTAATCCCATTGAGAATTTTCCTCGTGATGACCTCTTCTTCAATCAACTCTCCAATGGATGCCAGTTGATTAGCAACCTCCTTGACCTTTGCAACAAACTCAATGATGATTTGTTTTAAAGTCTTCTTCAACTGGTTGAACTCATTCCAAAGATGGTTCATCCTTGCTTTTGTACTAGCAGAAAGTCTCTAGGGCATCCCAAGTCTCTTGAGATGTCTTGCATCCTCTAATATGTGGTAATAGAAAAACAGAGATAGATTTGAGTATGTATGATCTTGCTTGAGCATCCCTTGCACACCAAAGTGTGAGCTTATCTATTTCCTCTTGAGTAGTTCCTCCTTTGGATCTTGGGATAGGCATTGCTTCATCACCTGATACAATTACATACAGGTTTCTTCCTTGCAAATAAACCTCTATTTTGGTTTTCCAAGAAACATAATTGTCTCTATCAAGCTTCTCAATCATTGATGGAAATCCATCTCCCATCTTGAAGCTGCTCTGATACCACTGAAATAAAGCTGGAGAAGCTTGGAGAGGCTTGGAAAGTTGAGTCATCAAGTGGTGAAGTTCGTCCACCAAACTAGCATAGGACCAGCCCTAACTCTTTGGTTATGTAAAGTAGAACTTTTGGACTTGTGGTTAGTGCAATAGAACCCAATAGGTACTTTGGAACATCATATTTGGAGAGTGGTTACTACTATATTAAGGTTAAAGAGTAGGATGTATATAAACAACTTTTAGTATCCGTTTGGGCTTTATGAGCATTTAGTTATTTGATTTGCTTTGACTAATGCACCTGCTACTTTTATGATGTTAATGAATGTTATTTTATGACCATTCATTGGTAAATTTTTTGTGGATTTTGTATATGACTTGTCAGTCTATAGTAGGTATATACATGAGCATGAAAGTCATTTAAGGTTAGTGTTCAATAAATTTAAGGAAAATCAATTGTTTGTAAATCTAGAGAAGACTCAATTGTTTCTTCCATAGATAGTGTATCTAGGGCATATTAGTGTTGGCCAATGTTGGTGCATGATAACCATCAATTGATGTTTTGGACAAGGTTTGAAGTCAAAAGATGAAGCAAAGATCAATACATGAATATTGAAGTTAGTGCATAATCAAAGAATGAAGGCTTGTATATACATGTACATTAAACATGCTTATACTTTTGTAATGGTCACGAGTTTGTACAAAATACCTATATATACAAGTAGAAAATTCGGGGCATGTAAGAGAGATGATTAATGACAAGTTGTAAGAGTCATTAGACACTTTAGAAGTGAAGTGAATAACTATCATCATTCAAATGTAATGTTTTCTTGAATAGAAGAAAAGTTGCACCGGATATTTTGCTCATAAAAACTTTACAAGTTTAGTCAGTCAATGAGTGAATTAAGTGCACCAGACTTTTCTGAGTAATCTCTCTCTTCACAGTTAGTGCAAAGATTGGTAGTTTGGCACTAGTCCTCCAACATTGGTTGAGGTTTTGAGTTGTTCTTGATATAGAGTTCTCTAACATCAAGGATAACTTGTTCTTTTGGAGATTAACACTCCATCAGTGGTATCAGAGCAGGAATCATCAAAATTGAAGAAAGGAGGACCCCGACTGTTGCAGCTATACAGAAATCAACCTTTGCACATTCAAAAGGTGAAAGTTTGAAGTGAAAGCTAGAGAAGGAGGCTTGAAGCTATCAAGAAGACCAAAAGGAACTACATTCGAAGTAAAGGTACACTTATTTCTGACAAAGCTTGAAGAATTTAATACACAGTTGAAGAAAGGATGGGAGATTCTCTTCAAATAGAGAAATTGGATATAGAAAACTATCCAGCCTGGTCAATGAGGACGGAAGCTCATCTCATGAGTAGAGACCTGATAGGTTATATCATAGGTGAAGAAGAAAAACCAGAATTCAAAGATCCTAGTGTTCCAACTAGAGATGAACTCTCACATTTGAAGACATGGATGAAGAAGGATGCTCAAGCAAGGAGCATTATCCACATGGGAGTCAATGATTATTTGCTACCTCACATTAGAGGACTTGAAAGTGCAAGTGAGATTTGGAATGCTTTGGAAGAGCATTTCCAAAACACTACAAAGTCAAGCAAGGCATCTTTGTGGGCAGAGTTTACCACATTCGAGAAGAAGGCTTCTCAATCCATTTCTGATTATGTAGCAAGGATGAAGGATATTGCAGATGCATTAGGAGCAATTGATGAAGATATTGAAGAGGACAAATTGGTAAGGCAAATCCTCACAGGTTTGAGAGGAGATGAGAAATGGAAGCCATTCATTTTATCCACTGAATTGTCACTAGATTGTTTTGCTTCTGATTTGAATCAATTGCTATGACATATGCTAACCTTTGAGTAGGATGTCAAAGGTGATATTGATAAAAGTACAGGTCAAGCAATGTATTCAAAGGACAAGAAGACATTTAACAAAGGCAAGCAACAATTGAATGAAGAAGAAGGTACAACTAGCCAAGCTAACTTCCTAAGAGGAAGAGGTGATGGCAAAGGAAGAGGTAGAGGCAGAAGTAATAAAGATGGGGCCAAAGCTTGCTGGATTTGTGGTAAGACTAATCCTTAAGCTCATGACTGTTGGCATAATAATCAGAATAATGATGGATATAATCAGTTATTTAACTCAAGAGGAAGAGGAGATAGACATCAGAGAGGTAATTTTAGAGGTCAGTGAAGGCTAAGGATGGGAGCACTCTTCTGAGTAAGGTTTTGTATGTTCCTACAATTCCAAAGAATTTGATAAGTGTAGGGAAAATTGTTGAGAAAGGTTATGAAGTAAGGTTCACTAATGATTGAGTTTTTGTGGAAGACCCTAGCAATGGGTAGAAACAAATTGTTTCAGGGAAGAAAGAAGGAAGGCTCTTTACATTGAAGATTCAAGGCAATGTTGGTCATGCCTTGTTCACTTATAGAGGACATAAGATCTCTGAGTTAGATCTTTGGCATAAAAGGCTTGGAAATTTCAATGAAAGAGGCATTAAGGATATGGCTAACAATGGTTCAGTTCTTGAATTACCTAATGTTGAAGGTCAACATATGACATACAGATGTGAGGCATGTCAATTAGGTGAGGCTCATAAGCAATCATATAATAAGCATGGATTCATGTATTCAGAGAAGCTTGAATTGGTACACACAGATGTGTGGGGACCATCAAAAGACTTTAGCATCAATGGTTCAAGATATTATGTTGTTTATGTTGATGATGCTACCAGGTGGATCACCATATATGTGATCAAAGATAAATCAGAGGTATTCAATACATTTAAACATTATCATGTGTATGCAGAGAGAATCATAGGTCAAAAGTTGAAGAGACTAAGGTCAGATGGAGGGGGAGAGTATTTCTCTAATGAATTCAGTGATTACTTGTGGAATGCAAGTATAAAAAGGGAAGTTACTTGCAGGTACTCTCCTCAACAAAATGGTGTAGCAGAAAGGAGAAATAGAACTCTTGTTGAGTTTGTAAGGTCAATGATGAAGGAGAGAAATTATCCCAATTATTTGTGGGGTCAGGCTGTAAATACAGCCACATACTTGGTTAATAGGTTACCATGTAAAGATTTGTAGGGTATGACACCATATGAAGCTTGGTGGGGTAAGATACCTACCTTAGATCATTGCAAAGTGCTTGTATGTTTGGCTTATGCATATGTGCCATCACAGTTGAGGCATAAATTGGAACCTAAGGCTAAAAAGTATGTATTCACTGGTTATGATGATAAGCAAATGGGTTATATCTTGTGGAGCCCATCCATAAAGCAATTCCTTGTGTCAAAAGATGTTACATTTGATGAGCAAGGTACTTGGTATGTAGGTACAATTAACATTCATGCAAGAGATGAAGAAACTTTGAATCAGAAGAAAGGTAAATCAAAGGTTCAAATATTTGATGAAGAAGAAAACAATGAAGTACAAATTGAGGTTGAAGAAATGCCAAGGTTTGATCCAAAATGTGATGAACTAGAAACTTCAGAGAGTGGAGAACTCAGAAGGTCATCAAGGCATAAATGAAAACCTACAAGGTATAGCTATGACACTTCTTTTTTGACTACTAAAGATTATGCTTATATGGTGAAAGCAGAGGAAGACCCTTCTGCATATGAAGAGGAAAAAGGTAAGGAAAATTGGGAGAAAGCTATGCAGGAAGAGTATGATGCATTGATGGAAAATGAGACATGGAATTTGGCTCTTAAACCAAATAGTCAGAAGATCATTGGATGCAAATGGGTCTACAAGACAAAGAGGTATGCAGATGGAAGTGTGTCTAGATATAAAGCTAGACTTGTTGCGAAAGGGTATGCTCAGACATATGGTATAGATTATGATGAGACTTATAGTCCTGTAGCAAAGATGTCAACTATAAGGACTCTCATAGCTATTGCTGCATGTAAAGGTTGGAAGATTTGTCAATTAGATGTGAAGAATGCTTTTCTAAATGGGTACATTTCAGATGATGCTTTCATGGAGCAACCAAAAGGGTTTAAAGGAAAAAGGTACCCAGAGTATGTATGTAAGCTCAAGAGAGCTTTGTATGGTTTGAAGTAGGCCCCAAGGGCATGGAATTATAGACTTGTGAAGTTCTTAAACGAGCTTGGTTTCCAAGTGTCTAAAGCAAATAGTAGCTTGCTTGTTAAAACAAGTGATGATGGGTTCATTTACATGTGCATATATGTTCATGACATAATTCTTATAGGTACAGATGAGAAGGGCATACAAGGTCTTAAGAAGCAAATGGAGAAAGAATTCAAAATCAGTGACTTGGGAGGTTTGTCATATTTCTTGGGCATGGAGATTTCATATACTCAACATGGAGTAGATGTAACTCAAGGAAGGTATTTGAAGAACTTGCTAATTAAGTTTAAAATGGAAGATTTCAGGGTAGCACCTACTCCAATGGAGGTGAATCACAAATTGAACAGATATGGAGGAGAAGAATTCAAGGACATGAAGCTATATCAAAGTCTGGTTGGTAGTCTAATCTATGCTACATTAACTAGGCCTCATTTTTCATATGCAGTAGGAGTATTGTCTCAATTCATGAATTGTCCTAGGAAAGAACATTGGGTTGCAGGACAAAGGGTGTTAAGATACATTAAGGGTACACTCAAGGAAGGTTTTTATTATGGTTTCACATCAGATACAAACATCAATATATATAGTGATACAGATTGGGTAGGTAATCCTGATGATAGGAGATCAACCTATGGGTACTTATGTTATGTGGGAGATAAGTTAATCTCTTGGTGTTCTAAGAAGAAACATACAATTGCTTTGTCATATACAGAAACAGAGTATAAAGGTATGGTTGAAGCTGCAAAAGAGGTTATATGGTTGAAGACTCTCATGAAGAGTTTTGACATCATTCAGAGTACACCCACTATTCATGGAGATAATATGCGTTCATTCTGTATCTAGCTTCTAACCCTGTTTTTCATGCCAGGACTAAACATATTGAGATTCAATATCACTTCTTGAGAGAGAAGGTGATTGATAAAGAGATTGAAGTCATACATACTTCAACAAAAGATCATATTGCAGATATGCTAACCAAACGCTTGGACACACCAAAGCTACAAAGATTTAAAGACATGGACATTATAAAGAAAATGGAGAAAACCTCAATTGATGATTGAGGGGGAGATTTTGGGGCATGAAAACCATCAATTGATATTTTGGACAAAGGTTTGAAGTCAAAAGATGAAGCAAAGATCAATACATGAAGATTGAAGTTAGTGCATAATCAAAGAATGAAGGCTTGTATACACATGTACATTAAACATGCTTATACTTTTGTAATGCTCACGAGTTTGTACAAAATACCTATATATACAAGTAGAAAAGTCAAGGCATGTAAGAGAGATGATGAATGACAAGTTGTAAGAGTCATTAGACACTTTAAAAGTGAAGTGAATAACTCTCATCATTCAGATGTAATGTTTTCTTGAATAGAAGAAAAGTTGCACCCGATATTTTGCTCAGTGCTCCTTCTGTGTTTAATCTTTTGTTGAATGCTTTTGTACAAGTCTAAGTCTATAGTTGAGGGACCTTTGTACAAATTTTTAGATCCTAATTGAGATCAAATTGAGAGAATTGAGAGTAGGAACAATTACATGTGTAAATGTGAAGAAGAGAAGACTGCAGTAGGCACAAATTTGATGGTAATGTTTTGGTTGATTCTCCTTCTACAGCGTAAAGTTTTTTCTTTTAAATGGAGGTTCGGCAGAGGCCTACTCCTCCCGACTTTAACTTTGAAATTGCAACTGTACAAGGAAGGGCATAGTACCCATGGGACCCCCCTTATCCCACAAGAACAGGGGTTTACAAGACTGGGTTAAACAGCAGTCAACACTACCGCAAGGATAGACAAACGGTGGCACTCAGCCACAATGCAACATCATTCCAGATTACATGTCCATTACATGTTGCTGCTAGGGATTGAACCCTCGCCCCCGCCTCAAGAGGTGAGAGGCCCAACCACTAGGCCAACGAACTGGGACTACAGTGTAAAGTTTTGAGCAGGCAAGCACTCATTCTTTAATTTGGAAGGTAAGCTACCTATGGCTAAAATTATTTGAATAAATAGGTTCTAGTTTAAGAGAACTATGCATTAGAAGTTGCAGGTGTCAAAGTCGACTGTATAGAAGTACAGTTTTAGAAATAGGTGGATTGTTTGGAGTAAACCTCAAGATTTACTAACCCCTTTAAGAAAATTTAACTTGGAGAAGGTGCATAAATACTATTAAACTCCTCATAAAAAGTTGTATTGAAAACTTTACAATTTTGATCACTCAATGAGTGAATTAAGTGCAGCAGACTTTTCTGAGTAATCTCTCTCTTTCACAGTTAGTGCAAAGATTGGTAGTTTGGCACTAGTCCTCCAAACCTGGTTGAGGTTTTGAGTTTTTCTTGATATAGATGTGCTCTAACATCAAGGATAACTTTTTCTTTTGGAGATTAACACTCTCCATCAGCCAATGGGGTCAAGATGGATCCCAAGAAGTTATCCGTTATATTAGCTCAATGAACTCCTCAAGATGAGGGGTAGCTTCGATCATTTCTAAGGCTTTCCACGTTTTATCAAAAATTCATTTCATCTTATCCGTTGATAGCAAGACATATGAAGAGTTTGCTTCAAGGCAAAGTATCTTTTGCATGGAAGCAAGAGCAACAAGATAGCTTTGATGCTCGGACGCAAGCTATTTTAGAGGCTCCAATACTCAAAGTGGTGGATCTATAGAAGCCATTTGAGTTAGACACAAATGCTAATGGCATAGCCATAGGGCAATCTTGAGCCGAGATGGCATGATAGCTATTGAGAGCAAAAAAATTAAGTAGTGTGCAACGCAATTGGCCAGTGCATGAACAGTAGTTGTATGTAGTGGTGCATGCTCTTAAAGTATGGAGACACTATCTCTATTGTTTGTGCAATTAAACCCAAGCCCACATACTTGGTTAATTAGCTTATGCTTGATTTATTGGCATAACTTATGCAAGGCTTCATATGATCAATCTCTTGTAAAAACTCTTCACATTTATCCTTGTAAAAGTGGATTACATCCACATGGAGTTAGGAAGCTCTAAAATCACAAATCATTTGGTTTTTGAGCGATGAGGGAATCTATCCTACACTTTAGGAGTCACCTTCTAGGTAGAAGTTTGAATTTGAATTCAAACTTTGGCTCCAAGCATAACTATAAGAAGAGGATCAAGAAGACCCACCTGCATCTCGAGCCTAGGAGATCATTTTGAAGGACATTCATTGTGAAGTGAGAGCTTATCTCATAGCTCATTCACCTCTCACACATTGAGAAATGTATGATTGCCAATGACATTGTATTTGTACATATTTTAATACATATATGATCATTACATTCTCATTTCATTTCTCTGTTGTAACTCCATCAGAACAGTGATCTTCTCAAAGCTTGTTCTCAGTGTGTAGCTGATCATTTTCCATAATTTAAAGCATTTTCGATTCAACATATTGTCTTTTATACACCTACAATATATCTTTGCTCACTCCTCTGATGACTGTTGCAGCCTTGTGAATGTTAGGATGGAGCTATGATTTGCTAAACATCTTTCTTTGCATGTAGTCCATCATTTTTTATGAAATCATTCATGATTGGTAGATTACTAAGTTAATTAGAGTTTCCTCAAAGGAATTAAGTCAATTGTTGCTATTCTCAGAGAATTGTTCAAAACACTTAACATGTGTAAGAACAAAAATAGCAAGTTTTTGTTCTTGGATTAACTTTCTACCTATATGTTTTATCCATCAATTAGTGGATCATCTTCCAAGCAACATATATGAGTATTTGTGTTCATTAGAAAGCTAAAGAGTCTCACTACACTCTCTAGCCATCATTCTTAGTAGGTGTGAAGCAGGATTTAGCAACACCACTTCATCTCTTCTGACTATCCACCATCTCCTCCAACAATGGTATCAACAATCAAGATGGGAGATGGATTCCCATCCTTCATTGACAAATTGGACAGGAACAACTACTCATCATGGCCACTTAGGATGCAAGCCTACCTTCAAGGGAGAAGTCCATGTGGATACATATGAGGAGATGAAGAGATTCCAATCTTCAAGAGCAAGCAACAACCTACAAAGGAAGAGCAAGAAAGGTTGACCACATGGTGTGCAAAGGATGCTCTTGCTAGGTCATATCTACTAAACTCAATCTCTGATTTCTTGTTACCAAATGTTAGGAATTGCAAGACCTCCCAAGAAAATTGGAAAGTACTCTCATCATATTTCTCCTCAAATACAAGAGCTAGACAGAATCAGGTGTGGATGGAATTTACAAGTCTAAAGAAGCAACCAAAGCAAGGAGTGGTTGATTATGTAATCAAGATGAAAGATGTGGCTGACCAAATTTCAAGCATTGGAGAGGAGATAGAAGAAGAAGAAAACATAGTGTGGCAGATCATTAATGGAATCAAGGCTGATGACAAGTGGGAGTCCTTCACCATATCAATGGACCTCTAGATGGATATGCAAATACCTTACCTCAACACTTTGATGGGGCAACTTTTCACCCATGAGAAAAAGCTCAACAAGAATGGTGACAACTCTAGAGGTAACCAATCTTCTGCCCTTTATACAGATAAGAATAAAGCTAAGGATAAATGTAAAAGAAAGAAGCATGAAGAAGAGGCTAGTACCTCTCAAGCTAATTATGCATGAAGAGGAAGAGGTGCTAGAGGAAGCGGTAGAGAAGGAAAACAAGGCAGGGGGACACCCTACAACAATTCACCTTGGAACATTTGTGGCCTTAACAACCACATCATAGAAGAATGATTCAAGAATACAAGGAATCAAAGGGGAAGATAAAGGTGAGAAGTCTGGTAGATTATTCACATTTGAGATTGAAGACACAAGGAACGTAGCACTATTCAATTATAGAGATCAAACCTTACCTGAGTTAGAAATATGGCACAAAAGGCTAGGACACATAGGAGAAAGAACTCTAAAGAAATTATGCAGGGATCAAAGTGTGCTTGGCATTCCCAATGTGACCAAGCAACATATGATATACAAATGTGGAGCATGCCAATTCGGCAAAGCTCACAGGCAACCATTCAACAGGAGAAGATACATTCATGAAGAATATTTGGAGCTTGTACACACTGATGTGCAGGGTCATAGCAAAGATCCATCAATCTCACGTTCAAGGTACTATGTCTCATTTATTGATGATTGTAGTAGATGGGCAGTCCTTTATTTCATCAAGCATAAGGATGAGGTATTTACATGTTTCAAGAAGTACTTGGCACTAGTTGAAAATCAAATAGGAAGAAGCTTGAAGAGGATCAGATTTGATGGAGGTGGTGAGTACTTTTCACATGAATTTGATTCATTTCTACAAGATAAAGGCATAAAGAGGGAAGTAACAACAAGATACACTCTTGAATTGAATGGAGTGGCATTGAGAAGGAATAGGTTAATTATTGAAGCTACTAGGTCTATGTTAAATGAGAAGAAGTTACCTAATTACCTATGGGCAAAGGTTGTTTCCATAGCCACCTACTTGGTCAACAGGCTTCCATCCAAATCATTGGATGGTATGACACCCTATGAAGCATGGAATGGTAGGAGACCCTCACTGGACCATTGCAAAATATCTGGGTGCATTGATTATGCACACATCCCCTCACAAATCAGAGGAAAGCTTGACCCTAAAGCTGAGAAATGTATATTTATTGGGTATGATCAGAACCAAAAGGGATATAGGCTATACAATCCCACTAACAAAGCATTTATAATTAGTAGGGATGTAGTGCTTGATGAAAATAATTCATGGTTTGAAGATGATTTCAGGAAAGTCAAGTTACCATATGATTAGGAAAGTGATTTTCCAACCTTCACTCCAGAAAATCAACACTTAGCAGAAGATATCAACTCAGATGATGAACATATTGACTTCAAGGCTTGGAAGTCAAGAGGCAAGATCAAACTCAAGCAATTAGAAGGCATACCAGATTCTTCAAATCAAGAACTCAGGAAATCACAAAAAGAAAGCAAGAAGCCCATAAGGTATGGATATGATACATCTTCAGCCACCAAGCACTCTATGTATATCACTAAAGACTCTATGACAGAAGAGCCTTCTTCATTTGAAGAGGCTGGGAAGAAGAAAGAATGGAGAGAAGCTATGCAGGAAGAAGTGGAATCACTACAGGAAAATCATACTTGGGATCTAGTTCCCAAGAAGCCAGGCATGAAGGTAATTGGATCCAGGTGGATATACAAGATCAAAAAGAGCTAAGATGGTTGTATAAACTAGTACAAGGCAAGGTTAATGGCAAAAGGATTTGCCCAAACTCATGGAGTGGACTATGAAGAAAGCTTTTCACCTGTGGAAAAGATGCCAACAATTAGGGTTCTGGTAAGTGTTGTTGCTTCTAAAAATTGGAATCTATATCAGTTAGATGTCAAGAGTGCATTCTTAAATGGATGAACATCAGAAGATGTATATATGGCACAACCACGAGGTTTTGAAGATGAAGATAAAACAAGTTATGTACGCAAGCTAAGGAAGGCACTCTATGGTCTCAAGCAAGCTCCTAGAGCTTGGAACCATAGACTTGTTGCCTATTTGCAAGACCAAGGCTTTGTGGAAAGCAAGGTAGATTATTGTTTATTTGTCAAGAAAAAAAAAACAAAAAGTTATCTACTTATGTGTCTATGTAGATGACATCATTATTATAGGGAATGATGCTAATGGCATCAAGCAAGTCAAGGCTCAATTAATGAAAGAATTTAAAATCAGTGATCTTGGTTTATTAACCTACTTTCTTGGCTTAGAGCTTGTGTATACAGATTCTGGTATATTTATCACCCAAAGGAAGTACATACATGATATGTTGGTAAAGTTTAAGATGGAGAACACCAAAATTGCAGGTACTCCTATGGAACTCAACCATAAACTGAGTTCTCATGAAGGTAAACCACTTGATGATGTTGCAGGTTATCAACAACTTGTGGGAAGTCTAAATTATGCTACTCTAACAAGAGTAGACATTGCCTATGGAGTGAGTACATTGAGTCAATTTATGCATGCACCAAGTAATCCTCATATGGAAGTTGTAAATAGATTGCTTAAGTATCTAAAGGGTACAATGAATGAAGGGTTGTTCTATCCTTTCACCTATGACATAGATATAAAGATTTATCCTGATGCAGATTGGGCTGGCTCCAAGGATGATAGGAGGAGCACTTCAGGGTATCTATCCTTTGTAGCTTCAAAGCTTATATCTTGGTCATCTAAGAAGCAACCAACTGTGGCCTTATCTTCCATAGAAGCAGAATATAGAGGTTTGGCAAATGCAACTCAAGAGGCTATGTGGCTCAAGCAACTATATGCAGATTTGCGGATACACTCCTACACTCCAATAATCTTTGAAGAAAACAGTAGCTCACTTCATTTGGCTGTTAATCATGTATATCATGCAAGGACTAAGCACATTGAAGTGCACTATCATTATGTAAGGTAGAAATCACTTAGCAAGGATATTCAACTATTATGTATCAACTCATTTACGATGTGCAGATATACTCACAAAGTCATTGGATGGGACAAAGATGAACAGGTTCAAATTGATGATTTCTTTGCAGGAAATCAAGGAGCAATGAAGACCGAGCATGTTAGGCTTCAGGGGGAGCTGTTGGTGCAATTAAACCCAAGCCTACATACTTTGTTAATTAGCTTATGCTTGATTTATTGGCATAACTTATGCAAGGCTTCATATGATCAATCTCTTGTAAAAACTCTTCACATTTATCCTTGTAAAAGTGGATTACATCCACGTGGAGTCAGGAAGCTCTAAAATCATGAATCATTTGGTTGTTAAGTGATGAGGAAATATATCCTACACTTTGTTGAGATATCAATTTCAACATGTGATGATCCTGGATGACATGTATCAATTTTTTATTTCTCTGACATGTATAGTGGTCATGCCGGTATATGTCAGGGATACTTCATTGAGCTTTATTAGATTTATCTACCGAGAGTGATGGCACATTTGTTTTTTACTAGCTCACTCATTTGCAGACATTAGGCTTTTCTTATGTATTGGTCTTTATATATTGCAGTAGTTGTATTCTTGTACATTCCTTTTTATGTAATAGAAGAAGAAGAAGAAGAAGATCATTCTTCCTTGCCTCAATATGAGTGTTGATTATCTCTGATTGTGAGAGTGTGTGTGTGTATGTGTGAGCTCTCTTCCTTATCTCTTTCCTCGTGACATGGTATCAGAGCCAGTGTGGCTATAGAGAGCTCGTGGAGAAGGCCGACGATGAAGAGTACGCGAGAAGGCGTGGAGAAAGCACGATTCAGAAACAACCTCAGATCAAAGTTTCGAAGCCATCTCAACCTCCATTTCGAGTCCACAAGGTGGGGCCCATAGAAAAGCCAGGTCAATTTTAGAAAGTGTAACTTGCATCGTGTTTGAAAACACTCATATATTCTAGATCCAGAATTTCAAGCGATTCCATATATTGTTGATACACCAAAACTGTGTTTTTCTGAGATCAAATTATCACGTCATAGTGCGATAGTGTTCAAGGAGAAGTGCTACTTGTAGTGTTTTGTAGTGTTGTGAATAGCTACAGAAATGGCAAATGCAGATGGAATGAGTCATCTTATGAGCGATAAGCTGGACAAGAACAACTTCCATGCTTGGAGATTCAGAATGACGAATTTCCTGATGGGAAAAGGCTACTGGAAGTACATCAAAGGAGAGAACAAAAATGCTCCGTAGTTACCAGAGAGGAATCAAACTACAGACCAATTAAGAGCGTATGAAGAATCGAATCAAGGAGCACGAAAGGTAATGTATTGGCTATCTATTAACATACAGGATAGTATGATTGGACACATACAGGATGCCAAGACTCCGAAAGAGATTTGGAATTGTTTGGTCACATTGTATGAGACCAATACAAAGGCATGGAATTGCAACTCAAGAATGAGTTGCATACATTGGAGAAAAAGGGCATGTCAGAAAGTGACTACACCCTAAAATACAAAAGCATATGTGATTCACTTGCATCGATTGGCGTGCACGTAGATGATGATGATAAGGTGGAAGTGTGCCTTCATGGTTTAGGAGTTGCATATAAGCAGTTCTATACACCCTAAAATACAAAAGCATATGTGATTCACTTGCATCTATTGGCGTGCACATAGATGATGATGATAAGGTGGAAGTGTGCCTTCGTGGTTCTATACAGACTAGGGAAAATATTCCAAATTTTAATGATTTGGTATCTATGTTGATTATTGAAGAAAAGAATCTTGGTGAGGATTCAAACTCCCAAGGAAAAACTAGTTCTGAGCAGGTATTCTACTCTAGCAGAGGAAGAGGCATAGGTAGAGGTTTCGGAAGTGAAAGAGGAAATAATAATCAAGACCAAGATCAACAACAAAATCATGCAAGAGGAAGAGGACAGTTTCGAGGCAAGGGGAGCCAAAGAGGTCGCAAAAATTTCCCAAGAAATGATTCAGGTAATGACGGTGAAGGATGGTTGAATTGTGGTAAACCTGGACACTTTGAATGTGATTGCAGGTTGAAGAATCAAAATAACAAAAGGCAGCAAAACAATTGTGCATCCACAAGTGCAGATCACGGAGAAGATATTCATGGTTCAACATCACATGATAAATAGAATGTCTACTGGTGTTTCAAAATCGAATGATAATGTCTGGTATGTTGATTCACGTGCTTCAAAAATCACATGACCAGTCATGCGGAATGGTTTAGTACTTTGCAAAAATTGTCACTTCCCGGATATGTTGAAACAAGTGATAACACATCACACCCTATCGAGCATACAGGAAACATAGCATTGTCTATGGAGGATGGGAAGGTAAAACATCTTGTTGATGTGCTTCATGTTCCAAATAAAATAAAGAATGTGGTTTCTGTTGGACAAATGGTTGACCAGGGATTACAAATCAGGTTCAATGTTGATGGGTTATATATAGAAGAATACAAACGGGATGGAAGATTGATCGCCAAAGAAAACAAAGTGGGTAGGATGTTCACCTTAAATGTGAAAATTCCTTAAATGAATGCAACAATGTTTGCAAAAGGTGCAGGAGTCATTGTTGATATAGAGATCTTGCACAAACAGATTGGACATGCAAACTTGCAAAGGCTAAAATTGATGCAGTCAAAGGAAATTATCCATGGACTACCAAATTTCAAGGTTGCGGAGATGCAAAAGGTATGTGCAGCATGTCAATTTGGAAAACAGTCAAGAGCATCATTTCCACATGACAAGCATGTTAGTGAGAACATACTAGAAATAGTACATACAGATGTTTGGGGTCCTGTGAAGACCACATATATGGGCAGTTGTAGGGTTTATGTTACTTTCATTGATGACCATACACGAAAAGTGTGGGTATATTTCATGAAAGAGAAGAGTGAGGTGTTCACTTACTTCCAGATTTTTAAAGCTATGGTGGAAAAGCAGACAGGGAATTATATTTAGACATTAAGATATGATGGAGGAGGTGAATACATGTCAAATGAGTTCAGCAATTTTCTAAAAATCATGGAATTCAGCGTCATTTTTTATGCAGGTACACACCACAACAGAATGACATTGCTAAACGCAAAAATAGACATATTGCAGAAATAGCAAGAGCCTTGATGGCTGAGAAGAACATGCCTCATTGTTATTGGGCAGAAGCTATTCATACTACTGTATACATCATGAACAGAACTTCGATTGCTTTTGTACACCAAGTTACACCTAAAGCCAAACTCATCACATCTGAAACTTATCACATCTGAAACTTATCACATCTGAAAGTTTTTGGCTTTATTGCATATACACATGTTCCAGATGAGTTGAGGTAAAAAGCCAAACTTATCACATCTGAAAGTTTTTGGCTATATTGCATATATACATGTTCCAGATGAGTTGAGGATGAAGCTTGATCCAAAAGCAGAAAAATGTGTCTTCATTGAATACTCCCTTGAGCAAAAGTGATATGAATGTTATAACCCACTCACACCACTGGTGAAGGTGAGCAGAGATGTATTTGATGAAATGTCAAGCTTCTATGCAGATGCCAAAGGAGGACTAAATCTTGAACCAAATGACAAAGAAAATGCTGAAAAATCAAGTGCAAAATCTCAAGTTTTGAGTGGACTGGATGCATCACCAAGCAATAGTTCCAACTCAAATCCATGGAGTGGAAGATTGCATGGAAATTTCAATCCAGAAAATTCATCAAATACATCCAAGAAAGGTAAAGAAAATCATTTTGCTAGTCATAAAACATGCGCAGGTTGTGAAGACATTGATGGAGATTCAAGCGGTTCAAAAAAGAGTCTTGATGAGGAACTTGGATTGCCCTCTGTGAAGACTCCATGAGTAAGAAAGGCAACCAAGAAGATCTTGGAGGATATTGACGATTGACATATGATAGTCATGTGGCTCGTCATTGTGCCTACATGACAAAGGTAATACAAGATGCTGAACCTTCTTGTTTTGAAGATGCAATTGGAAATGCAGATTGGGAAAAAGCTATGGATGACGAGATGGCTGCACTTTATGGAAATGATACATGGAAGCTGGTTCAATTGCCACAAGGAAAGAAACTCATAGGCTGCAAGTGGGTTTACAAGGTAAAGCACAATATTGATGGTAGCATAAGTAGGTACAAAGCACGTTTGGTAGCAAAAGGATATGCACGAACTTATGGCATTTATTATGAGGAAACATTCAACCCTGTAGCTAAAATGTCTACTATCAGAACACTTGTTGCATTAGCTACAGCAAAAGGATGGACTTTGCATCAGATGGATGTGAAGAATGCTTTTTTACATGGTGAGTTACAAGAAGTATACATGGACCAGCCACAAGGATATGAAGATTCAAAGCTTCCACAATATGTTTGTAGGTTGCAAAAGGCTTTGTATGGGTTGAAGCAAGCTCCTCGTGCATGGCATGCAAGGATTTTTTATTACTTAACCACCATTGGGTTTTTTATGTGTGATGCAGATCATTCACTATATGCAAGGAAGGGTGATGATGGCATCACAATTGTGGCTATTTATGCTGATGACTTGATTGTAGGTAGTGATAATGAAAAAAGCATTAAAGAGGTAAAGCAACTTCTTATGCAGGAATTTGACATGAAAGATCTTGGTGTGTTGCGCTACTTCTTTGGCATTGAGTTTATACATATAGAAACAGGTATATGGATGTCACAAATGCAATATGCCTTGAATATGCTGCAAAAGTATGCTATGGTTGATTGTAAGACAATTTCTATGCCATTAGACCAGAATTTGAAGTTGGATACTACATCAGGTGAAGCATTGGAAAATGCTACTATGTAGAGGAAAATTGTGGGAAGTCTTATATATCTCAAAATTACAATGTCTTATCTAAGCTATAATGTTGGGCTTGAAAGTCAATTTATGCAGGTTCTCAGGAAGCCACATTTGGATGCTTTGAGGCGCACTCTACGTTATATGAGTGCTACTTTGGATTATGCATTGTTTTATGAAGCTAGTGTAGATTTGCAGGTTCATGGATACACCGACGCAGATTGGGCTAGTAGTATTCTAGATAAAAGATCTAATAGTGGCTTTCTATTCTCACTTGGAGGTGCAGCTATTACATTGGAGCAGTAAGAAGCAACCCACTATTCCTTTGTCGAGTACAGAGGCTGAGTATAAAGCTATTGCTTTGAGGCATCATGGCTGGAGATGCTACTTGCAGATTTAGGTGTGGAAGTGCAAAATCCTATCACCATCTATTGTGATAATCTTAGCAGCATACAGCTAGCACAGAACCCTATTTTTCATGCTAGAACAAAGCATATTGACGTACATTATCACTTCATCCGAGAGAAGGTATTAGCAGGTGATATTGATCTTGTTTATGTGAGAACAGACATGTAGGTTGCTGATATTTTCACTAAAGCACTTGGAGTAGAGAAGCTGAAGAAGTTTCGGAAGATGCTTGGATTAGAGGACATGGCATTGAGCTTGAGGGGGAGTGTTGAGATATCAAGCTCAACATGTGATGATCCAACATGTGATGATCCAGGATGGCACGTATCATTTTTTTCATTTCTCTCACATGTATAGTGGTCACGTTGGTATATGTCAGGGACACTTCATTGAGCTTTATTAGATTTATCTACCGAGAGTGATGTCACATTTGTTTCTTGCCAACTCTCTCGTTTGCTTACATTAGGTTTTTCCTTATGTATTCGTCTTTATATATTGCAGTAGTTGTATTCTTGTTTTTTAAGTCATTCTTGTACATTCCTTTTCATGTATTAGAAGAAGAAGAAGAAGAAGATCATTCTTCCTTGCCTCAATGTGAGTGTGTGATTCTCTTTGATTGTGAGAGTGTGTGTGTGATCTCTCTTCCTTATCTCCTTCCTTGTGACACACTTTAGGAGTCACCTTTTAGGTAGAAGTTTGAATTTGAATTCAAACTTTGGCTCCAAGCATAACTATAAGAAGAGGATCAAGAAGACCCACGTGCATCTCGAGCCTAGGAGATCATTTTGAAGTACATTCATTGTGAAGTGAGAGCTTATCTCATAGCTCATTCACCCCTCACACATTGAGCAATGTATGATTGCCAATGACATTGTATTTATACATGTTTTAATACGTATATGATCATTACATTCTCATTTCACTTCTCTGTTGCAACTCCATTAGAACAGCGATCTTCTCAGATCTTATTCTCAGTGTGTAGTTGATCATTTGCCATGACTTAAATATGTTCGATTTAGCATACTGTCTATTATACACCCACAAAATTTCATTAGCACTACTTCTCGGGATCGTGTGATATTAATATATCTTTGCTCACTAGTTTGATGACTGTTGCAGCCCGTGAATGTCAGGATGGAGCTATGATTTGCTAAACATCTTTCTCTGCATGTAATCCATCATTTTTTATGAAATCTCTCATGATTGATAGCTTAATAAGCTAATCAGAGTTCCCTAAAAGGAATTAAGTCAATTGTTGCTATGCTCAGAGAATTGTTCAAAACAGTGAACAGGTGTAAGAACAAAAATAGCAACTTTTTGTTCTTGGATTAACTTCCTATCTATCTGTTTTGATCCATCAATTAGTGGATCATCTTCCAAGCAACATATATGAGTATTTGTGTCCATTAGCAAGCTAAAGAGGTTCACTACACTCTCCAGCCATCATTCTTAGCAGGTGTGAAGCAAGATTTAGCAACACCACTTCATCTCTTGTGACTATCCATCATCTCCTCCAACATCTATGGTACAGACTTTAAGGTGTACATAGATCACCATATTCTCAAGTATTTTTATAGTCAACTAGACCTTCAAGTCAGACAGGCTCATTGGGTTAAGATCATGCAAGATTTTCATATAGAAATGCTATATAGAAGAGGCAAAGAGAATACTATAGCTAATGCATTATCTCAGATAATGCATCAAATGAGTTTTACAGTTCTAGAAAGCTCATTGCTTCAAGAAATAAAGGATGCATATGTGGAAGATCCACATTTGTTACAGATCATTAAAGCCATCAATTATGACTCTATTGTAGAAGGTGAGGCACTTCTATTTGCTTCTTCCCTTAGTAAAGCTAACAAGTCAAGTTCGTATTCCAATTTCTCAATGGAGAATGCAATAGTTAAATAGAAAGGAAAGATTTGCATACCACATTTCCAAGATTTGATGAGAAAAGTCATGCATGATAACCATGATATTTCTAGTGCAGAACGTCTTGGTGTTGACACCTTTATGTGTCATGTGAACAAAGCAAAAAGGGTTAAGACACCAGGTCTTTTACATCCTTTACAAATTCTAGAGCACCACTCAGATAATGTATCCATGGATTCATAGTGGGGTTATCGCAGACCCAAAGGAAGCAGGATGCCATCCTAGTAGAGGTAGACAGATTGAGCAAAATGGCTCATTTAATGCCCACACAAGAAACGATAGAAGCACCACAAGTAGTGGAGCTATTTATCCAACATGTCTTCAAATTGCATGGATTACTGACATCCATAGTTTCAGATAGATATGTTAGATTCACATGAGACTTCTAGAAGTTTCTCTTTGACAAACTATAAGTGTCATATCCACAACTAGATGGTCAAACCGAGAATATCAACCAAATTCTAGAGGACATGTTAAAGGCATATGTGTTTAAGAGGCAGACAAATTGGGATAGTTACTTGCCATCAATAGAGTTTGCTTATAATAGTAGACTTCATAAAGTGATGAGAATGTCTCCCTTTGAGATGAATTATGGCATGAATCCCACTCTTTCCAATAACATAGGAATGCCAAAGAAATGTCCTAGTGCTTCGGAGTTCTTAGCAAATCCCCAAGCAAATTTAGAAATAGCTAAAGCCAAGATGCAACAAGCAACTTACAGGACAAAAGAATATGCTAATAAGAAGAGATCTGTTAGAGACTTTGAAGAAGGAGATAGAGTTTTTTTTCAAGCACCAACAAGATCAACTTCATTGTCCACAAGGAAGTGCACTAAGCTTACACCAAGGTTTTGTGGACCTTGGAAGATAACTAAGAAGATTAGTGATCTTGCATACCAATTAGAGTTTCCTCCAAATTGCAAAGTCCATCCAGTGTTTCATGTTAGTAAACTTAGAAAGTATATTTCTAGGGAGGATAATCTAATAGAGGGTATTGCTTCTTTGCAAGAAAATGACAACACAAATCACTCTCCAAATAGGATACTGGATAGGAGACAAAAATGGTTGAGAAATGGTGTCATCCAAGAGCATCTAAAAGCCTGGAGAGGATTATCGCTTACAATTTCTATTTGGGAATCACAAGCTCTAGTTCACAAGTACTTTTCCCTCATTATTCATTGAGGACAATGATCTTTAGAAGGGGGAGTGTTAGCCATTGGCCTATAGAGACTTCTACATGTGTGAGGCAAGGGCTAAGTATGGCCAAGGTGCCTAGTTCAAGGGATATCCTAAGGTACCTAAAGAGTAATGGGAATGAGTGTGTATGTTGGCCACATGTCCACACTATAGTATTCCAAATCATTGCTATTTTGGGTGCAAAAGGATTTAAAAATGGGAGGTGACTTGCACACACAACATTCTCATGCCTTTCATTTTCAAGCCTTTCTTGAGCATTATCTTAGGAAGATCTTACACCACAAATTAAGATGATGATGTGTGACAAGAACTCAAACGAAATAACACCTACAACATAGTACTAGGTCATAAGTTTTAACTTCATGCAAAGGACGAGAAGAAGGCAAAATCTTTCTAGTATTTGCAACCCCTAGTACTAACATGTGAAACTACCGCATGCACTTTTGAGTAGATTGGAAGAATCACAGAAGACCTTTTTAAGATGTCTTGTGTGAGGCCTTGGGTGATATTGCTCTTGAAATTCCTCACTTTATTTCAATGTGAAGTTTTTTGAAGACAAGAAAACCGTGAAAACTAGCTAGGGAAAGTGCGAACAAAAAAAAGTTGCTATTCACATGCATAAAATTTCAACCGCATCCCTACTTATGGATGTTAAAAAGTTTTACTTCATGCCTCGAGTACAATGACAATATATGACGGATGTTAAAAAGTTTTACTTCATGCCTCGAGTACAATGACAATATATGACGCGAGCATATTAGAAAGACCGTTCAAAGTGAGAGATAAAAGAGATTGCTCTTTCATAATATCAAGTCAACAAGGAGAGTAAATCGGAGATCTACCTTCAAAAATTAATCATTAAAAAATATTACGCATATCATGACGAGATGTACAAAAGAGGCAAAGCGCAAAAGTACTTCCACAACATAATGGAATCATTTTCCTTTATGTTGTGGAAGTACTTTTGCCAAATGAATTTTTTATGTTACTGAATGACTTTCTCACTCCTTTTATTCTTTTGATTTGGAAAGAAGTAGCTGGTAAAGGGTATCTCCCTTCTCACATCAACACTAGAGTTATCAAGCTTATTCACAAGAGAGGTAACAAGGATGACCTCAACAACTGGAGGCCCATTACTTGTTTGAACACTATCTATAAAATTTTCTCCTCCACCATTGCTAGAAGATTGAGTCCCATGATGAGGTTTTTCATTCTGCCTGAATAGAAAGGCTTTATTAAAGGTAGGTATATCCTTGATGCCATCATTTCTTTATGGGAAGGTATGGATTATGCTTTGGATAGTGGGCAAGACTATTATTTTCTGAAAATTGATTTTGATAAAGCTTATGATAGAATTGAGTCGGATTTTATCTTACAATCTCTGCATGACCTTGGTCTGGGCAGACGATTTATTAAATTTGTGGGCACTCTTTTTGGCAATGCCTATTCTAGAGTTTCCATTAATGGGCATCTCTCTGATCCTTTCAAGCTCTCTAGATCCATAAGACAAGGTTGTCCCCTAGCCCCTCTTCTGTTTGCTATTGCCAATGATGCCTTAGGTTGGTTGGTCAAGGATGCTTTGGATAGTGGTCTCATCAAAGGCATTGATATTCCCAACTCCCCCTCCCCCCTCTGTTTGCAAATGTTTGCTGATGATACTAATATTGTTCTTAAAGCTGACAATGATTCCTTGAAAGTTTTCCTTGACTGTCTGGATCTGTTTTGTACTGCTAGCGACTCCAAGGTCAATCATAGCAAAACTGGTTTCAAATCCTCCTCTAATGTCATACCTAAAAGCATTATCAACCTTGGATGTGAGGTTATCAAGGAAGGTGAGGTTTTCATATTACTTGGCATCCCTATGGGTTTCAACATCTCTATGGCTCAAAGGTGGGACTGGGTCTTGGATAAATTTTAAAAAAACTTGTTCTTTTGGTATGATTCTCACAACTCCTTGCCCCAAAGATGCTTTATCCTTAATAACTATGTTCTTCCTAAATTGGTCTATTTTTTAGCTTGCTGGTCTCCCTCCAAAAAACAAATTTAGCAAGCTATTTCTTTGGCTAGAAGGTTCCTTTGGGGAGGAAATGCTATCCTCCAAAAGGTGGCTAAAGTGTCTTGGGAGACCTGTTGCCTTCCTAAACATCAAGGGGGTCTGGGTATCTGTTGCCCTACTAAAATGGCTGATAATCTTGCTGCCAAGTGGGTTTTAAGAAGCATCAATTCTACTGACATTTGGGATGTGCTGTTGCACAGAAATTTATCCAACTTCAAGTTTTCCATCTATAAGTCATGGAGGAGAATTAACTTGTGGGATATTATTGCTTCCCCCCTTCCCATTACTGCTGTTGGTAGTCAACTGGTCTACAGAATCTAGAATGCTTGGTTTAAAGCAAAAAATTGTTCCTTCAAAAACTTGAGGGTTTTGAATTCCTTTGAGATTTTGTTGCAGAAATCTATTTGGTTTGGCAAGGCTTCTCAATGCAAGTTGGAAGATTTGTCTATCAAAGAGCACAAATGCCATAAAGCTGGTTTCACTGCCTAGAGAGACCTCATGAGAAATGGGGAAGTTATCCCTGATCTAAACCTCCAAAATGTCTGATTTATCTGTTGCTTGTTTGCAAGTGCTAAAGACCCGTAAAATGCTACTGGAAGGAAAGCTGAACAGTTGCATCATTTCTAAAGCAAGTCTTGCTGAGGTGGCTAGCTGCATCTACTCCAAATTCAAGAGGACTAAAGGGAATATGTCTCTAATTGTTGCTAAACTCAACAAAAGGTGGTCTTGCAACTGGTCTTCCCATCAGTGGTCCTACAAGTTTAAAGCTCTGTGGGCCTTCCCAGATCAGTGTAAACACTCATTCCTTCAATGGCTTATGATCCAAAATGGTTTGTGGATTTGGCCCTAGAGTCAAGAACTTCAGATTAATGGAGGGTTGTGTACCTTCTGTGGCAAGGTGGAAGATGTTACCCACTTATTCTTTGAATGCTCCCATGCCAAACACTTTTGGGCCATTGTGGAGACATATCTTCAATCCAAAAACTTTCCAAGTCTTATCCAGTATTCTGCCGTCATTGGATGATGCTTAAACATGGATATCCTATTATGGAACATTTGGAGAGGTTACATCCTATGGCACATTTGGTGTAGCAAGAATAATGCTGTTCTGGGCAAAGGAAATAGAAATTTCCTCATTTCTCTTTCTAGAACTTTGAAAAAAAACTCTGAAAAATGTATTCAATGTATCAAGTCTGTCCCTAAGCACCACGAAAGTTTATTTAAATTCTTAAAGGACTGTAAACCATGTAAATGGAGAAGTACCCTCTCCTCTTTATGTTTTGCCCAGAGGCTTGATATGGCTTCCTTCCTGTAACTCTGGTGCTTGTGGCTCTTGCCCCTTGCATAGATTGTATTGCCCTCTTTTAATCTAAATTTCCTGCTTTCTTTCAAAAAAAAAAAAAGTACTTCCACAACTAATCATGCAGGGATTCGATTCTCGCCTTCTGATTTTGCACTGTTCGAAGAAGAAAATCGTTTCAGATAAATATCAGCAGAAACATCGACAATTATCAGCGATGGTTATTTACAGAACGCTTCTTTACAGGAGATTCTTCTTCAGCTCGGATCAGAATTGGTGATGGCGCATACTGCTACTTCTTCACATCAGTAGGAAATAAAGAACTGAATGTGCAATGGATTCTCGGGTCGAATCGATATATACATTCTTTCTATGGTGTAAATTAGAACCCTGCTCCAGAGGTTTCCTCACACGGCCATCTCCCATCATGTTTGGATCATGTGGCTCACGGAATGATGAGCATGGTTATTGTAACAGTATGTTCCCCCTCGAGGTTCGCCCGCATGGCGTAAGAGCTACAGGGACTCTGCAAACTGGGAACTTGTCCGATCAAGCTCTTGCTTCATGATACAGCTCATTAGCCACTCGCTAGAAAAGGTTGCTAAACCCTCCTTCGCGGCCATGAGAGCTTCAGATATATCATCCTCGCAAGCAATAACTACTGTCTCGCGACAGAGTTTGGCCTCTTCAAAGCTCGTGACAACCTGCGATAAGAGAATCCATTGAAAGCGAGAACTTTCTGCACATGCCTAAAGCATTTGAGTACGACTCCTAGAGAGTGACAAGTGACAGGTATACCTTGCCTCCTGCAGATAAGACGATAGCAGAAATCGTCTCAACGGGAGGTTGAACGTGCTTCGTGGGATATACGCACACTCCTTGCAGCAAGCCATGAGGCATCCGCTTGCGCCGCTTTATGACTTCGCCTAGTGTGGTCTTGTATTTACTCTCAAAGGCACCATCCTTCAAGATAAATGGTTCTTCGTCTGCATCATAGCAAAATCACTTCGAATCTGATTGTTTGATTGCAGTGCTTTCGATCAGCCAATTCAAGCTTCAGACTACTCACCTACAAACCTTTTCTCCTTCACGCTTACTTTTAGCCAAGCAGGTGATACGACCCAAGCTCTGCCATAAACGCGAAGCAAATAAGGACAGGAATATCAAAACAAATAATCTGCTGTAGACTAAGTGCTACTTCACGAATCAAGAGAAGTACCCTGTATTGAGAGCATTGCAGAAATTTAATGTCCTTCGAGCTTCACCGGTAACTACATGCGTACACTGGCCGCCATCATTTGTGACTCTTCCTCCGAGTCTCTCCACAAACTGAGACAGCAAAGAAGCGGATAAAGAGATGAACTACAACCAATGCTGAAATGACAGCTGCGTGAAATGAAGGCGTATCTGACTCACTTTGGTGAGATGCAATTTCCTATTATCATCAGCCATGTTCATGAACATGATAATTGGCATTGATTTTTGACCCACGTCCAAACAGCAGGTTTTACCCTTGATGTTGCGCTCTGCCATTTCCATTGCATTATCCGAATGTTCGGCAGTCGTAAGCAGGTCCATGGAAACATGTGGGCCGGGATCGGCTCTAACATTTGATCCACATCTCTGTGATTCCCTGAGCTCCGAATCATAGACATTCCGTGTTTGGGGGCTGTTCTTCAGTTTCTTGGATATTTCCACTTGTAAGATAGATGGATTTTTCCTTTTTCTACCTCTCTTATATTGTCTGACACGATTACTCTTCTTATTGGACGTAGAACGGGCCTCATTGTTTGCACCTGGATAATGTTCATGAAATAGGTTCGCTGATTCTCCGAGATCATAAGCATCGCCTTAAGAGAAAAGTGATCCATCATCAGTTGTCATGGGATTGATTTTTCGTCTTCTGCAGCACTGAATCTTCCTAGATTTACCTATTAAAATAAAATCATAAACACCTACCTGTAGGAGTACCATATTCTGTCGGAGCAGCAAATGTGAGAGGCGACACTGGCTCTATAGGTATATCCACAAAAGCATTACCCTTGTTAGGCGTATTGAATTGTGATTCTTTATAATTCATGACACTTGAGAAGGCACTGTCCATGTTAAAAGGGACAATAGCGAAAGATTTCTCGGACTGGATATGTGGAGCAAGCATCACAGGTGTCTGAGGAGGAGCTCTCAATTCACCAATAACAGGGGTTGTGATAGGAAGTGCCGGAGATCGCTGCGAACAGGATGCAGGAAGTGCCTCATTCGTTAGTTCAAACAAAGCAGGCTGATGAGCAAGCTTGGGTGGCGTTTCAGCAGCTTTACTGGCAGATTGATAAACGCCAATTGGAACCTTTTTGCACATAACAAACACTAGTAGGGTTGCATTTCCAGGGATGCTCATTGCTCTCCTTATCTCAGGTTTAATGGGCAACTTGCGGGGCTTCCCAAGCCGATCAACATTTGCTACCTCGATAAAGCCCTAGTACAACAAAGAGTATAATACAAATCAATATTATCAAGTAGAACGAAAAGATACATTACCTCGATAAAACCCTACAGAAACAGAAATCAAGATGTTCATCCCAAGAGAAAGACATGTTTTGGTGCACCAGCTGCTTTGGAGCACTTGCAAATCCTACCTGTTTGACCCAAAACTCTTCTGATTCCTTATCACCCCAACAAAACACAGTGAGGACGCCCACATCCTGGAGCCTCCTACGTAATTCAGAGACTAAAAGCGATCCTAGACCCTGGAAAAGAAATGCGATTAGGTCCAAATCATCTCAAGGATTTTCTCTTTTTGGCCGAAAGAAATAGTACGTGTCTTCGTTCGGGAAATTTAAATGTCACCTTCCTCTGGTAGTCTTTGCCTACGGCAGCCAACACTATCTCCACATACTGGGTATCTGTGGGTAAGATTTGGTAGCTTATAGCCGCCACAACCTGCACATTTAATCAGAGTGTTCATGATCTGATTCGACGCTTGCAAACTGAACCATCTCAGCTATGTGCACAGCCATACCTCATCAGTTATTGAAGTAGACTTTCTTAGAACCAAGGTACAATATTTCCTGCATGAGCGAGACGGGATACATGCATTACATTAAATGTACTCGCAACCAACCAGAAACCCTGTATTGAAAACTGATATACACACCCGCTGTTGACACACATGTCGAGGAATGGGGACTCTTTTCCCGTGTTGGCTGCAAAACTCATCGCTGGGAGCTCTGTGTTATACAGCTTTAGCACGTCCTGAAATTCCAATCATCTGATGTTTAGAAACGATTGAAATATATCAATGCTGCAGCACCACTTGATGATAATTAGCAAGGAGGTGAAATGGGATCCGAGATATCAACATATAGTAGGCAGAACCTAATTTGATTCCTCGCCGATGGGGCTGAGGAGAACATCAAACAATTGATTCGATTAACCCTGGCTCTAAAGTAAAATTCAATCAAACAAAAGAAATATACATCGATGCTTTTCTTCATTACTCTCAGTAGCTGTTGCAGGAACGTTTGCTAGAGTTTAATTATTATGGAAAAATTTCGAAATCTCGCTTTCCTGAGCCAATGTCACAGGCGTGTGAATGAAGAATCTTTACCTTCAAAAGTCGAGAATCTTCATGATCAAGAAGTTTTGGATTCAACAGTTGCACTGACACGCCTTCACGAGGCCCTTGTCGACCTGAAAAGAAACGATTCTGATGAAATGTAAGTGTAGTAACTTGACAACTAATCATTAAACGTCATTCTTTCTATCGGAATCACTGTCGCAAGCTTTCACTATCGTATGGCAAAAAGAAATTCCATCAAAAGAAAGGGAAAAGTATTTCCGAAGGACCTTTAGAGTTGATCGATCCGGCAATACACAGTTGACCGCGTTTTGGGACCGTGATGGATATGGAGCTGTCCGAACATTTGTAAGAAAGACCAGGCGGGATACTAACATTGCAATCACCTGGGAGCCGCTAAATCAAATCAAGCCCCATCCTTTCCAAGGTTTGTGCAATAAACACAGAGCACAGAAAAGCTCGAAGACTATGAACTGCGGAGCTTTACCAGATGCTTACCGATGCATAGACGTGAAGTCGGGGCCCCTGAAGCCTGCTTGCTAACGCTGTGGATTTTGGGTTTACGTCCCATGAGGAATCTGTGTGTGTGTGTGTCTCTCTCTCTCGATGGCGAGGGAATGGGTGGTCACTCTTGTTTTCTTTTCAAAGTTTTGTTGTTTGGCGCCTCGAGCCTGTGGTGGATTGATGAGAATTTGAATGCTCAAGTAGAAATAGATTTCTCTGTGTTCACGCTCTGGACACTAATCTTCCGCACTTTTGAGTCTCTCGAGTCCCAACTCCCACCCTCGTACGTGTAAACATAAATCGGAAATGTTTTTTTTTTCCTTGTTTCGAAAAACAGGTATATGTATAAGGGTGGTTTCACATTAAAGGTAGTAGAACAAACATGTGAGGGTGGGTTCATAATGGGTGGTGGCAAAGTCTCTTCACTCTTCTATGAAGATCTATCACATCTTGTTCAACAAGCAAAGGCATACATAATCTTCTCTTCTATGCCGGAACAAAACTAAGGAAATAATATTCTTTTTCCTCAAACTAAGTTTGATATTGTGGACTACTCTTCATGATAGCTTGAATTTATTGTAAAGTATGATAATGGAGGACATAACATCCATGTGACCCCTCGAATCCCTCAAAGCAAGGGTTGAATGCCCAGCCTACTTAGAATGAATAGAGTCGAAAGCCTGCTAAGGATAGAGAACGGATAGAGGCAGCCCTAAGGTCAAATGAGAAGATTGGTCTAAATGACTGGACCCAAAGGCCCACTAATGCCCAAAGATAACTTGTTTTACTTCTCACCTCTACATGTGGATGAGGGTTGTTGTGTCAATACAACCTCCTCCCCTTGCCTCTTGAGTGTACCATGTGTCAAATCGTTTAAATAATTAATGTTTTATTTATGTTATGCATTCGAGTTGTGACCTGTATTTTATTCCAAGTACATTTTTTTCTATTTATAGTATTCGTAGAGGGCGGAAATTAAAAGCAAACTTTGTATAGTTCCATCTTTCTATGTTATAATTGGGCTTCATGTTTTTTGGGTGCCACTTTGATCCAAACTAGGGTATTATAAAGTAAGGTTTATGAGCATCTGATTGGTTTAGATAGATTTGAATTCCATCATTGTTTGTTGGTTCTCGTGTAGGGACAAAGTCTCAAGGATGGACTTAAGCATAGGCTCATGTGCTCTCTAGGCAAGCAAAAGTGCTTGGCCTAGTGTTCAAATCATATGGATGGGAAGGAGGAGTTCTATTATAAAATAAGGTTTATGAGCATCTGGTTGGTTTAGATAGATTTGAATTCCATCATTGTTTGTTGATTCTCGTGTAGGGACAAAATCTCAAGGATAGACTTAAGCATAGGCTCATGTGCTCTCTAGGCAAGCAAAAGTGCTTGGCCTAGTGGTCAAATCATATGGATGGGAAGGAGGAGGTCTAGGGTTCAAGACCGACGAGAGTCATGGGAGAGTGTTTTGCCCCAAGATCTCTAAAGCCTTCTAGAAGCATCCACTTGAGTTAACTCTAGTTGACTAGGACACTTGGTGCACATGTAGTTGCATGGCTAACACTTGGATGGTTAGTATCCACCTACCATAGGGGGTAGTCCCTTGGAGAAAGCTATCTATGGAGGCATAAAGTTGGGAGTAGAGTCATCTCTCTAGCTAGTGGTGGTCCTAATGCCCTTAGTTTTAGAATTGTTATTAGAATGCACAAATATTGGAACAGTGACTTCACGGGAGAGGGAAATTTTCTCTAACCATAAGATCAACGCATGTTATCCAACTAACCTTGTATCAATTATTAGTCTTGTATTGTATCAAAAAAGAAAACCAAATTCACAAAGTATGGGGGATGTGGGAATCGAATGTGTGATGAGCATCAATGATAATCTATCCATAGCGCCTCTATAGGGCATAGAGAATTCTCTTCGTATTCTTATATTAAGAGCAACATGCCTCTACCATAAGACTTTGAAGCTAAAAATAGTATGGGGGAATGAGTTTCCAATTCAAAGGAAATTATGAAAGCCAATAAATGGAATCTCAAAGAAGCATGTTTATATGGATGATGATGATGATGATGATGATTGGGATGAGTAAGATGAAATGGCTCAGTCTACCATTCTATTGCACCTAACATATACTACTTACTTTATAGTATTGGATGGTAAAAGTGCAGAGGAGCTTTGGAAGAAGTTATGCAATACATATGAACAAGAAACTGTTGATATATTTAGGTAGTGATGTGTGTGAACACTCTAGGACCGCCGGGGCACTTTTTTCCCTCTTTAGGAGGTTTTTTTCCCCCGGCTTGTATATACGCCTATTGCCCTAATGGGCTACTTATCTTTGTACATTCTCTAGTAATACATTCAATCTTGTGTGTTGTGCTCCAAGCTTCTTCTTCTTCCTTGTGCTTTTCGCGTGCTTCCGCAGACGTATAACTCCAACAATTGGTATCAGAGCAGGTCGTTGCTTCTTCTAGGGCGCCGTCGACACTCCTCCGTTTGCAGTCTCAGATTCGCACAAAATTTGGTGAGCATACTCAGGGTGTTTCCGAGATCAAAACTGCTTCGCTTTGTGGTGCCGAAATCGCGATCTGAGCTCGTTTCGGCCTCCGAACGCACTATCGCAGTGCTTGTGCAGGCTATTTCGTCCTTTTGTGCCAAAGGTATATACCAGTTTCTGTTCGCCAGTTTAAGCGTCTCGAAGTCTGCTACAGGTCTAGCAGAACTCGTGTGGGCAGTTCTGTTCAACTTTTTGAGATACAGTCAATTTTCTGCATCAAGGTATTTTAGTCACCGGCCATGGCTGAAAGCAGTGATGTATTCCGTATGTTGGCTGTTGAGGATAAGTTGGATGGTACCAACTACCCATTATGGGCTTATATGATGCGACATGTACTGGTTGCAAAAGGATTGTGGAACATTGTGCAGGGTGTTGAAAGACGTCCTGTTACACCTATAACGACAGGTACTGCAAATACAGGTGTTGGAGCTGATGAAGATGGTGTCGAAGATGATATTCCGCAGATTCCTGTTCGTGCTGCTGTTTCTGTTGCACCTACTGCAGAGCAGATTCGTTGGGATGGCAGAGATGCCCAGGCACATGCATTGATAGCTTTGTCTGTCAAACGTGCCATTATTCCTCACATTCGCTCTTGCAGAACAGCAAAGGATGCTTGGGATACACTTACCACTTTGTACCAGGCTAGGAATGAGGCTCGTGTTGCTTACCTCCGAAAACAGTTGGAGAGTGAGCACATGAATGAAGGTGATTCGATGGACAGTTTTCTTACAAAGATCAAAGACCTGAAGGAACAATTGATTTCTGCTGATGAGGTTATACCAGATAGCTCACTTGTGCAGACCGTTCTGAATGGCCTTCCTGATTCATATCAGAGTTTTGCCTCTACTCTTCGATTGATGATGAAAGGCAATCCGAATGCCTTGTCATTTGAGGAATTAGTCTCTGTTCTGTTGCAGGAAGATCAGTCCAGGCAGAACAGGTCCATTATGCGTGTTGCAGATCAAGCTTTCCTGGCTAGTCAGAAGGGCAAAGGAAAATGGAGCTCTTCTACTAGTAAGCAGAAATCTGCAAATGCTGCACAATCAAAGAACCAGGATAAAGATGAGAAGAAATCAGAAAAGCAGAAATTGTTCTGCAAGTATTGTAAAGGAAATGATCATATTATAAAGAACTGTCCAAAACTGGCTGCTAAAGAGGCAAAGAAGAAAGAGGCTGGAATGGTTGTTGCAGAGGCCTCTACACCAAAAACAGAGTCTGCAAATCTTGTGCAGGAAGAAGAATGGGCGTTTACTACTGTCTGCAGTTTTGACCCATCTTCTCATGATCAGTGCATGTCTGCAGTAGACTCAGATGTTTGGTACTCTGACAGTGGGGCGACCAAACATATTACCTCCCAGCGCAGTTTCTTCTCTTCACTCGAGCCTGCCCCTACAGGGAATACTGTCACATGCGCCAATAACTCCTCTTATCCTGTTATGGGAGTTGGTAAGATCATTCTGACTACTGCTGATGGTAGTTCTTTCACTTTGTCAGATGCTTTATTTGTGCCAGGGATCAAAAAGAACCTGTTATCAGTTTCTGCATTAGCCAAGATTGGCTTGGTTGTGAAATTTGTTGATGACAGGTGTACAGTCCATGATCTCTCAAATGGCGATGTGATTATTGCTTCTGGCATTTTATGTCGTGGGCTGTATAAGCTCATAGACTATGAAAGATCTGTGAATGATTCGGCATGTGCAGTTCATGATTCTCAGGCTATGTCAGATGCAAAGCTTTGGCATGCACGCTTTGGTCATCTGAATTTTGCTAGCTTGTTACGCCTGCAGAAATCTGAAATGGTGTCCTCTTTGCCCAAACTTGAGGCACCTGGAAAACATGTTTGTGAAGGCTGTATTTTGGGCAAAATGCAGCGTTCTTCCTTTCCAAAAGATGGTTCAGTTCGGGCTATGCAGAAATTGCAGCTTGTACATAGTGATGTCTGTGGTCCTATGCAGACACCCTCTTTTGGAAATTACCTTTACTTCGTGACTTTCATTGATGATTTTTCCAGGCATGCATGGGTATATCCACTCAAAGCAAAGTCCGAAGTGTTCATGTGCTTCAAACAGTTTTTGGTTTTGGCTTAAAATCTGTCAGCATGTAAAATGGGCACCCTCCGTTCTGATCGAGGGGGGGGATATATGTCTTCAGATTTTAATGCATTTCTGGCTGAACGTGGGATAAAACACCAGTGTACAGTGCCGTATACACCTCAACAGAATGGAGTTGCTGAACGAAAGAACATGTCACTCATGGAGATGGCGAGGTGCATGGTGAAAAGTCAAGCTTTACCACATAGTTTCTGGCTTGAGGCTGTCATGTGTGCAGCATATGTACTGAACAGGTGTCCCACCAAAGCGTTGCAGTCTATCACTCCATATGAGGCTTGGCATGACCGCAAGCCATCTGTTGCTCATCTGCGTGTTTTTGGTTGTTTGGCATATGCATTAGTGCCTGAACAACATCGCAGAAAATTGGATGATAAGGCAGTAAAATGTATTTTTGTTGGGTACAGTTCTGAAAGTACAGGCTATCGTCTCTATCATCCACAGACTAAACGCATTCTGGTTAGCCATGATGTTGTCTTTGTGGAAGATGCTATTCAGCCATTGCTTTCATGTACTAAGGAGACATCTGTTAGCTCCAAAGACATGTATGATACTTTGATGCCTCTTTTTATAGGTGGACAGGCTAGCGCTGGTCCCAATGAGGCAACTTCTCAGCCTTTGCAGGTTTCATATGATGATGCAGATCATTCCATTTCTGATGTAGATTTACATGATGCACTTGTTGATGAGAGAGCTGATATTGAACAGGCAAAAACTATGCCAAAATGGCTGGTGCAGACTTTGCGTGACAGCAAATTAGATGCACCTTTGTCATATCGTACTCGTTCAGGCTCTCATAGTACCTCCTTTGCATCAGATTGCTATGTTATGGCTGCATCTAGTCTCTGTGATGAGAATGAGCCTGTTTCTTTTGATGAAGCACAAAATTCAGAAAATTGGAAGGCTGCTATGCAATCTGAATATGATGCTATAATGAAAAATGGTACATGGTCTTTATGTGACTTGCCTCCTGGCAAGAAGGCCATTGGCACTAAGTGGGTATACAAGCTGAAGCGTAAACCTGATGGTACAGTTGACAGGTATAAGGCTAGGCTTGTTGCAAAGGGTTATGCACAGGAAAGAGGCATTGATTTTGATGAGACCTTTGCACCTACATGCCGTATGACTACTGTTCGGAGCATTTGTGCACTTGCAGCCCATCATGGTTGGAATGTACATCAGTTGGACATTAAAACAGCATTTCTGAATGGTGACTTGCATGAAGAAGTGTATGTTTTTCAGCCCCGTGGCTTTGTGCAGAAAGGGCATGAAAACCAGGTGTGCAGGTTAAAGAAGGCGTTATATGGTTTAAAGCAAGCACCACGTGCTTGGTATGAGAAAATACATGCCTATCTGATTGCACATGGTTTTGAGAACAGTCCAACTGAAAGCACCTTATATGTTAAGCGTGCTAATGATGTGCTTCTGATCATTGTTGTCTATGTAGACGACATGCTGCTCACTGGTCCTCTTGAGAAGCATATTGCTGATTTCAAGGCTGATTTGCATGCCTCATTTGAGATGTCTGATTTGGGGTATTTGCATCACTATTTGGGCATTCAGTTTATGCAAGTTGATGGTGGAATGGCTTTGTGTCAAACGAAATATATTGACACATTATTGCAGCGTTTTGGCCTTGAAGACTGTAAGCCTATTGCCACTCCTATGGAGACAGGTTTACGATTGAGTCTTCATGATGCTGGAGATGCATTTGATGCTGCTCTCTATCAGCAGGCTGTTGGATGCTTGATTTACTTATGCATTACTCGGCCAGATATTCAGTTTGCTGTCTCACAGATGAGCAGGTTTATGCATTGCCCAGGAGTCACGCATTGGAAAGCGGTTAAGCGCATCTTTCGCTACTTGAGTGGTACTCGGCTACTTGGGTTGTTTTATCCCAAGGGGGGATCACTACCGCCAGATTTGCATGCTTTTTCTGACTCAGATTGGGCTGGTTGCTATGACACTCGTGTGTCCACCAGTGGTTTTTGCTTCATGCTTGGTAGCTCATGTATATCTTGGTTGAGCAAGAAGCAGCCTACTGTGGCCACTTCCAGTTGTGAGGCTGAGTATAGGGCAGCTTTCACAGCGACTGTTGAGTGTGTGTGGCTCAGACGCCTTATGGCTGATTTGGGTGTTGGCCAGTCTTCTGCCACCACCATCTTCACTGACAGTCAGAGCGCATTGGCAGTTGCGAGGAACCCTGTGTTCCATGCTCGCACTAAGCACATTGAGGTGCATTATCTCTATGTCAAGGAGAGGTTCTCTGCTGGGGAGATCAGCTTGGCATATGTGCCCACGCAGGAGAACATTGCAGACCTTTTCACGAAGGCTCTGCCTAGGGAGAAGTTTGAAGCTTTTCGCAAAGCTTTGGGCTTACTTCCTTTTGTGGAGTGATTTCCACATAGCTCGGCACTTCCTTATACATGAGTGCCAGCTCCTTGTTCACCGCATCACTCCCAGGGGGGATTTGTTGATATATTTAGGTAGTGATGTGTGTGAACACTCTAGGACCGCCGGGGCACTTTTTTCCCTCTTTAAGAGGTTTTTTTCCCCCGGCTTGTATATACGCCTATTGCCCTAATGGGCTACTTATCTTTGTACATTCTCTAGTAATACATTCAGTCTTGTGTGTTGTGCTCCAAGCTTCTTCTTCTTCCTTGTGCTGTTCGCGTGCTTCCGCAGACGTCTAACTCCAACAGAAACGGCCTCAAATACTGTGTATCTGATGAGAGAGTTCTATGAGCTTTGCATGAAGGACACAGATAATTTTGTTGCTCACCTAAATGAGTTTGATGTCATATTCTCTCATTTATAGGCTCAAAAAATGGAGATGGATAATGAAATGAAAGTAGCATTATTGCTATGCACCTTGCCATCGTCATGGGATATATTTTGCACAGCTATTAGCAATAGTGCACCTAGTGGTAAATTGGTCTATGATGACATATGTGGAGCACTCTTGAGTGAGGTGATTTGTAGAAAATCTATGGTTTTTATCATGCAGTTTGATGTTAGTTGATCAACTTGAAGACCTTGGTTACAAGGTGGTTTTCTATGCTCAGTCCTTTCGCATATCAAAGGGCAATATTATTACTGCAAAAGGAAGAAAAGTTACCTCACTATCCTTCATTTGTATGATAGAAAGAACACTTGATAGTTGTTACTAAATAGCCTATGTCTTGTAGTGGGCATGGCCGTTTTGGCCAGATATCTCATAGTGGAATGGAAAATCTTTTTCATTCGAACTGCTTACCTATGTTATCTTTCTCTTAGTTTCTATGTTGCATCATGCAAACCTTTCACAAGTTGGGGCATCAGTAGTATTGATTGCACTTCATGTGATTAACCTTTCACATAGTACTGCCAAAGGTTTGAAAATGGCACAAGAGTTATGGACAAGGAAGCCACCATATTATGATAATTATCTTCGAGTTTTTGGGTGTGAAACGTATGTTCATATACTCAAGAATCTTATACAAAAATTGGACCATAAGTCAAAGAAATGCAATGCTCTTGGATATGGTCGAGAAGGCCAATCTGGATATCGATTATGGGATGTTGAAACACGGTCAGTGATCAGAAGTAGTGATGTCATTTCCAATGATTATAAGGTGCATCAACAACCCACTCAAGAAGTTGAAGTGAGAGAATGGTGTTTGAGGATACTAGTCCTCTAGTTAGCATGCATAAGCATGCTACACATAAGGAAGTTAGGAGAATGTCCAATCATATCACTCTACAAATGTTCATGTTTAGCAACCATTGAGATTGATTGCATGTGTCTTGCATCTACCTAATAGATATGTTCCAGGTTTGGATTTTTCTATGTTAATACATGTTAGTGATCCTTCTTGAGGCACTTGGTAAACATGTATGTGAAGGTTATATTTTGGGCAAAATTCAGTGTTCCTCCTTCCCAAAATATTGTTAAGTACGCGCTACTAAAAAATTGCAGCTTGTTCACACTGATGTTTGTGTTCCTATGCAAACACCTTCTTTTGGGAACTACCTTTACTTCGTGACTTTCATTGATGATTTTTCCAAGCATACATGGGTAGATTCATTGAAAGCAAATTCTGAAGTGTTTATGTGCTTCAAACAATTTTTGGTTTTGGCTAAAAATCTATCAGCATTTAAAATGGGCACCCTCCATTCTGATCGGGGGGGGGGGGGGGGGGGTGAATATATGTCTTCTAATTTTAATGTAGTTCTAGCTCAACATGGGATAAAACATCACTGTACAGTGATGTATACACCTCAAAAAAATGGAGCTTCAAAAAGGAAGAACATGTCACTCATGGAGATGGAGAGGTGTATGGTCAAGAGTCAAGCTTTACCACATAGTTTTTGGCTTGAAGCTGTTATGTGTGCAACATATGTACTTAATAGGTGTCCCACTAAAGCATTGCAATCTCTCACTCCATATGAGGCTTGGCATGGTCACAATCCATCTATTGCTCATCTGTGTGTCTTTGGTTGTTTGGCATATGCATTAGTGCCTAAACAACAACAACATAGGAATCTAGATTATAAAGCATTGAAATGTATTTTTGTTGGATACGGTTCTGAAAGCAAAGGCTATCGTGTGTACCATCTACAAACTAAACACATTTTTGTTAGTCGTGATGTTGTTTTTGTGGAAGATGCAATTCAACCATTACTTCATGTATTGAGGAGACATTAGTTAGCTCAAAAGATGTGTATGACACTTTGCTTCCTCTTTTTATAGGTGGACAGTCTACTGTTAGTCCAAATGAGGCAATTTCTTAGTCTTTGCAGGTTCCACATGATGATGCAGATCATTACATTTCTGATTCAGATTTACATGATGCACTTGTTGAAGAGAGGTCTAATATAGAGAAGGCAAAAGCTATGTCTAAATGGTTGGTGTAGACTTTGCAAGATAGCAATTGTATGCACCTCTGTCATATGGTACTCATTCAAGCTCTCATAGTGCTTCTTTTGCATCAGATTGCTATGCTATGGGTGCCTCTAGTCTTTGTGATGAAAATGAGCCTGTTTCATTTGATGAAGCACAAAATTTAGAAAATTGGATGGCTGGTACGCGATTAGATTATGATTCTATTTTGAAGAATGGTACCTGGTCTTTATGTGACTTGCCTCCTGACAAGAAGGCCATTGGCACTACATGGGTATACAAGTTGAAGCATAAGCCTGATGGAACAATTGATAGGTATAAGGCTAGGCTTGCTGCAAAAGGTTATGCTCAACAAGGAGGCATAGATTTTGATGAGACCTTTGCTCCTACATGCCGAATGACTACTATTTGTAGCATCTCTGCACTTGCAACTCATCATGGTTGGAATGTACTTCAGTTGGACATTAAAACTACATTTTTGAATGGTGACTTGCATGAAGAAGTGTATGTTTTTAAGCCCTATGTTTTGTGCATAAAGGGCATGAAAACAAGGTGTGCAGGTTGAAAAAGGCATTATATGGATTCGAGCAAGTACCACGTGCTTGATATGAAAAGATACATGCCTACTTGATTGCACATGCTTTTGAGAATAGTCCAACTGAGAGCACCTTATATGTTAAGCATAAAAATTATGTGCATCTGATCATTGTTGTCTATGTTGATGACATGCTGCTCATTGGTCCTAATGAGAAACAGATTGCTGATTTTAAGGTTGATCTGCATGCCTCATTTGAGATGTTAGATTAGGGCATTGGCATCATTATTTGGGCATTCATTTTATGCAAGTTGATGGTGGAATAGCTTTGTGTCAAACAAAATATATTGACGCATTATTGCAGTGTTTTGGCCTTGAAGAATGCAAACCTATTGCCACTCCTATGGAAACAAGTTTATGGTTGAGTCATCATGATGATGGAGATGCATTTGATGTTGTTATTTATCAATAGATTGTAGGATGTTTGATTTAATTATGCATTAGTAGGCCAAATATTCAATTTTATCTCTAAAAAATGAGTAGGTTTATGCATTGCCCAAGTGTCAAGCATTGGGAGGCGGTTAAGTGCAGCTTTTGCTACTTGAGTGTACTAACTACTTGGATTGTTTTATCCCAAGGGGAGATCACTATTGCTAGATTTACATGATTTTTCTTACTTTGATTGGGGTGGTTGCTATAACACGCTTGATTCCACTAGTGTTCTTTGCTTCATGCTTGGTAATGCATATCTTGGTTGAGCAAGAAGCATCCTACTATGACCACTTTTAGTTGTGAGGCTGAGTATGGGGCAACTTTCACGGCGATTGTTGAGTGTGTGTGGCTTAGATGCCTTATGGCTGATTTGGGTGTTGGTTAGTCTTTTGCCACCACCATCTTCACTGACAGTCAGAGTGCATTGGCAGTTGTCCGGAACCCTGTGTTCCATGATCACACTAAGCACATTGAGGTGCACTATCATTATGTCATGGAGAGGTTCTCTATTAGATAGATCAGTTTGAAATATGTGCCCACACAAGAGAAGATTGTAGACCTTTTCACAAAGGCTCTGCTTAGGGAGAAGTTTGTGCTTACTTCCTTTTGTGGATTGATTCCACATAGCTTGGCTCTTCCTTATACATGAGTGCTAACTCCGTGTTAACCCATCACTCCCAGGGGGGATTTTTTGATATATTTCGGTGGTGGTGTGTGTGAACACACTAAGACCGTTGGGACATGTTTTCCTCTTTAGGAGGTTTTTTTTTTCAAGTTTGTATATATGCATATAACCCTAACAGATCACGTATACTTGTATGTTCTCTTGGTAATACATTTAGTATTGTGTGTTGTGCTCCAAGCTTCTTCTTCTTGCTTACGTTGTTCACATGCTTCCATAGACCTCAAACTCCAACAATTAATTGACCTAACCTTCAAGTGGTGGATCGTGTACATTAGGCTTTGAATCTCTGCCACCTACTAATCCCCACAATCCTTTGACCATAGGGTAGTTGCTAACTCTAAATTTCCATGCCTGGTAGTTGCCTTTCTCCAACTTCTCTATTTGTTTATTATATTCATCCATAATTATCCCCATTTTCTAAATACTCTTGCAGATATTAAAGGCTTAAGAGACATTTCATCCTTCCTTATAGGTGGTTTTGTTCTTTGGCAAATGTCACATCTTTGTGCAAACAATCTTTTGCATTTGAGAATAATATAGGCCACCAGAATCTTGAATACAAGATACAATCCTCTCACTTGAGAAGTGACCTTGTGCTACACTTGAGTGTGCCAATTCTAGCATTTGTAAGTATTTTTCTTCACGAACATATGTCCTTAAGTATCCATCCATACCTTTCTTATACAATTGATCTTTAATGAGTACAAAGTCATTACTCATTTCCTTCATATTTCTTATTTCTATATCCTCTTTCCTTGGTTCTTTAAGAATATCCTGCTTCAAATTGTTGCAATAGTTGTTGTCATTCATGTCTTCAACTTTTCTTTTTCCCGAGATTAAAATTGAAAGCATCAAATGTTCCTTTTTAATGCTAAGGTATAGCAAGAGATTATAGTTGATGACTACCATTGGCCATGTTGACTATTTACTAGATTTCATCGAAAATGGATTAACCCCATCTAAAGTCAACACAAGTCTACATTGTCCAGAATAAAAAACATCAATCAATTTGAAAACTTATTCATTTCAACCTGTTGGAGTTAGATGTCTGTGGAAGCACGCAAACAACACAAGGAAGAAGAAGAAGCTTGGATCACAACACACAATACTGAATGTATTACTAGAGAATGTAAAAAGATAAGTAGCCCATTAGGGTAACAGGCATATATACAAGCTGGGTGGAAAAACCTCCTAAAGAGGGAAAAAAGTGCCCCGGTGGTCCTAGTGTGTTCACACACATCACTACCTAAATATATCAAGAAATCCCCCTGGGAGTGATGCGATGAACAAGGAGTTGGCACTCATGTGTAAGGAAGTGCCAAGCTATGTGGAAATCACTCCACAAAAGGAAGTAAGCCTAAAGATTTGTGGAAACCTTCAAACTTCTCCCTGGGTAGAGCCTTCGTGAAAAGGTCTACAATGTTCTCCTACGTGGGCACATATGCCAAGTTGATCTCTCCAACAGAGAACCTCTCCATGACATAATGATAATGCACCTCAATGTGCTTAGTGCAAGCATGGAACACAGGGTTCCTTGCAACTACCAATGCGCTCTGACTGTCAGTGAAGATGGTGGTGGCAGAAGACTGACCAACACCCAAATCAGCCATAAGGCATCTCAACCATACACACTCAATAGTTGCTGTGAAAGCTACCTTATACTCAGCCTCACAACTCAAAGTGGTCACAGTAGGCTGCTTCTTGCTCAACCAAGATATGCATGAGCTACCAAGCATGAAGCAAAAACTAGTGGTGGATACACGAGTGTCATAGCAACCAGCCCAATCAGAGTCAGAAAAAGCATGCAAATCTAGCGGTAATGATCCCCCCTTGGGATAAAACAACCCAAGTAGTCGGGTACCACTCAAGTAGTGAAAGATGCGCTTAACTGTCTGCCAATGCTTGACACCTGGGATATGCATAAACCTGCTCATCTGTGAGACACCAAACTGAATATCTGGCCAAGTAATGCATAAGCAAATCAAGCATCCAACAGCCTGTTGATAGAGAACAACATCAAATGCATCTCCAGCATCATGAAGACTCAATCATAAACCTGTCTCCATAGGAGTGGCAATAGGTTTACAGTCTTCAAGGCCAAAATGCTGCAATAATGTGTCAATATATTCCATTTGACAAAATCCATTCCACCATCAACTTGCATAAACTGAATGCCCAAATAGTCATGCAAATGCCCCAAATCAGACATCTCAAATGAGGCATGCAAATCAACCTTAAAATCAGCAATATGCATGTCATGAGGACCAGTGAGCAGCATGTCATCAACATACACCACAATGATCGAAGCACATCATTAGCACGCTTAACATATAAGGTGCTTTCAATTGGACTATTCTCAAAACCATGTGCAATAAGATAGGCATGTACTTTTCATACCAAGCACATGGTGCTTGCTTTAAACCATATAATTCCTTCTTTAACCTGCACACCTCATTTTCATGCCCTTTCTGCACAAAGCCTTGGGGCTGAAAAACATACACTTCTTCATGCAAGTCACCATTCAAAAATCTTCGGCAAGTAGGAGCAAAGGTTTCATCAAAATCAATGCCGCTTTCTTGCGCATAACCCTTTGCAACAAGCCTAGCCTTATACCTGTCAATTGTACCATTAGGCTTACGCTTTTGCTTGTATACCCACTTAGTACCAATGGCCTTTCTGCCAGGAGGCAAGTCACATAAAGACCAAGTACCATTCTTCATTATAACATCATATTCAGATTCCATAGCAACCATCCAAATTTTTGAATTTTGTGTTTCATCAAACGAAACATGCTCATTCTCATCACAGAGACTAGATGCAGCCATAGCATAGCAATATGATGCAAAAGTGGCCCTATGAGAGCCTGAACGAGTACGATATGACAGAGGTCCATCTAATTTGTTGTCACGCAAAGTCTGCACCAACCATTTTGGCATGGTTTTTGTCTGCCCAATATCAGCTCTCTCATGAACAAGTGCATCATGTAAATCTGCATAAGAAATGGAATGATCTACATCATCACATGAAACCTGCAAATGTTGAGAAGTTACCTCATTAGGACCAGCACTAGACTGTCCACCTGTAAAGAGAGGCACCAAAGTATCATACATGCCTTTGGAGCTAATAGATGTCTCCTTAGTACATGAAAGCAATGGCTGAATAACATCTTCCACAAAAACAGCATCACAGCTGACCAAAATGCGTTTAGTATGTGGATGATACAAGCGATAGCCTTTACTTTCAAACTGTACCCAACAAAATACATTTTACTGCTTTATCATCCAATTTTCTGTGATGTTGTTTAGGCACTAATGCATATGGCAGACAACCAAAAACATGCAGATGAGCAACAGATGGCTTGCGATCATGCCAAGCCTCATATGGAGTGATAGACTACAACGCCTTAGTGGGACACCTGTTAAGTACATATGATGTGCATGTAACAACCTCAAACCAGGAACTATGTGGTAAAGCCTGACTCTTGACCATACACCTCGCCATCTCCATGAGTGACATGTTCTTCCGTTCAACAACTCCATTGTGTTGAGGTGTATATGGCACTCTACACTGTTGTTTTATCGTTCAGCCAGAAATGCAGAATACATATATTCCCCCCCTCGATCAAAACGGAGGGTGTCCAATTTACATGTTGACAGATTTTTAGCCAAAACCAAAAACTGTTTGAAGCACATGAACACTTCGGACTTTGCCTTCAATGGATATACCCATGCATTCCTGGAAAAATCATCGATGAAAGTCATGAAGTAAAGATAATTTCCAAAAGAAGGTGTTTGCATAGGAGCACAGACATCACTATGGACAAGTTGTAATTTCTTAGTAGCCCGAACTGAACCATCTTTCAAAAATGAGGAACACTGCATTTTTCCCAAAATACAACCTTCACATACATGTTTACCGGGTGCCTCAAGTTTAGGCAAAGAGAACACCATTTCATATTTCTGCAGGCGTAGCAAAGTAGCAAAATTCAGATGACCAAAGTGTGCATGCCAAAGCTTTGCATCTGACATAGCCTGAGAATCATGTACTGCACATGCTGAATCATTCATAGATCTTTCATAGTCTATGTGCTTATACAACCCACGACATAAAATGCTAGAAGCAATACTCACATCGCCATTTGACAGATCATGAACTGCACACCTATTAGCAACAAATTTCACAACCAACCCAATCTTGGCTAAAGCCAAAATTGATAACAGATTCTTCTTGATCCCTGAAACAAATAAAGCATTTGACAAAGTGAAAGAACTACCATCAACAGTAGTCAGAATGGTCTTAACAACTCTCATGACAGGATAAGAGGAGTTGTTGGCGCATGTGACAATATTTCCTATAGGGGTGGGCTCAAGTGAAGAGAAGAAACTACATTGTGAGGTAATATATTATGTCACCCCACTATCAAAGTACGAAACATCTGAGTCCACTACAGACATGCACTGCTCATGAGAAGATGGGTCAAAACTGCAAACAATAGTAAACGTCCATTCGTCTTCCTGCACAAGATTAGCAGACTCTGTTTTTGGTGTAGAGGCCTCTGCAACAACCATTCCATCCTCTTTCTTCTTTGGCTCTTTCGCAACCAGTTTTTGATAGTTTTTTATGATATGATAATTTCCTTTACAGTACTTGCATAACAATTTCTGTTTTTCTAATTTCTTTTCCTCTTTGTCTTCTCTCTTCGATTGTGCAGAATTAGCAGATTTCTGCTTACTACCTTCTGACTAGCCATGAAAGCTTGATCTGCAACACACATAAGGGACCTATTCTGCCTAGACTGATCTTCTTGCAATAGAACAGAGACTAACTCCTCAAATGACAAGGCATTTGGATTGCCTTTCATCATCAAACAAAGAGTAGAAGCAAAACCATGATATGAATTAGGAAGACCATTCAGAATGGTCTGCACAAGTGAGCTATCTAGTATAAAATCATCATCAAAAATCAATTGTTCCTTCAAGTCTTTGATCTTTGTTAGAAAATTGTATATAGAATCACCTTCATTCATGTGCTCACTCTCCAACTCTTTTTGGAGGTAAGCAACACGAGCCTCATTCCTAGCTTGGCACAATGTGGTAAGTGTATCCCAAGCATCCTTAGCTATTCTGCAAGAGCAAATGTGAGGAATAATGGCACGTTTGACAAACAAAGCTATCAATGCATGTGTCTGGGCATCTCTGCCATCCCAATGAATTTGCTCTGCAGTAGGTACAACAGAAATTACAGCACAAACAGGAATCTGCAAAATATCATCATCTTCAACACCATCTCCATCAGCTCGAGCACCTGTATTTGCAGTACTTGTATTTGCATGTGTAACATGACATCTTTCAACACCCTGCACAATATTCCATAGTCCTTTTGCAACCAATACATGCCGCATCATATAAGCCCATAATCAAGTAATTGGTACCATCCAACTTATCCTCAACAGCCAACATATGGAATACATCACTACTTTCAACCATGGCCGGTGACTAAAATACCTTGATGCAAAAAATTGATTGTATCTCAAAAAGTTGAACAAAACTACCTAGACAAATTCTGTTAAACTTGGAGGAGACTTTGAGACACTTATATTGGCGAACCTAAACTGGTATATACCTTTGGCACAAAAAGACAAAATAGCCTACACAAGTGCTACGATAGTGCATTCGGAGGCCGAAACGAGCTGAAATCACGATTTTGAGACTGTAATCAGAGGATTGTTGGCGATGCCCTAGATGAAGTGGCGACCTGCTCTGATACCAATTGTTGGAGTTAGATGTCTACAGAGGCATGCGAACATCACAAGGAAGAAGAAGAAGCTTGGATCACAACACAAAATACTGAATGTATTACTAGATAATGTACAAAGATAAGTAGCCCATTAGGGTAACAAGCGTATATACAAGCCAGGGAAAAAAAAACTCCTGAAGAGGGAAAAAAGTGCCCGACAGTCCTAGTGTGTTCACACATATCACTACCTAAATATATCAACACAACCTTCAATAGGTACAACAGGCTTAGACTGCACAAGATAGGAATCAATAATCATACAAGGATATCATTATTAATCCTTGAAGAACGTAAGAGGTAAGAAAAATACCTAACATGATAGAACACAAAAAAAATGAAAGCTACCTATCAGAAGAGAATCTCTTTGGCTCTTTGGCATCAAATATTTTTTCATCTTTGATCTGGAAACATTCATAATCTTCTAGATAAATTTGCTTCTCCCATTTTATAGAGGACCTAATACCTGCCTTGCTAACTGCTTCATGAACTTTGTAGACCAATATTTAAGTCTCAGTTGATGTGGTATGGCCAATGTGGTCATGTGAGATATATTATTGTTTTTTGATACATTGTTGCATTTAGCAAATAGACGCATCAAAAAACACAGATAAGTATCACATGACCACATTGGCCATACCACATCAACTAAGACTATACATTTTTCTACAAAGTTCACGAAGCATTTAGCAAGGGAGGTATAAGGTGGTCTTTAAAATGGAAGAATGAAATTTATCTCAAAGATTGTAAAGATTTCCAAATCAACGATGGAAAATATTCGATGCCAAGGAATCAAAGAGGTGGTTCTACATCAAGACAGGCATGAGACACTCTTACTTCTTTGTATTCCATGCGTAATGAAGCACATGTTGCATACTTGAGGAAGCAACTTGAGGATGTATGTATGGCTGAAAATGAGTCTATGGATGTGTATGTGACATGCATCAAGGACTTGAAAGAACAATTGACAAATATAGATGAGATTATTTTGGATGCATCACTCATCTCTACATTGTTGAAAGGATTGCCAAAATATTTTCAAAGCTTTGCCACTACACTCTGTTTAGTTGCAAAAGGGAATCCCGATATGTATGCATTTGATGAGGTTGTGTCTCTTTTTTTGCAAGAAGAGCAATCTAGGGTGAATAGGAGTGGTTTGATTGAGGGAACACAAGCACTTGCTATCACACAAAAAGGGAAAAGCAAGTATGGTTCAACTTTGGGTTCATCAAAACCAAAGCCTAAACCTTCCTCTTCCACTCATTCCTCTAATGAGGTTGATTTCCAAAAGAAGAAGAGATGCAAATATTGCCAAAAAACTGGTCATACTATTGATAAGTGTAGAAATCTTGCTAAGCACAATGAAAAGAAGAAGGAATTGGGGATGTCTATTGTTGAAAATTTAGCAAATGCAAAGAATGATGAAGCTAACATGGCTCAAGATTTTTGGGCATGTGTTGTTACATGTCATTATGATGCATCTTTGCATTCTAAATGTATGGTTGTGAGTGAGGCTGATCTAGATTGGTTCTTTGATAGTGGTGCTTCAAAGCACATAACTTCATGCAAAAGGTTTTTTGCATCTTTGAAAGATGCACCCAAAGGAGGACATGCGGTATGCATAAACAATGCCTCTTATCCTATCATTGCAGTAGGAGAAATTGAGCTTATTGATTGCCAAAGATGGAATTCATGTACACTTTGTTGATGATAAGTGTATGGTTCATGATTTCAGCAATGGTGATATTATCGTGATGTCCAGTACATTATAAAATGGTTTGTATCGCGTTCCTTGCTCGCTTATACTTCTTCTATGTCTGAAATGGAGTTTGGCGTGCTCGTTTTCGTCACTTGAACTTCAATAGTTTTCTTTACTTACAAAAGAAGGACATGATTATTGGTTTGCCAACAATTGAGTCCATTGAAAAGCATTCACATGAAGGTTGCATTCTTGGAAAAATGCATTGTGCTTCTTTTCCAAAGGATAGTCATACACACACTATAAGAAAATTGCAACTTGTTCATAGTGATCCATGTGGTCCCATCAAGACTCCATCTTTTGGGAAGCATGTATGTTTTGTTACCTTTATTGATGATGCTACTCGCCATACATGGGTGTATCCTATGAAAGCAAAGAATGAGGTATTTTCTTTCTTGAAAGCACTTTTAACTATGGATGAAAAAATTTTCTTCAACCAAGCTTTTGATTCTATGCACAAATCGTGGTGGTGAATACATGTCACATGAATTTAATGCTTTTCTTCATCAAAGAGGAATTTCACACCAATGTATTGTTGGAGTTTGAGGTATGCGGAAGCACGCAAACAATACAAGGAAGAAAAAGAAGCTTGGAGCACAACACACAATACTAAATGTATTACCACTAGAGTGTAGAAAGATATATAACCCGTTAGGGCTATAGATGTATATACAAGCTAGGGGAAAAAACCTCCTAAAGAAGGAAAAAAGTGTCCCCTTGGTCCCAGAGTGTTCACACACATCACTACCTAGATATATCAACAAATCCATCTTGAGAATGATGTGGTGAACGCGGATCTGACACTCATGTACAAGGAAGTGCCAAGCTATGTGGAATCAATCCATAAAAAGAAGTAATCCAAAAGCTTTGCAAAAAACTTCAAACTTCTCCCTAGGTAGAGCCTTTGTGAAAAGGTCTGCAACGTTCTCCTGTGTGGCAACCTATGCCAAAATGATTTCTCCAGCAGAGAACCTCTCCTTGACATAATGATAGTGCACCTCAATGTGCTTAGTGCAATCATGGAACATAGGGTTCTTCGCAACTGCCAATGCGCTCTAACTCTCCGTGAAGATGGTGGTGGTAGAAGACTGACCAACACCCAAATTAGCCATAATGCATCTGAGCCACACACATGCAATAGTTACTGTGAAAGTTGCCTTATACTCAGCCTCACAACTGGAAGTGGCCACAATAGGCTGCTTCTTGCTCAACCACGATATGCACGAGCTATCAAGCATGAAGCAAAAACCACAAGTGGACACACAAGTGTCATAGCAACTAGCCCAATCAGAGTTAAAAAAAAACATGTAAATCTGGTAGTAATGATCCCCCTTTGGGATAAAACAATCCAAGTAGTCGGGCACCACTCAAGTAGCGAAAGATGTGCTTAACTGCCTGCCAATGCTTGATACCTGGGCAATGCATAAACCTGCTCATCTTTGAGACAACAAACTGTATATCTGGCTGAGTAATGCATAATTAAATCAAGCATCCAACATTGTATTGATAGAGAAAAACATCAAATGCATCTCTAGCATCATGAAGACTGAATCGTAAACCTATCTCCATAGGAGTGGCAATAGGTTTGGAGTCTTCAAGGCCAAAACACTACAATAATGTGTCAATATGTTTCGTTTGACACAAAGCTATTCAGCCAGGGGCATAAATTGAAGTCCCAAATAATGATACAAATGCCCCAAATCTAACATCTCAAATGAGGCATGCAATTCAACCTTAAACTAAGCAATATGCTTCTCATGAGGACCAGTGAGCAGCATGCCATCAACATACACAACAATGATCATAAGCACATCTTTTGTACGCTTAATATATTAGGTGCTTTCAGTTGGAATATTCTCAAAACCATGTGCAATTAGATAGGCATGTATCTTTTCATACCAAGCATGTGGTGCTTGCTTTAAACCATGTAATGGCTTCTTTAACGTGCACACCTAGTTTTCATGCCCTCTCTACAGAAAGCCACGGGGCTGCAAAACAAACACTTCTTCATGCAAATCACCATTAAGAACTGTAGTTATAATGCCCAACTGATGTACATTCCAACCATGATGAGCAGCAAGTGCACAAATGCTATGAACAGTAGTCATTTGGCAAGTAGGAGCAAAGGTCTCATCAAAATCAATTCCTCTTTCTTGAGCATAAACCTTTGCAAAAAGCTTAGCCTTATACATGTCAATTGTTCCATCAGGCTTATGCTTCAGCTTGTATACCCACTTAGTGCCAATGGCCTTCTTGCCCGAAGTCAAGTCACACAAAGACTAGGTACCATTCTTCATTATAGCATCATATTCAAATTCCATAACAACCATCCAATTTTTTGAATTTTGTGCTTCATCAAACGAAACATGCTCATTCTCATCACAAAGACTAGAGACAACCATAACATAGCAATCTGATGCAAAAGAAGCACTATGAGAGCCTAAACAAGTATGATATGATAGAGATGCATCTGATTTGTTATCACACAAAGTTTACACCGGCCATTTTGGCATAGTTTTTGCCTCCTCAATATCAGCTCTCTCAGCAACAAGTGCATCATGTAAACCTACATAAGAAATAGAATGATATGCATCATCATATGAAACCTGTAAAGGCTGAGAAGTTGCCTCATTAGGACCAGCACTAGACTATCCACCTATTAAAAGAGGCACCAAAGTATCATACATGTCTTCGGAGCTAAGTTTTATCTTTGGATGATATAGGTGATAACCTTTGCTTTCAGAACTATATCCAACAAAAATACATTTCACTGCTTTATCATCCAATTTCCTGTGTTGTTATTCAAGCACTAATGCATATGCTAGACAACCAAAAACATGGAGGTCAGCAAAAGATGGCTTAAAACCATGCCAAGCCTCATATCGAGTGATAGATTGCAATGCTTTAGTGGGACACCTATTAAGTACATTTGTTGCACACATAATAGCCTCAAGCCAGAAACTATGTGGTAAAGCCTGACTCTTGACCATACACCTCACCATCTCCATGAGTGACTTGTTCTTGCATTTAGCAACTCCATTCTGTTGAGGTGTATACGGCACTGTACACTGATGTTTTATCCCACGTTCAACCAGAAATGCATTAAAGTTAGAAGATATATATCCCCCTGATCAGAACGGAGGGTGTCCATTTTACATGCTGACATATTTTCAACCAAAACAAAAAATTGTTTGAATCACATAAACACTTTGGACTTTGCTTTCAATGGATTTACCCATGCATGCGCGGAAAAATCATCAATGAAAGTCAAGAAGTAAAGATAGTTCCCAAAAGAATGTGTCTGCATAGGACTAGATACATCAATCTGAACAAGCTACAATTTTTGAGTAGCTCGAACTGAACCATCTTTTGGGAAGGAGAAATGTTGCATTTTGCCCAAAATATAGCCTTCACATACATGTTTACCAGGTGCCTTAAGTTTGGGCAAAGAGGACACCATTTCAGATTCCTACAGGAGTAGCAAACTAGCAAAGTTCAAATGACCAAAGCATGCATGCCAAAGCTTTGCATTTGACATAGCCTGAGAATCTTGAACTGCACATGCTGAATCATTCACAGATTTTGCATAATCTATGAGCTCATACAGCCCATGACATAAGATGTTAGAAGCAATAATGATGTCACCATCTGACATATGATGAATTGTACATCTGTCATCAACAAATTTCATGACCAAGCCAATCTTGGCTAATGCTGAAACTGATAATATATTTTTCTTGATCCTTGGCAAAAATAAAGCATCTAACAATGTAAATGAACTACCATCAACAGTAGTCAGAATGATCTTTCCAACACCCATAACAAGATAAGAGGATTTGTTGGCGCATGTGACAGTATTCCCTATAGGGGCCAAACATCTGAGTCTATTGTAGATATACATTGTTCATGTGAAGATAGATCAAAACTCCAAACAATAGTAAATGCCCATTCTTCCTTCTGCACAAGATTAGCAGACTCTGTGGGTGTAGAGGCCTCTGCAACAACCATTCCAGCATCTTTCTTCCTTGCCTCTTTAGCAGCCAATTTTGGACACCTCTTGATGTCATGATCATTTCCTTTACAGTATTTGCAAAACAATTTCTTCTTTTTTGTTTTCTTCCCGTCTCTATCTTCCTTCTTTGATTCTACAGAATTAGAACATTTCTACTTACTAGGGGAAGAACTCCATTTACCTTTGCCCTTTTGACTAGCAGGAAAGCTTGATATGCGACACACATAATGGACCTGTTCTACCTAGACTGATCTTCATGCAATAGAACAAAGAACTTCTCAAATGTCAAGGCATTTGGATTGCCTTTCATCATCAAATGAAGAGTAGAAGAAAAACTCTGATATGAATTGGGAAGACCATTTAGAACAGTCTGTATAAGTGAACTGTCATGCAAAACTTCATCAGTAGAAATCAATTGTTCCTTCAAATCTTTGATCTTTGTCAGAAAACTATCAATGGAATCCCCTTAATTCATGTGCTCACTCTCCAAGTTTTTTTTGAGGTAAGCAACACAAGCCTCGTTCCTTGCCTAGTATAAAGTGCTAAGTGTATCCCAAGCATCCTTAGCTATTCTGCAAGAGCAAATGTGAGGAATAATGGCATGTTTGATAGACAAGGCTATCAATGCATGTGTCTGAGCATCTCTACCATCCCAATGAATTTGCTCTCCAATATGTGCAGTAGGAAGGACAACACAAACAGGAATATGAAGGATATCACCATCTTCAATGCCATCTGCATCACCTTCAGCAACTGTGTTTTGAGGTGAAATAGGATGTTTTTCAACAACCTACACACTGTTCCATAGTCCTTTTGCAACCAATACATGATGCATCATATAAGCCCACAATGGGTAATTGGTCTTGTCTAACTTATCCTCAACATCCAAGATACGGAATACATCACTGCTTTCAGCCATGGCCACTGGCTAAAATACCCTGATGTAGAAAAATGACTATATGTGACAAAGTTGAACAGAACTACCATAATGAGTTTTGCTAAACATGTAGCAGACTTCGAGGTGCTTATATTGGCAAACCAAAACCTGTATATATATTTGGCACAAAAAGACAAAATTTACAAGCATTGTGATAGTGCATTCGAAGGTCAAAACATGCTTAGATTCCAATTTCAACACCACAACAACGAAGCTGTTTTGATATCCTAATCACCTTCAGTATGCTCACCAAATTTCATGTGATTCTAAGACTATGACCGGAGAGGTGTTAACGATGCCCTGGATGAGCTAGCAACTTGCTCTGATACCAATTATTAGAGTTCGAGGTCTGCAGAAGCACATGAATAGCACAAGGAAGAAGAAGACACTTAGAGCACAACACACAATACTGAATGTATTACCACTAGAATGTATAGAGATATATAACTCGTTAGGGCTATAGGCATATATACAAGCTGGGGGTAAAAAACCTCCTAAAGAGGGAAAAAAGTGCCCCCATGGTCTTAGATTGTTCACACACATCACTAACTAGATATATCAACATGTACGATGCCATATACACCTCAGCAAAATGGTGTTGCCAAGCATAAAAATAAAACTCTCGTTGAAATGGCACGATCTATGGTTAAAAGAAAGCACCTTTCTCACAAGTTTTGGATGGAGGCGATAAGGTGTGCAAACTATGTGTTGAATCACGACCCTACAAAAGCATTGGGAATCATCACTCCTTATGAGGCTTCGAATGGACATAAGCCTATGGTTAGTCATATGCGTGTGTTTGATTGTTTGGCATATGCTCTTGTGCCATCACAACAACATCACAAACTTGATGACAAGCCAAAGAAATGTATATTTGTTGGTTATAATGTTGAAAGTAAGGGATATCATTTGTACCATCAATTGACGAACACAATTATTGTGAGTCGAGATGTGGTATTTGTTTAAATTCAGTTTTCCCTCTACTTGAATGCAACAAATAGCCAACAATTAGCTCACAAGATGTGTCCAAAATGGCGTGCTTGACTATGGCCATGTAGATCAGCCAATTGAGGCTCAAAGGGCTGAAAATTTCCAATTAAATAGAGCTGAAAATGCAAAGAATTTCTAGCTAAACATGGCTGAAAATTTTCAGCCAAAAATTGTTGGAACTGCTGGAAATTTCCAGCCACATATGGCTGAAAAATTGCATCAAAATATGGCTGAAAATGAGCATGAAATTCAGCCCATGCATGATGTTCATGTTGATGATGTATTGCATAATGAACGCATGTCTATCAAGAGTGAACAAACTATGCCAAAGTGGTTGAAACAAACTTTGCAGGACAACAAATTGTGTGCACCTTTACTTGGTAGAACAAGATCAAGCTTTCGCCATGCATCAAGTAATTTTGTGGATTATTCTCTTATTGCAACAACATGTAATGAAGGGCCACTTAATTTTGAAGATGGATGAGATTATCCACAATGGATGAGTGTTATGAAATGAGAAATGGATTTGATACATAAGAATATTACTTGGGAATTATGTGAATTGCCAAAAGGAAAAAATGCCATTGGTACAAAGTGGATTTACAAGATTAAGAGAGAGTCTGATGGTAGCATTGATCGCTACAAATCTAGATTGGTTTCCAAAGGATATGTGCAACAATATTGCATTGACTATATGAAAACTTTTGCACCTACTTCATGCATGACTACCTTTCATACCATGGTTGCATTAGTTGCCCATAGAGGTTGGAAAGTACATTAGTTGGACATAAAAACAAATTTCTTGAATGGTGATTTGCGAGAAGAGGTCTATGTGAAGCAACCTCTTGGATTGCCATGAAAGGGAAAGAGCATATGGTTTGTCACTTGCATAAAGCCTTGTATGGTCTCAAGCAAGCTCCACATGCATGGTATGACAAAATCCATAAGCACTTGATTGCTCTTGGCTTCACATGTAGTCCAATTGAAAGCACACTCTATGTATGCAAAGATGGGGCTGATCTTATAGTGCTTGTTCTTTATGTCGATGACATACTCTTGACTAGGTCATGCGATGCAAAACTTGACATTCATATGGCCGATTTGAAGTATAATTTTGATGTCACTTATCTTGGTCTTTTGAGCTACGATCTTGGCATCCAGTTTGTATCCGTTGAGGGGGGAATTGTTATGCATCAAGCAAAGTATGTTGAGAAACTACTTCAACGTTTTGAATTTGAGTATTGCAAGCAAGTTTCCACACCAGTTGAGATAGGATTTAGGTTCTCAATTGAGGATTCCAGTGATGCATTTGACACTTCTCTTTATCAGCAAGCTATGGGATGTCTTATATATGCATGCAGCACAAGGCCGGATACACAATATGCAGTTTCCCAGTTGAGTCAATCATGCATAGCCCTAGTACTAAGCATTGGCAAGTAGTGAAACTGTGTTTAGATATCCTAAAGGCACTTTGAGCTTAGGTCTCTTTTATGGAAGATATTCAACCATTATTGCATGCTTTTACAAATAGTGATTAGGTTGTTGTTATGATACTCGTGTGTCCACTAGTGGTAATTGCTTTTTCCTTGGAGACTCATGCATATCTTGGTTGAGTAAGAAGCAACCTATAGTGGTGACATCAAGTTGTGAAGCTAAGTACAGGGCAATTTTCATAGCTATAGTGGAGTGTATATGGTTGAGATGCCTATAGATGGGTCTTTGCATGGAGATTGATGCTGCTACACATATTCTCACTGATAATTATAGTGCATTGGGTATTCCACAAAACCCAGTGTTTCATGCACGGTCCAAACATATTGAGGTGCATTATCACTATGTGAGAGAGTACCTTCATGCAGGAGATATTGATTTGGTATATGTGCCTACACAAGATAATGTAGAAGACATATTCACCAAAGCTCTTCCACGAGAAAAAATTGAAGCTTTTTGCAAAGCTTTAGGCTTATTACCTTGTGGGGGCTGATATGTCACTCCCTGTATGTGTTCACATCATTTGCTCTAGGGGGTTTGTTACACTTATGTGTTCCTCAAGTAGCTTTGATGTGAACCTTTTGCATATACATGGGCACTTTTTACTCTAGTGTGTTGGAGTTAGATGTCTGCGGAAGCACGCGAGTAGCACAAGGAAGAAGAAGAAGCTTGGAGCACAACACACAATACTGAATGTATTACTAGAGAATGTACAAAGATAAGTAGCCCATTAGGGCAATAGCCGTATATACAAGCCGGGAAAAAAAAACCTCCTAAAGAGGGAAAAAAATGCCCTAGAGGTCCTAGTGTGTTCACACACATAACTACCTAAATATATAAACAAATCCCCCCTGAGAGTGATGCGGTGAACAAGGAGCTGGCACTCATGTATAAGGAAGTGTCAAGCTATGTGGAAATCACTCCACAAAAGGAAGTAAGCCCAAAGCTTTGTGGAAAGCTTCAAACTTCTCCCTAGGTAGAGCCTTCGTGAAAAGGTCTGCAATGTTCTCCTGCGTGGGCACATATGCCAAGATGATCTCCCTAGCAGAGAACCTCTCCCTGACATAGTGATAATGCACCTCAATGACTTAGTGCGAGCATGGAACACAGGGTTCCTCGCAACTGCCAATGCGCTCTGATTATTGGTAAAGATGGTGGTGGCAGAAGTCTGACCAACACCCAAATCAGCCATAAGGCGTCTGAGCCACACACACTCAACAGTCGCTGTGAAAGCTGCCCTATACTCAGCCTCACAACTGGAAGTGGCCACAGTAGGCTGCTTCTTGCTCAACCAAGATATACATGAGCTACTAAGCATAAAGCAAAAGCCACTAGTGGATACACGAGTGTCATAGCAACCAACCCAATCAAAGTCAGAAAAAGCATGCAAATTTGGCGGTAGTAATCCCCTTGGGATAAAACAACACAAGTAGCCGAGTACCACTCAAATAGCGAAAGATGCGCTTAACTGCCTGCCAATGCTTGACTCCTGGGCAATGCGTAAACCTGCTCATCTATGAGACAACAAACTGAATATCTGGCCAAGTAATGCATAAGTAAATCAAGCATCCAACAGCCTGCTGATAGAGAACAACATCAAATGCATCTCCAGCATCATGAAGACTCAAACATAAACCTGTCTCCATAGGAGTGGTAATAGGCTTACAGTCTTCAAGGCCAAAACGCTGCAATAATGTGTCAATATATTTCGTTTGACACAAAGCCACATATAAGGTGCTTTCAATTGGACTGTTCTCAAAACCATGTGCAATCAGATAGGCATGTATCTTCTAATACCAAGCACGTGGTGCTTGCTTTAAACCATATAATGCCTTCTTTAACCTGCACACCTGGTTTTCATGCCCTTTCTACACAAAGCCACGGGGCTGAAAAACATACACTTCTTCATGCAAGTCAGAAATGCAGTTTTAATGTCCAACATATGTACATTCCAACCATGATGGGCTGCAAGTGCAAAAATGCTCCGAACAGTAGTCATACGACATGTAGGTGCAAAGGTCTAATCAAAATCAATGCCTCTTTCTTGCGCATAACCCTTTGCAACAAGCCTAGCCTTATACCTGTCAACTGTACCATCAAGTTTATGCTTCAGATTGTATACCCACTTAGTGCCAATGGCCTTCTTGCCAGGAGGCAAGTCACATAAAGACCAAGTACCATTCTTCATTATTGCATCATATTCAGATTGCATAGCAGCCATCCAATTTTTCAAATTTTGTGCTTCATCAAACGAAACAGGCTCATTCTCATCACAGAGACTAGATGCAGCCATAGCATAGCAATCTGATGCAAAAGAGGCAAAATGAGAGCCTGAGCGAGTACGATATGACAAAGGTGCATCTAATTTGCTATCACGCAAAGTCTGCACCAGCCATTTTGGCATAGTTTTTGCTTGTTCAATATCAGCTCTCTCATCAACTAGTGCACCATGTAAATCTGCATCAGAAATGGAATGTTATGCATCCTCACATGAAACCTGCAAAGGCTGAGAAGTTGCCTCATTGGAACCAGCACTAGACTGTCCACTTGTAAAAAGAGGCAGCAACGTATCATACATGTCTTTGGAGCTAACAAATGTCTCCTTAGTACATGAAAGCAATGACTAAATAGCATCTTCCACAAAAACAACATCACAGCTAACGAGAATGCGTTTACTCTATGGATGATACAGACGATTGCCTTTACTTTCAGAACTGTACCTAACAAAAATACATTTTACTGCTTTATCATCCAATTTTTTGTGATGTTGTTTAGGCACTAATGCATATGCCAAACAACAAAAAACACGAAGATGAGCAAGTGATGGCTTGCGGTCATGCAAAGCCTCATATGGAGTGATACAGTGCAGCGCTTTAGTGGGACACCTGTTCAGTACATATGTTGCACACATGACAGCCTCACGCCAGAAACTATGTGGTAAAGCCTGACTCTTGACCATACACCTCCCCATCTCCATGAGTGACCTGTTCTTTTGTTCAGCAACTCCATTTTGTTGAGGTGTATACGGCACTGTACATTGGTGTTTTATCCCACGTTCAGCCAGAAATGCATTAAAATCAAAAGACATATATTCCCCCCCTCGATCAGAATGGAGGGTGCCCATTTTACATGCTAACAGATTTTCAGCCAAAACCAGAAACTGTTTGAAGCACGTGAATACTTCGGACTTTGCCTTCAATGGATATACCCATGCATGCCTGGAAAAATCATCGATGAAAGTCACGAAGTAAAGATAATTCCCAAAAGAAGGTGTCTGCATAGGACCATAGACATCAGTATGTACAAGCTTCAATTTCTGAGTAGCCCAAATTGAACCATCTTTTGGAAAGGATGAACGCTGCATTTTGCCCAAAATACAGCCTTCACAAACATGTTTTCCAGGTGCCTCAAGTTTGGGCAAAGAGGACACCATTTCAGATTTCTGTAGGCGTAGCAAACTAGCAAAATTCAGATGACCAAAGCATGCATGCCAAAGCTTTGCATCTGACATAGCCTGAGAATCATTTACTGCACATGCCAAATCATTTACAAATCTTTCATAGTCTATGAGCTTATACAGCCCACGACATAAAATGCCAGGAGCAATAATCACATCGCCATTTGACAAATCATGAATTGTACACCTGTCATCAACAAATTTCACAACCAAACCAATCTTGGCTAATGTAGAAACTGATAACATGTTCTTCTTGATCCCTGGCACAAATAAAGCATCTGACAAAGCGAAAGAACTACCATCAGCAGTAGTCAAAATGATCTTACCAACTCCCATAACAGGATAAGAGGAGTTGTTGGCGCATGTAACAGTATTCCCTATAGGGGAAGGCTCGAGTGAAGAGAAGAAACTACGCTGCGAGGTAATATGTTTGGTCGCCCCACTATCAAAATACCAAACATCTGCAGACATGCACTGCTCATGAGAAGATGGGTCAAAACTACAGACAGTAGTAAATGCCCATTCTTCTTCCTGCACAAGATTAGGAGACTCTGTTTTTGGTGTAGAGGCCTCTGCAACAACCATTCCAGCCTCTTTCTTCTTTGCCTCTTTAGCAGCCAGTTTTGGACAGTTCTTTATGATATGATCATTGCCTTTACAGTACTTACAAAACAATTTCTGTTTTTCTGATTTCTTCTTATCTTTATCTTCCTTCTTCGAATATGCAGAATTAGCAGATTTCTGCTTACTAGTTGAAGAGCTCCATTTTCCTTTGCCCTTCTGACTAGCCAGGAAAGCTTGATCTGCAACTCGCATAATGGACCTGTTTTGCCTAGATTGATCTTCCTGCAACAGAACAGAGACTAACTCCTCAAATGATAAGGCATTTGGATTGCCTTTCATCATCAACCGAAGAGTAGAAGCAAAACTCTGATATGAATCAGGAAGACCATTCAAAATGGTCTGAACAAGTGGGCTATCTGGTATAAGCTCATCAATAGAAATCAACTGTTCCTTCAAATCTTTGATCTTCGTTAGGAAACTATCCATAGAATCACCTTCATTCATGTGCTCACTCTCCAACTGTTTTCGGAGGTAAGCAACACGAGCCTCATTCCTAGCTTGGTACAATGTGTTGTGTATCCCAAGCATCCTTAGTTGTTTTGCAAGAGCAAATGTGAGGAATAATGGCACGTTTGACAGACAAAGCTATCAATGCATGTGCTTGGGCATCTCTGCCACCAAACGAATCTGCTCTACAGTAGGTGCAGCAGAAACCGCAACACGAACAGGAATATGCAGAATATCATCATCTTCGACACCTTCTACATTAGCTTCAACACCTGCAATTGTAACAATTACAGGTGTGATAGGACGTTTTTTGATACCCTGTACAATGTTCCATATTCCTTTTGCAACCAATACATGTCGCATCATATAAGCCCATAACGAGTAGTTGGTACCATCCAACTTATCCTCAACAACCAAGATACGGAATACATCACTGCTTTCAGCCATGGCCGGTGACTAAAATACCTTGATGCAGAAAATTGATTGTATCTCAAAAAGTTGAACAGAATTGCCTAGACAAATTCCACTAGACCTGTAGCAGACTTTGAGATGCTTATATTGACGAACAAAAACTAGTATATACCTTTGGCACAAAAAGACGAAATAGCCTGCACAAGCACTATGATAGTGCATTTAGAGGTCGGAACGAGCTCAGATCATGATTTTGGCACCATAGAGCAAAGCAGTTTTGATCTCGGAAACACGCTGAGTATGCTCACCAAAATTCGTGCGATTTTGAGACTGCAAACGGAGGAGTGTCGACGACACCCTAGATGAAGCGATGACCTGCTCTTATACCAATTATTGGAGTTAGACATCTGCGGAAGCACGCGAGAAGCACAAGGAAGAAGAAGAAGCTTGGAACACAACACACAATATAGAATGTATTACTAGAGAATGTACAAAGATAAGTAGCCCATTAGGGCAATAGGCGTATATACAAGCCGAGGAAAAAAACCTCCTAAAGAGGGAAAAAAATGCCCCGGAGGTCCTAGTGTGTTCACACACATCACTACCTAAATATATCAACATAGTGTTGGCTAGAGGCTTTTTAGTCATCATTATTATTCAACTCTTACTTTAGTTTAGTGTTGTACTTAGTGATATTATTCAACTCTTACTTTAGTTTAGTCATCATCAATAGAGAGAGCTATTCCACCATCCATCTTCTCCATGTGTCTTGCTACATTTGTGCTACTTGTGTGTGCTTCTCATGTGTCTCTCGCACTTCTACACACACCCAATAGGAGGCACATACAAATCCTCTACAATAAGAAAACTACAACCAACACTAGTGATAGTGGAGGGAGCAATCATATAGCAATTACCCTTATGGGTTTGACACCTCATTAGTAACTAAACATTCTATTTACATAGCACAGGACATAAATTAAGAGGAGCCATCATCCTTTGAAGAGGCTAAAGCAAAATTAGAATGGAAGCATGCAATGAAGGAAGAGATTGAAGCACTTGAGGAAAATAACACTTGGGATTTGGTACCCAAGAATTCATCCATGAAGGTAATAGGCTCAAGGTGGGTCTATAAACTCAAGAAGAATTCTGATGGTTCCATTAACAGGTGTAAGGCAAATCTTGGAGCAAAAGGCTTTGCACAAACTCAAGGAATTGATTATGAGGAGACCTTCTCTCCTGTGGCAAAGATGTCTACTATTAGGGTTTTTCTTAGTATTGCCTCTTCCAAGAATTGGAAGATACTTCAACTAAATGTAAAGAATGCATTCTTGAATGGTTGGATAACAGAAGAGGTATATATGGCACAACCACCTGGTTTTGAGAATCAAGTTTATCATGATTATGTGTGTAAACTTAAAAAAGCATTGTATGGTCTCAAGCAAGCTCCAAGAGCTTGGAATTTCAGGCTTGTTTCATTCTTGCAGGACAAAGGCTTTCAACCAAGCAAGGCAGATCCTTCACTCTTTATCAAAAAGAGTAATTATGAGGTCATCTACTTATGTGTATATGTAGATTATATTATATTGACAGGGAATGATGCAGATGGTATGAAGAAGATGAAAGATAAGATGAGAGAAGAATTCAAGATAAGTGATTTAGGATCACTTACCTACTTCCTAGGTTTGGAAGTTGTCTACAAAGATCATGGTTTATTTCTCACTCAAAGGAAGTATATCAAGGATATGTTAGCAAAATTCAAGATGGAGGATTGGAAAATTGTAGGTACTCCAATGGAGGTCAACCATAAATTGAGCCCACATTAAGGTGAACTCATAGAGGACATCACATCATATCAAAGCCTTGTGGGTAGTCTCAACTATGCCACATTGACAAAGGTAGATATATGCTCTAGTGTGAGTGTACTAAGTCAATTCATGCACACACCAAGGAAACCACACATGGATGTTGCTAAGAGGATACTCAAATATCTCAAAGGAATCATAAATGAAGGACTTTATTATCCTTATGTATTTGATTTAGGGTTGAAGCTATTTCTTGATGCAGATTAGGCTGGCTCCAAGGAAGATAGAAGGAGCACTTCAGGTTATCTTCCCTTTGCAGGTTCAAAGATTATTTCATGGTCATCCAAGAAGCAACCCACAGTTGCTCTCTCTTCTACTGAAGCTTAATACAGAGGTCTTGCCATAGCTACACAAGAAGCTATGTGGATGAAGACATTATTCAAAGATCTTGGATTGGAGTTTGGAACTCCAACTATTTTTGGTGACAATATGAGGTCTATTCACTTAGCTGCTAATCCAATTTTTCATGCAAGGAATAAACATATTGAAGTTCATTATCACTATGTAAGAGAGAAGATTGTGAGCAAGGAAATTCAAATATAATATGTATCCACTCATCAACAATGTGCATATATTCTAACCAAAGCATTGGATGGTACAAAGCTTTGCAAATTCAAAGCCATGATTGGTTTGCAGTTAATCTTGGAAGATTGAAGACCTCAAGGATACTTGGCTTGAGGGGGAGCTGTTGGAGCAAGTCTATGACAAGCCTAAGTACTGGCTTGAGTCCCACAAATTCAAAGAAGAAGCCTTAAAATGAAGACAATGTAAAGTTCACTTGTGAACTACCTCTTGTAACTTTTGAAGACTTTACTTAATGTAAAAGTGAAAGAATCTTAAGTGGTTGAATCCACTTGATCAAAACGGGAAAGAGGAGCCACAAATTCATGATTTGTGGTAGACAGAGAATCAAATCAATCACTAATTGATTGCAGAGTGATTGAGGGAAGTTAGTCTCCCAAGCTCAACTATAAATAGATGGTAGCTTTAGTCGTGGTTAGAGAGACCCAATGTTGTATTTTGACGGTCGACCATGCCCTTCAATTTTGAAGGGTATGTATAGGTCATACCTGTATTTGCTGATTTTAAAGGTCGTATAAAATTTTTAACCTTATTTTATGGTAAAAGATGACCAAAACGGGCAATACGGTCGTAAAAAATCAACACTGGAGAGACCTCAGAGAAGACCTCGACGAGCTGAGCTTTATGCCATATCAAGGTGTGATTCTAAGGCACACATATGTATCAGTAAGTCCATTGTATTGTACAATCAATATACTTTCATTTTCATGATCATTTGAGTTCATATTTCCATGTTCTTGTGAAGTGTACTACTCACTTCCATATCTCTCAGTTTTCTCAGTCAGATTACAGAGATGGTTTCTCTGAGCTTGGTGCAATGTTCAGTTGAAGTCAACCCTATCTGTTCATTTTGACTTCTCTGTCAGGTACTCGACTTTTTTACTCATCTTGTCAGAGTTGTTTCTCAGCGTGTACTACCCAAATTCAATTATTTAAAGCTTGTTGGATTCAGCATATGGTCTAGTATAAGAATACAAATTTTTCATAATCATTGGATTCTTAAATTGTGGGTTATGTTCATTTTTCTGCTCACTGGTCTCATTACTGTAGCATCCCGTGAAAATCGGGATGATGTCATCACTTGTTAAACACCATTCACAGTGTGTGGTTCATTATTTTTTATGCGATTACTCTTGAAAGTTAGCTCTTTAAGTTAACTAGACTTCCCCAAAAGGAATTAAGCTAATTACTGTTGTGCTCAGAGAACTATGCAAAACACTGGACAGGTGTATGAACCAAAATAGCAAGTTCTTCACCTCTGAGCTAACTCCAACTTATCTGTTTTGATCTATCTTTTTGAGAGTGATCTTCCAAGGTACATAGGGTGTCTAATACATCCATTGGCAATCTAAAAGGGCCCACCACATCCTGGAGTTCATTTGGCTGGTGTAGATCAAGGATTTTGCAACACCTCTTCATCTTCAAACACATACCTATCCATCTCTTCACATGTATCTATATTATTTGTGGGTTAAAAACCAACGCAAGATACCTTGGATCCTATATAATAACATTGAATATATAGATTATCCAATCCCCATTTGTAATTCTAGGGATTCAATGTGTAATAAGACAAATGTATGGATGAATCCCTAAAAATAATCACATAACCTGGTGATCTTATGGATAACAAAGCGTTATGTATAGAAGAACGCTTAGGGTTCGGTATTCTCTTAACTTTACCCAAAGATCCTTTATATAATGGTGACTTATCTTTCAAGGATCTAAGTAGCCCTAAAAAAGAGTTCAACAACAACTCCCTCATATGCTTCAAATGAGGTAGAGTTTCCCCAAGTTGAGCATATGGATAAAGGCTAAAAATAAGCTTGTGTGATGTATAACTTCTCATCTTAGGAATGTGAAACAAATTTAGGTGGTGAAAACGTTATTAAGAATCCAACCCAACTATACTATAATTTGGGTACCTAAGGCTTCTCTTTCAAAAACCATTCTTTCAAGAAGAGAATTCTTGTAAACCTTGCTCTAATTTAATGTTGACTAACAAAAAATCCATGGAAACAAGGATCAAGATCAACAAAACCTTATCTAAAGATTTATCTAGATTTTTTTTTTTTTAGGTCCATGAACAATAAAGATAAAAATCTATTGGGTGTCTTGAATTCAAGCCTCTTTGAGAAACATCCATGGTTCCAAGCCCAACCTTGCGCAATGCACAACATAGATGTGTATCACATTTCAAGTATGCATGAGACTAGCACCTCATCTAAAAGCCATGCATTAAACATTCCAAGTTTAACACCCATTCTCAAAGATGGAACATGTACTATAATCCTATAAATTGCAAAAAAATCACTTTCATTTTAATTTCCCTTTACAGTTTGGTGAGGAATGGGATTATCCCTTACAATTAATGATGAAAAATAGAAGATTTCAGTGTGTCTTATTTCGAAGAAAGTCTCATTACCACCTCATCCTAGAGAACCTTTCTCAAAAGCCTTTTCCTTGCACCATTTTATTTTAATGCATTTTTCAAGTATGCATGTGTTATGGTGGGGGAGCGATATCAATAATTGAAGGTTGGGGATAAAAGCTCAATTTATTCTTTTGAAGAAACATTACTATGCATTGATACTCTAGACTCGAAGTTCATCATTGAAAGGAGGCTTCAATGGCCTTCTCATAAATTCTTCTATATAGGACCTTATTTCAAGAAAGGTCAATGATAAAGTTAGCTCTCATGTGAAGGCTTGCCTAAAAAAATATAATTAGTTTGAAGCCCTATTTAGTTTAAAACATTCTTATTTTTCTTAGGCTTATGTAAAACTTAATGATCCGTCGGGGTCATGCCAACTTACCAAGTTCCGACTTACCAAGTTCTAGAAATCAAACTACAGGAGCTTTTAGAATCTCGTGTTCTTTTCATTCCAAGTTCCAAGTCGTGAACTTGTGAGGAAAAGCAGGTACTACGAAGAAGGAACATACTACTGAACATTTGCATATTCAACAGTGGGCAGTGTCGACTCTCGACTCTCGACTGTTAGAACTTAGAGGAATCAGCTTCGAGCTCACCAAATTGCCAATGTTGGATACTCGGAACTGGTGAGGAGAAATCTATTTTCATTAACTTTCTTCATAATTAAGAACTCAGAACTAGTCAGTATAAAAAGGGAGAAGTACTATGTATAGCCAGTTGTTGTGCACTGTTCGGCTGGTCTGATGAACGTAAGTTCTAGGTGGTCAATCTTCCAATTGTTGTATGTTCTGCTTGGTAGCACTGTATGGTCATGTATCGCCAAGGTTGGACAACACTTTGGTGGGTATGGTTAAGCACGTCGTGTATGTTCATCTAACGTTTTGCATATTTGTTGCAGGTGTTTGCAGTGGGTCGTCCTCCGACATGAACCGAGGAGGATTATGGATATCATCATGGATTGATTGCACTGTTGGAGGACTTGACGGGATGCAATACAGTCATTTCATTGGAGCTTCTATGATGACGTTAGATTATAAACTTGGTTTGGTGTTTTTAGTCGTCGTTTGTAAATATTATGTCAATTTGTCTCATTTCATGAATGTGCTCTATTGTAGGACTGCAGATATAGATAATTTTATCCCTTTGGGCATGTGTATGGCACTGGTGTGCCATATTTTTGTATTTAACTCATATATGAAAGTGGTGCACCAGAATTTTGTATTTGGTTCTTATATAGCAATGCTTTGCCACATTTTGTATTTGGTTCATATATGGGAGTGGTTTGCCACACTTTTGTACATGGTTCATTTATGGAATATATGTCTCTTTTGTACATCTCTTTTGTACATGGTTCATGGTTCATTCTTCTCATCTCTTTTGTGTCCGACAGTGTTTTGCTTTATCAAATCATGTTTTGGTTGCCAATCATCTAAACACTAGATCGGAAACCACTAGAGTACATATCATATGTACTCAGTATTTTTTTTTTTTTGGGCAGAGTGTATTATCTTTTGCTACACAACAACATGGTAATGTTGTTGCAGCAAGAGAAAACACACTCTTTCCAAAAAAAAATTTGCTAGTATAGACGCCGGTATGAGCGTCGGTATGCCCAGGCGCATACCAACACTCATACTGGCACTTTTGCCCAAGGGATTACCGACTCTTATACCGATGCCTATACTGATGCTTATACGGACGCTTTGGTATTGATGCCTATGTCGAAGCTTACACCTACGTCGGGGCAAAATGGCGCTCGTGTATTTGCGTCAGTAGAAGCCCCGATATACCCCTCATATGTTGTAGTGTGAGTTCAAATATCTTCCCAAAATATTCTCTCTTCTTAATTTTTCCCATTCCAAAAAAGCCTCATATTTTACAATTTCCAAAGTGTTTTATGTATGTGCATAGCATCCAAAATTGGATATCCACCTACTAAACGCTCGTTAACTTTTTTCCTTGCTACCATACTACATTATCTTTGTATACAATGGCCAAAATATATCAATCTCTCCTCTCTCTCTTCCTTGTTTGATAGATGCACACCTAGAAGGTGCACTAACTAAAGCAAAAATCTCTATGTATCGAGCTTGGATGCCCTCCTCTAACTCTTTACATCACCCCATCACTCTCCTTTGAATTTATCCTCCCTATAATAATACTCAAAGTAGCTCCCTTCCCATTGTGTCGCCCCAACACTAGGCCTCAAATTCACCCCTTCCATTCACCTCAATGGCAGCCACATTTTCCTTCTCAAATGTTTCAATGACTTGCATAGAATGGGCCAAAAAAATTGCTTGAATCCCCCTTCCCCCATGCACCTAGTACAGTCCTCCATGGGAAGCTCCTATTTTTGTCTTTGTCGAGAGCTTCATCTCCATTAATCAGAGATGGTGACACCACAGTTGTGGTTGAGAGTCTCTACCAATTTCATCCATTTGCTACACTCTTGCTAGAGTGGAGATAGATTTTTATGGTGCTAAAAGTTTATCTCACTATACATTGATCTTCATGGAGTTTCTTGAACACTAAGACTCAAAGATACTCCGCCTTTCGGAATACAAATGCTTGGACTTCCCTAAATGTTTGGGAATGACTTGGCTGACGAGCCCATTATGCTCAATCCATTAAGCAAAGACTGAGCAGAATATCTCTTCAAAAGATCCAATCGTAGTATCTTCTTTAAGAACTTGTGCAAGACCGGAGACTTCAAGGTCGAACTTCTTTTCATGAGAGGGGCTCTATGAGTACGTAGAGCTCTATGTGGATGTGAAAGCGTAGAAGGCTAAAGGGTGAGGAACTTAGCACAGAATTCAATAACGGAGGTCACTTGAGAAGCCTCAAAGTGAGAGCAGAGATGAGCTTTAGGAGAATTATGGATATTGTTTTCTTCAAAAAATATTATTCAAGGCCTTGTTTTTATAAACATAGGGAAATAGATTTTTCTTTTTGGTTTAAATTGGCCATTGGGCTGAAATTCTCCCTTATAATTTTTTCTCTACCAAGATCACATTCTCATCATCGACATTTGAATACATTACATACATGATTTGAAAAGAAAATATGTTAGACTTCTATCTTACATGGACAATAGGTTTTTAGTTCCATGTAATGTAATTCAAAATCCTATTCTCAAGGATGCATTACTATCAGCAGGAAGAAAAGGATTTAATATGCCTAATTATAACAAAACACGAGAATATATTGAACAACTCAAAAAATATATTGAAAGTATTTAATGGCTATTTATCCCAAGGGATCAATGCTTTTAGAAGCAATTGATACATTCCTTAAGAAGAAAAATTCAAATTATCTCAAAAAAAATTATGAGCATGCAATATCTCATATAGCTAATACCATAGACAATGCTTCATATTATAGCGGTGTAGGATTAATCATAAAGAGAATTATACATTGTTGGCATCATACATGCGAAGAAGCAAGTACAGACATACATGCAGATCTAGCACTGAGGCATCCCATCATTTTTTTTTTCAGTCCTGACATCATTTTAAAAGTGATTCTCATCACTAACAACCATTGTAAATACCGTTTCATCTTTTTGTAGCTCCATTTTGTGCAAGTCGAGGAGTCCTTGAGCTTGGGGAGCCTTAGAAGTAGTTGTGTGCCAATTTTCATATTTTTTGGATCTTGTTTGAGCCCTCAAATAAGCCCTGGAACCTAATTTTTAACTAGGCCGGACACTAGGTCTAGACAGGGCCAAAGCTAGTCAAAAAACTATAAATAGAGCTAGAGAGCTCATTTTTGGGGCTAGCTTCTTGTAGTTTTGATATTGTATGAGAACTTGGTTGCAATAGAAGTGATTCCATTGTCTTACTCTCTCTGTTCTTGCTGTGTGTGTGCGTGTGTGTGTATGTGTGTGCATGTTTGTGTGCTTCTCACTCACACATTTGTGCCTTCACTTGCTCGAGGTCTTCATACCATCCTCATGTCTTCCCGGATTGACATTAAAGGAGGTGCTACTCATCACTGAGCTACACCAAATTTTGGCGCCGTTGCCAGGGATTCGAGCTTTGAGGACGAGCGTGTGATGGTAAGACGTAGAGAGGACACGTTGGAATGGTAAGTAGTAGGTAATTTTCTTGTTTTTTCTCTATCTCCATCTCCATCTCCATCTCCTTCTCCATCTCCATCTCCTTCTCCACTTCATATTCCCTCTTCCTTGTCATTCTCCTCATTTGCTTTGTGCGAGTTTGAGAGAGAGCGAGAGTGCATTGTTGTTTTATGTGTTTGTGCATGTTTCTTGCAGGTTTCAACATCATCACCATCTCCAACAAGCTCAGTAGGTACAAAATCTTTCTATGCAAGCCCCGAGGCATCGAGCTCGAGCTATCGCGACACACCAAAAAGTTGACCCAATCACGATTCTGAGTGCACCACGACACAATGCAACTTGAGAGCTCTTAGGATCACTAGCCTGATCAGCAAAATTCACCATATCTCGACCTGTTGGACACTCCCAAGTATCGCGACACTCCCAAGTATCACGACACTTCTACCTATCGCGACACACTGACCTATCGTGACACTTCCACCTATCGTGACACTCCCAAGTATCGCCACACTTCCACCTATCGCGACACTCCCAAGTATCGCGACACTTCCACCTATCACGACACACTAACCTATCACGACACTTCAACCTATCGCGACACTCCCAAGTATCGCGACACACCCAAGTATCGCGACACTTCGACCTATCGCGGCACTTCCACCTATCGCGACACACCCAAGTATCACGACACTTCCACCTATCGCGACACTCCCAAGTATCGCGACACTTCGACCTATCGCGACACACTGACCTATCGCGACACTTCCACCTATCACGACACTCCCAAGTATCACGACACTTCGACCTATCGCGACACTTCCACCTATCGTGACACTTCCACCTATCGTGACACTTCCACCTATCGCAACACACCGACCCGACCTATCGCGATACACCGGCTTAACGCATGAATTTTTAGGGTGAATTAATTGATTGAATTGAGGTACTTTTGGGCTTAATTTTGGACACATTGGGATGATGTTAGAGCCTTAGAAGTGGGCAAAATACCTAAAACCAGGAAGGAATTTCCTGAACCTTGAGAGCCTTTAGGTGGGATTAGGTGGTCATAAGATTAATTGATTGAATTGAGGTACTTTTGGGCTTAATTTTGGACACATTGGGATGATGTTAGAGCCTTAGCAGTGGGCAAAATACCTAAAACCAGGAAGGAATTTCCTGAACCTTGAGAGCCTTTAGGTGGGATTAGGTGGTCATAAGATTTTGGGGGTACAGTGAGTTACTCCAAGGGGGGCTTGTAATTGCTGATGTGTGTCTTTCAATCCATTGTGGTAAAGGAAATATATTAACTTGTGAACTTTTGCAGGAACATTGTGTGTAAGCAAGGCATCCAAAGCAAGCTAGCAAGGGTGAGTACCAAGCTTGGGAGAAGGCTACCTGGGCTTGTGTAGCAGTCTGGTCAACAAGTGACTTAAGGTTGGAAGTTCTCTCAACCCTCCTTCATCAATTCTAGCTTAGGCTAAGTGCGACCTAGGTGTGGTAATTAAGTAGGGCAACATCAGGCACGAATCAAGTCCAAGAGAACTGATCAACTAAGTGCAAGCATTAAGTAGGTTTTAAGTGCGAAAACCCTAAGGGACAAAAGCAAACTTGAATCGATCACTTATCAAGTGTCAAATTCACTTAAGTACTCCTGACGACGTGATATCAGACAAGATCATAAACACAATATTCAACTAAAAAGAACAAAGAGATTGGTGCAAATTAACCTGCAACGAGAGTGTACTTGGGACCAAGGGGGTAGATAAACCAAGCATATGAACCTTAGGTTAGGCAGACACTTAGGCCGAGACAGACAAAGCCTCATATCTTCTGAAGCTAGTGTCAATCACACTGCTAGGTCTTGGGCCCAGTAGTTGAATGATTACCCATACACTCCTCGATCAGAAACAAGTGATTTTAAGATGTCCTATAACATGGAGAGACCAATAGGCAGTATAGGGGTGGCCTACCTAGAAAAGCCAGAAGGACCTTACAAGACTCAATTGGAATACATCAGGATTAATCGTCTAGGTGCTCGCATTTATTAAGATGGCCTGAGAAGATCTCTGGTCCAGATTAAGAACCCCGATCAACCCCATGGACTAGAACACTTGGTAGTCAAGTTCGAGAATGGAGCTTACCTAGATAAAGAAGGGACTATTTATGTAGTCACCACTCTTCCAGATAGAACAGACAAGTTCGGGAATGTGATCACAAAAACCGACATGGGTGATATAGAGCAAGGGAATTTAGAGAGAGAGCCTAGGACTCCCCGTGGTAAATCAGTCTTGACCAGGATCATGACTCTAGAGTGGATCCCTCGGGATAATAAAAGCATAGATTTGCTTTTAAATCGAGAAAGCGATGAGGATTTTTGGAGATATAAGCCTGCCCTGCCTCACGAAGTAGGTGCTCTCACAATCTATGAGTATAAAGACCCTGATAGCCCAGGCAAAGTAACCTACCTAGACAATACATCAGAAAGGATCTTTGTGGTCACTAAGCATGGCAGATATGCCTACACATGGAAGGGTGAGTTTGTTTTTCCCCAAACTCAGTCCAATGTGTCCTACAGCCACCAAGAAGCTGGGACCTCCAAGCTCATGGAGCTCAAAGGGATAGAAGTAGAGACAGACCTGAGGTAAGCTTTGCCAACCCCCTGGGAAGAGAAAGGATGAGAACAGAGATGGATAGAGAAGAAACCGAGAGACCTAGAGCCCCGAGGAACCAAAGAAATGCTGACGATTTCCCTTTGCCAAGGCCGAGAGAACACACTAGGACCCTCAGGCCAACTCAGTTGGTGAAGTCCATGAAGAATTATTTCGATGGCACAGGAGACCCGTATGATCATGTAACTGAATTTAGACAAGTCTTGAGAGCTAAACAAGTGGAGGACCTATTCACGCAATACAATGCTTTTGGTCTAACCCTTAGGAACACTGCCCTTACATGGTTTCAACCCTTGAATGAGAGGCAGTGAAGAAATATAGACCAGCTTTTAGAGGCATTCATCACGGAGTTTTCTAAGAGTGGCATAAGGCATAACACTTCCTCACTAATTCATAGCTTCAAGCAAACACCACACGAGACTGTTAGGCTTGTAGGAAGACGGTTTAGGCAATACCTAGAGAGGTGCCCAATGCCTGAGTTACCCACACCAGCCAAGCAAGTGGCTCTGCTCTTAGATGGATTGTTGATCACCAAGCTCAGGTCATATGTGTATTTGAAGGACCCCAGAACTATAGAAGAATGCGTGCGCATGTGCATAGACATTGAGGATAATCTAGGCGAGGAGTTGGAGCTATCAAAAATCTACAAGGATTCGGATAGCTCTAGTAGCCTTATGTCGGGTCAATCCACATCCATTGAAGAACTTGCAGAGAAGGTAGCTCAAAAACTAGGTGTCTGTAACAAACAAATCCCTAGATTTGCCCCAGTGAGGAGATGTTATACTTGTGGTGGTGACCATATGGCGAATGTATGTCCCATTATGGCTCAACCCCAAGTGAATCCTAATAGCCAGTATTGCACCATAGAACGGAGGTACACCAATCACACCGCGCAAGATTGCCCATACAATAAGCAAGCAGTTAGGCAAACGTACCCACAACCATACCCGCAACAAGGAAGATACCAGAACCAGTACCCACCTCAACAATATGGTAGACCACAGCAACCCTATCAAACCCAACAAGGGCCTCAACCCGTGTTAGTGCAACAACCCCCTACTCCAACCAATGTGATTCCGGTAAAGTACACAGCTGCAGAAGAGAATCTGAACAGAGCCATAGTCCCTGTCACACCATTGCTATCAGACAATGATCCAAGTGACCATAGTTTTGACTCCACACATATTGACAGCCCACAGGCTTACTACATGAAGTCACCCGAGCATAACGAGTCATACTATTATGAGGATCCAAGTGAAAATAGTGGGGAGCCTGAGTATGCTAATTTCATGTACACAAACCCCAACTCTAGACCTCAACCTAGGCAAGTGCGACCCCCCACTTCCTAGAGGACCATGCTAGCGATGTCAGGGAGAGCACCTCATTCGGGATTGCTTGATGCCTGCTCCCACACAACCCCAATTTGTAACCATTCAAGGCTTTTGTCAAGATTGCGAAAAGGAGCACCTCTTATGAGACTGCCCAAAGAATCCACAGTGAAGTCCCTCCTCCCATTGAACTAGTGGATGACGCACATGATCAATTCCCACATGACATCCCATCTATTTATGAAGAGCAAGAGAGTGCCCAATCTCATGAGAGATTAGATTTTGAGTCCAATTCATTGCAAGAGTTACCACATTTCACAGGCCCATGGGAAACTAAGTCAACATGCATGAGAGCGCCCACGGTCATGATAAGAAATGAAGATTCGATCATACCTAGGAATACAGAGGTAGTAAAGAACACTAAAGTGCAGTGCAACCTCACTTTAGAAGAGCTACTCAAAGTTAAGCCAGAAGTGTGGAAACACGTAGCCAAACAAGTGCCAGACGTCGCGAAATCGCGTTCCACGGTAGGATCTCATAGAACAGTGCCAGAAATACCATTGGATAAGATAGGAGACATGAGTGAAGGAGAAGAAGGAAATACCTAACTCCCAGTTACCCATCAGGGATACACAACCAAGGCAATTCTAGACTCAGGTGCAGGAGTGGCAATTGCTACCACTTCCCTATGGAAGCGTTGGGGCAAGCCAGCACTCAGGCCGACGAGGATGAAATTGCAAATGGCAGATGGCCATATTGAGAGGCCCTTAGGATTGCTAGGAGGAATAACTCTCACTACATGTGGTGTGGAGTTTGAACATACGTTTGCTATATGTGACTTTAGCAAAAACCAGGGCTATGAGATGATTTTGGGGAGACCATTTATGCGACAGTTGCAAGTGGTACAAGACTGGGGAACCAATTCTTTGTATTTGCAACACTTAGGTGTTACAACCAAAGTCAATCTCAAGGACTACTCTCATAGAGATGTACCCCCCATCCAATGGAATCCCATCCATAGAGCGAAAGATGATACTGAGTCAATGCATTTTATAAGATCAGGATCATCATGGATGCATGAAGACACCCACTTATGGATGTGCAAGGTAGCAATAGAAGAAAAGAAGAGGGAAAAAGCCTGAGAGGTAGGTGCAAAAGGAACCCATAGATCAATTCAAGACCCAACCTATGCACCTGTACTGTTTCCTGACAAAGAATTTGAGCCTCACGGCTGGGCTGAAATTTTAGCAACAATGGATGTAGCCATCAACGAAGAACAATGGACACTCCACTGTGACGAGGATGGCTATGACATTTCAGTCTTCTCCATAGATCCAATCTTTGGAGACTCAATTTTAGAAGAATGCGAACCTAGCCCTGATGCATTTGAGGATGCAAGTGACCCCGATCTAGAGTCAATCATTATGGACCCACAATTTGGATCAGATGAAGAATACTTCTATGAAATAGAAGTTCACCCTCAGAGACATGAAGAGCTCATGAATGAGGTGAGATTAACCACACAAGTGAACACCAAGAATGAAGGCAAGAAGAGGAAGAAGAAAGAAGTCACACTAGAAGAGGAAGAATCTCTGTTTGAGGTCCCTGAAAATTTTAGGAAGTATGAAATAGACGATAGGAGAGTTATGGTGAGAATGCCTAAATGGGATGCTCAAGCAGGAGAGGCCTACCATAACAAGGAAACCACTAAGAAAATTGTTGTGGCCTTAGAAGAAGGAGAGGAAAGGTGCACGTACATAGGACATGACTTGACGGAAGAAGAAGAGCAAGAACTGGTAGCTTTGCTAAGAGAGTACAAAGATGTATTCGCTTGGAGCTACAAGGACCTAAAAGGTGTAGACCCCGACATATGCTCTCACACGATCCCTATGACCTCAAATGCCAAGCCCTCTAAACAAAAGCCATACACATAAAATGACAACTATGCTGCCAAGATCAAAGAGGAGATAGATCGCTTGGTTGAAGCTGGATTCATCTATGAAATTGAGAACATTGAATGGGTCTCACTCATTGTAGTGGTGCCCAAAAAGAATGGCAAATTATGTGTATGCATTAACTCGAAGAAGGTTAACGCAGCCACTATCAGAGATAGTTATCCGCTTCCTATCACTGAGCATCTATTAGAAAGGGTAGCAGGCAAGGAAGTGTACAGCTTCCTTGATGGATTCTCGGGCTACAATCAGGTAGCCATAGCTCTAGAAGATCAGCATAAGACGGCTTTTGCCACAGAGTGGGGCATATTTGCCTTTAGGGTAATGCCATTTGGACTTACCAATGCGCCTGCCACCTTTCACAAATTGATGTGTCATGTATTTAAAGAGTTCTTGAGGAAGAATTTGGAAGTCTATGTTGATGATCTTTGCGCACATTCCAACATTAGACAAACACATATATCGGAACTCAGACAAATCTTTGACAAATGTAGAGAATATCAAGTCTGCTTGAACCCAAAAAATTGTGTTTTCCTGGTCAGGCAAGGCAAGATCCTAGGACACATAGTGTCAAAGAATGGCATATCAACGAATGAGGAGAAAGTGAGAGCTATTGCAGAGCTACCTAGGCCAAGGAATGTCAAGGAGGTACAAGCCTTCATGGGGCATTGTGGTTACTACCACCGGTGCATTCACATGTATGCCGTCATTGCAAAGCCCCTGTATGCTCTTCTAACTAACTTTGAGTGGACTGAAGAATGTGGAAATTCTTTCAACGAGCTCAAAAGAAGATCGTGTTCTGCACCAATCTTGACTACACCAGATTGGATATAAGCCCTTCCATGTGCATGTGGATGCGTCCAATTATGCCATTGGATGTGTGCTTGCACAACCTACTGGTGAAGGTAATATGGATCTTCCAATTGCCTATGCTAGTAGACAGTTGAATGCAGCTGAACAAAACTATACCACTACTGAACGAGAAGGATTAGGTATGGTACATGCAGTTAAAAAGTTTAGACACTATTTGCTTGCAAATAAGTTTAAAATTTTTATTGATCATCAAGCACTGTTATACTTGGTAAACAAGCCATGCAATACAGGCAGATTAGTAAGATGGTTCCTCTTACTAATGGAATACGACTTTGAGGTAGTGGTGAGAAAGGGCAAGAATCATATGAGAGGAGATCATCTCTCAAGGCTCACATCGGGAGAGGCCCCACAAGGAGTATAAGACGAACTCCCTGATGCTTACCTCTTTAATTTGGAAGTTGTACCTCAGTGGGCTAAGCCATTAGTGTCAGTATTGACATACGAGCCTAACCACCCAATAATAAACACTCAAGATAGGGAGATAGTGAAAGCCCAAAAGTATCATATCATGGCAGGGAGTATGTACAAGCATACAGATCAAGGGATATTAGCTTGTTGTGTGGAAGAGGACGAGTACGCTAAATGGTTGCAATTAGCACATGTAGGTGCATTAGAGCAACACTACTCAAAACAACGAACCCTATAGACACTCAAGAGACTAGGAGTGCATTGGCCAACTATGGAAGTTGATGTCCATAGAATATGCAAAAAATGCCCAATCTATCATACTAAACCACCAGTGGAACATGCTACTCTCTATTGAATATCTTTAGTACCAGATTGGAGTGAACCATTAGTAGCCTTTCTGAGGACGAAAACATTCCCTCAAGGTATGAATTTGGCTAAACAAAGAAGCTTCGAACAAGAAGCTTTAGATTACGCACTCATTGGGGATAATTTATACAAACGTGGTAAAGATGGTTACCTAAGACTGTGTGTTCATGAGAGCGAGTACCTCAAGATATTAGAGACTGCTCACCAAGGTGTAGCAGGAGGACACTTTGGACCAGATCGGGTGATCAAAGCAATTTTATTTGCAGGTCTTTGGTGGCCAACCCTTCACATGGATGCACATACCTATGTGAAGAGGTGTGATGTTTGTCAGCGGACTCAGTATCCTATATGCAAGGATGAGATGCCATTGAAACCTATGATGGGTGGACATGCATTCTCTAAGTGGGGAATAGACTTTGTGGGTCCTATTAATACCCCAGCTAAGGGTTCACATGCTGAGTATATCATTGTGGCCACAGACTATCTAACCAAGTGGGTAGAAGTGAAAGCCACTACGAAGAATGATGCTCAAACAACAGCAAAGTTCCTATTTGAAAATGTGTTCACTAGATACGGACTACCTATAGAGTTAGTTAGTGATAGAGGGACTCACTTCTTAAATGAAGTCATTGAAAATCTTCTTCAAGAGTTCTTGGTGATACACAAGAAGTCTGCTCCCTATCATCCACAAGCTAATGGGCAGGCCGAAAGCACAAATAAGATTTTGTGCAATGTGCTCACCAAATTAGTGAATAATAAGCGCTCTGATTGGGACAAACAGCTACACCACGTTGTTTGGGCATATCGAGTTGCCTATAAAATGGTACTTCAAGCCACACCCTTTTAGATGGTGTTTGGCCAGAATGCGGTGCTACCATTGGATTTTTTGATACCTACATTGAAAGTAGCTCAAGAGCATGACTGGATAGGCCATGAACTCTCCTCTAGAATCTTTGATCTTGAACGTTTAGGTGAGACACGATTGAGAGCTGCAGCAGGAATCTATGCAGCCAAGAAGAGGCAAAAGGGGTATTTTGATACACATGCGAAGGAGAAAGGCTTGAAAGCAGGAGACCTAGTCCTAGTCTACACATTGAAGCAACATGCACGAAAATTAGAGAAAAGAGGTTATGGACCAATGATCATCAATAGGATCTCCACAAGTGGAGCAGTACAACTAGCCACTCTAGAAGGTGACATACTACCAAGTTACATAAGCGGATGCAGAGTCAAGTTATATCAAGACCCCCTAACTGAAGAAATGCTCAATTGACTCAATACGGCAAAGAAACGTAAGGAAGAGGAACAACGAATTCGAGAAGAAGCACAGGCCGAAGCTTTAGAATGCATTCGACGAATGAAATTGAGAAGGCAAGGTAGAGATCCACCCATGACTGACGCTCATGAAGCTCTAGGTTATCACATGGCCATGTGAGAGTCTTCAGGTAAACATTCCCATAGGATAGTCGATCGACAACCTTTCGTAACCCTAGAATTAGGACAATGAGAGAGTACAACAACTGTGAGAGCTTTAATTGATTCAGGTGCAGCCACTAGTGCAGTTCGACTTTCTTACTGCCAACAACTGCAATTGAAGGTACAACCTATAGAGGCATATCTGATAGGATTAAGAGGAGTTGAAACTCCTTGCATATGGGAGAGGTGGAACTTCCCCTCTACATTCAAGAGACCCTAATGTCAGCAAGGGTGCTAGTATGTGAAAACGAGGATCTTACCGAACCTCTTGTCTTGGGCCAAGACTGGATCTATGATCATTCAGTCAACCTCAACCTAAGAAGTGGACTTCTTCAGGCTTGGGTAGGCCAAAACCTCCTCACGATTAAATTAGAAAATCAATCACTCAGACCACTAGAAGAGGCACCGACTCCTGGTCCTTCCAGGAACCCACATATAGATAACAATGTTGTACTTGTCCAAAGTTCTATGGTGCAGAGGGTTGTCACTCTTACCGAAGGAACAGAAGTCAATGAGGAGTTCCCAGTTGTTCCAAAGAAGATTGGAGAAGGGCAGACTGAGCAACACACAACACTAAGGAGACCGATGATCAAGAAGCATGTGCACCAACTTGGGCAATATGAAGTACCTCGTGGCATGAAGTAGATCTGGATACGCAAAGGGGAAAAAACCACGGCTCCAGAGACAGGTTCTCAAAAAAGCATCAAGCGAGCCACACCATCAAGGACCAAAATGAAGGAGTTCCCTAGGCAACACCCTAGCTATACCATTTCTATTTGGGTCCCTAAGCGGTCAATGAAGACTAGCCCTAATGCTAGACGGATTTGGGTGCCCAAGGCCTGCTTACAAGCCCAAATAACTTCACCTCCAATCACTAGCGTAAATCAACACTCACAAGTACCCTTGGCAAATAACTCAAGGAAGATACCTACACCTCACACTGCTGCACCTTCAGTCGAACCTAGACACGTCTGGAAATGGGTGCCCAAAAGGTCCCAAATCCAGCACAATCTAGTTCATAAATCTTTACCTATCATTAGCTCTAAGAGCTACGAATCTTCTATCAAAGCTTGGAAACATAAACCGTGTATCAAACCCCCTGAGCCAATTTTGTAAAATCCATCCACTCTGATGTAGGTGCATTCTGAGTACATTGCATATCCAAAGCATGCATCTAGGATGACACTAACCACTAACCACCACTCACATCTATCACAAACACTTCACCTCTAACCACTAACCATATGGATTCTCATGTTAGTATTGTGGAGGGAACACCATTACATCCTGTTTCCTATGCCACACTAATGTGCCTTTCTTCTTCTAGCAGATAAGCATCAGAAGTCTCATGGCAGCAGCAGCAGGAACAAGCTCCCAGGCGGGCACGAGTACTCAAATGAATTGGGATACCATGCCTGTGGAGGCTCCACTGACTGCAAGGCCTGAAGATCTTTTGAATGTGAGAAGAATCCCCATCTCGGATCCACCAAGTGGCCTAACAGAAAGAGTCAAGGGGCATTCCCATTGGTTCAATGAGATGCCAGGCGATTTGGGGGATGCAGATCATATCTGGGAGTCCAAGTTGGAATTCGGAGGAGTTTGGTGGACCTTTCAGTTCTTCACACGAGAATTTGAAGCATTACAAAATGTAGCTTCTCTTCAAGATATCTGGCAGAAGGCGGGGTTATAGGATTATTTTAGTGCATCTCTGCCTAAACCTGATTTCCTTAGGTGCTATTACTTGATTGCCACTTTGAAAGCGACAGGAGACAAAGATCATTCAGGCACATTCTTGGTGCCCTCTTTATCAAACCAGGAGGAAATGAAAAAGTTTGAGTTGAATGTCACCTTAATCAGGGAGGCCCTTCAGATGTATGGCACTCATGTACCCTCCGATCGAGATCCTTTGATATCGGAGTCTGTGAAGAACAATAAACTCAAGAAATTGAAAGAAATGTGTGCTCTCACCCCGAACATTGCTATACCATTGCGAATGTGTCTTCAACATTTTGCATTTCCAGCGCAAGACCTATTCACACAGCCTCATAAGAAGATCTGGTATGGGTTATACCTAGCGGAGACTGGGAGCTTACCTATCAAAATGCCAGTGTGGATCCTTGACTAGTTATATGAAGCAGGCAAACGAGGCGTGAGAAAGCCTACTTTGAATGGTTGCTGTGCGATTACAAGAATTATCTACAGATGCCTTGCCTATGATGTGCCGATCGCACGGGCCCTTAAGTACTCACAGTTGGAATTCTTCCAGGGGAGGAAATCAGGAGTTCAACCCACTAAAAGAATGCTTGTAGCACTTTCACAGGTTCTAATTCCTCGCGAGGTTACAACAGAAGCCTCTTGTAGAGAAGAAGAACAAGTAGCCCCTTTCACGATCCACCTCTAAGGACCACAATCAAGGGGCGTGGTACAACCCACTCCATCAGCCCCTCCACTACCCTCGGATGCTGAGCTGGCATCCATGGCTACATTGGGAGAGGATACATCCTTCGACTTTGAGAGTTTTTTGCAAACAACACACTTATTTGATAGTGAATTCTTTTCTGACAATGACGGTCTAGGATCATCATCCCAGAGAGAACTACCACATAGCGTGACTTGAAGAGTACATTGGGAGGATGAGGCACAACACACTCAGGTGGGAGGCACACATGAACAAGAGGAGATGTAGAGAAATGAACCAGAGGAGAGTGAGGAGGAAGCCCCTGCCTACACTGCACAACTCAAACGACTCTACAAAACGATCAAGCAAGTGCAAAAAAGGCATAAGTTGTCAGAAGAGGCAAATAGAGCACTGGTGAACCAGATGCTGCAAGCGGAGAATGTAGATCCACATTTTGTAGAATCATTGAATCTTTTGGCAGATACCTGTGGAATCGTGGAAGCCATGAGGACCATGGTATATCGTAATACCCCTCAATATGACCAACGAAGGATCGATACATGACCGTGAAGGGGAAAGATGATCCAAATGAAAGTCTCTACCTCACTTCCGACCACCACTCCAGAAGATGTTCACATGGCCAACCCAACTAACAGTGATGAACCAGATGTAAATATACAGATACCATCTCCACCATCACCTCCCATCCAGCCCTCAGAACCCCTCACCACTAGCCTTCCTGAACAACCAGTATCCACCCACAGTGAACCCATACGACACACCACCATTTCTCCATCCTTCCCTTTACCTACATCCACCAGTTCCAACCAATTTTTCAAACCTCATATAGGTCATCCTGCCACCCATCAAACCATCATAGGTCACCCTTCTTTTCAACTAGCTCTTGGACACCCACATGTCCCTACCCAAACACTAACACACCCATTTCCCTTCACCACTACATTTCTGACTTACCAACCCCTACCCACTGTGCCCCTCTTAACCTCCTCAGAACCAACACAAACCACCTTGCCCCCCATTCTTGGCAAAACTTGTAAATATAGTTCAACAAATTGAAAACCATAATAGAAAGTCCCTTTCCCACCCCACCTCCCACACATTCACAGCCACCACTAACACACCACCCACCATTCCAATGTTCACGATTCACACTTCACACACAATCACATCCAATCCCATGGACATTCATCCACAGGACCACCTACCACCACTGTTGTTCCAACATCATCACAGTTCACTTCACTCACGTCACCATTTCCAATCACTGTAGGCACAACATCTACTTTTCCCTTCCCCATTTCCCGACCCCTTGCATCTTCCACCTCTACCCTTGCATCCACCTCATTTAGTCAGGCACTAGACACTATGTTCGAAGTGGCCGCCCAGCTTAAACAAGAATACATATTATTGGAAGAAAACAATAAGGAGCTGTGTACTCTGTCATCCCATCTCCAGGCACGTATCAATGCCTTGGAATTGAGTAATGCAGCATTACAACAAGAAGTTACCACCCTCCAATAATCGAATGCAGAGCTTGAAGCCAAGTATACAGAGACGGGTAAAGCTATGGAAGAACAACTCAAAGACCAGCTGGCCCACAATGCTAGACTACAAAGAAACATGGCCTTACTTCGCCGCCACTTAGCAGCTGCTCAAGAAGAGAACAGAAGACTACAGCAACAAAACCAGGAGAACTTAGAAGCAGCCATTGAAAACACCCCAGGGGCACCTATAGACCCTGCCAAATTCCAAGCTATTCCCTCAGACACATTCAGCAGGTGTTAGAAGATTATGCGACCCTCTTCGAAGCAGCATTTACTATAAAGGTTCAGAACAACGCAAATTGCAAACAATGGCTGAATTACCCCTCCATCGCACCCCCAACAGGCATGCCAACAGTAGCATACATGATGGCCACTATCAGACATTGGATGCCACGCCTTCACCCAATGCCAGATGTAGCGGCCTAGATGATGCTCAAAATCTTGGATATGATGCCAATTGTGCTCAAAACCTTCCGCAATGTATGTAACATTCAGCCTCCGATTCGAGGCTTCATAAACGGTAATTATGACTTACTTTATTATATGAGCACCACCCCAAGCATATGAGTTGCTTATGCATGGCACACAAGAATCAGATATCTCCCTGCTTGCTATAAGCAAACCTTTGATGATATGTTCACCACGGGGTTTTGGGAATCACACTCAGAAGTATTCACGCCATGCCCAACCCATCTGCTACAATTATTCGCGTGCGAAAAAACAATGCACTCAGAGCTCTACACTACGCCACAACCTGACGTGCCTGGAGCAGTCAGTTGGGATGCCCTTCAACGAGACCTGATCAGGGGACTATGGATCAAAGAACAAGAATTGGCAACCGACATCCTCCAGTACTACATTGATCAAACCGCGGAGCAAAGGTCTGTCAGAGACGAGAGACGCTAGGGGGGGGAGAGTGTTGGCATCGTACATGTGAAGAAGCAAGTACATACATACATGCAGATCTAGCACTGAGGCATTCCATCATTTTTTTTCCAGTCCTGACATCATTTTAAAAGTGATTCTCATCACTAACAACCATTGTAAATACCATTTCATCTTTTTGTAGCTCCATTTTGTGCAAGCCGAGGAGTCCTCGAGCTTGGGGAGCCTTAGAAGTAGTTGCCTGCCAATTTTCATATTTTTTAGATTTCGTTTGAGCCCTCAAATAAGCCATGGAACCTAATTTTTAACTAGGCTGGACACTAGGTCTGGACAGGGCCAAAGCTAGTCAAAAAACTATAAATAGAGCTAGAGAGCTCATTTTTGGGGCTAGCTTCTTGTAGTTTTGATCTTCTATGAGAACTTGGCTGCAATTGAAGTGATTCCATTGTCTTACTCTCTCTGTTCTTGCCGTGTGTGCACGTGTGTGTGTATGTGTGTGCATGTTTGTGTGCTTCTCACTCACACATTTGTGCCTTCACTTGCTCGAGATCTTCATAGCATCCTCATGTCTTCCCAGATTGACATTAAAGGAGGTGCTACTCATCACTGAGCTACATACATCCATTACATGGGTGCAATGTGCTTCTCATTTGTTGAACTTACTTCTAAAAGACATAGGTAGAATGTCTTTTATAAAACAAACTTTAATAGACGCAAAACATGTAGTTAAATTTATAAGAGAACATCACTTTTCTTATGCTCCTTTTTCATCAAGATATGCACTCCATATTTTTTATGCCACATGATTTGCAACAGAGTACATTGTTTTGAGTGGATATTGGATGTCAGAGTAGCACTTGTGGAAACAAGATGGGAGGCATGGATGGACAAATATCCATTTCATTGAGTTGCATCTAATAAATATTGTGGATTTGCGCTAAGGGGGTGCATGGAGAGTGTTAAGAATATTGACCTTGACTTGACAATTTGAATGAAAAACTCAGCTTTGACCTATACAGTTCAAAGTCTCTCAATTACAACCTTGAAATACAATTATATTGTACTTGGAATAATATACACACTAGAAATTCTATCTAAAATCTAAAAGACATCCATTGTTCTTTAAAACTCATAGATGTTCATCACTTGATTGTCTGATGGGTTGTCTTCTCCTTATGCTCCATAAAAGTTGCATGAACTCTTTCTATTGAACATATCCATATTTAGAGAACTCCATTAATTTATCTCAATTGGTTGTGCTACGGTCCGATTTTCCACCATTCCATCCCCATATCTGATCTGTATCTCTGAATCTTGATAATCACCGATCTGATGTTATCTCACACTCAACTCCTTTTGAAGAGCTTTATCTATAATAATCTAAGAAGTCTAATCAATCCTCCATCCTAATCGTTCTTTGGTGTGTGAGGTCATTGATCCTCCCTGCTCTTTTCTATGAAGATTTGAATTAGTCTCTGCATGATGATAAAGAAGCTTTCGACCTCAAGGTACGTGCATGTAGAAACCTCAAAAGAGAAGATGAAGCCTCAAGAAAGAAGATGCTTCATTAAACTTAACCTGAAAGAAGATGCTCAGAGTAAAGTCGCCACCAGAAACATTAGACTTAACCTGAGTTTATGGGGTTTCATGTATGTGATAAAAAAGCAAATACCTTAATTTCAGTTTTGTCGATGCACAATGTCCTCTTATGGGGTTTCATGTATGTGATAAAAAAGCAAATACCTTAATTTCAGTTTTATCGATGCACAATGTCCTCTTCCTGTGCACTCAATAGCCTATCAAGCTCCTCTTGATCAACAAGGTACAATCGGTCTCCATTTCGCACAACATCTATGTTAGTAATTTCTACCAACTCATCATTGAGTATCTTCATTGGTAAATACTTGAAACGATCAGCTGCAAATTGAAGAAGCTCATCCAAGCATTTAGGTAGATCAACAAGCTTTCCAATGTGCCTCATGACATGTCCTCCCTTTGGATGATATCGATATATTATTACCTGCATTGGTAGATCATTTATGCTTTGAGAGTTTTTTCCTATATTTTGCGAGCAGGAAGCCTGTGTGGAAAAAACATCAAAGTTTGGATTTCTTTGAGGTTTTTCCAATGAAGCTTTTGTATATAATGTCTGCTTACTGAATAGATCCTTAGATGGAATGCCAGCAACATTGTTCTGAAGGCCAGTTATTTCTCCATGTGTTTTTCGCTCAGATATTGTCCTTTTATCATGAGGAAAAATCTTCAAAAATTCCTCTTGTTTTGACTGCTTGGCCAAATCAAAAGGTGTAAAGCCCCTTGCATCACAGACTTCAATGCTAGCACCATGTTTTAATAAAAACATTGCAAGTTCCACATTTCCTACTCGAACAGCAACATGTAAAGGAGTTTCTCCATCAAGATTTTGACTATCGATGCTGCAATCATATTTGAGCAAGTCTTTTAAAGCACCACCATCACCAATATTTTCCGCTGCTCTACACATAAAATTTCCTTCTTTTCCATGTGCCAAACGTGCTCCTTCTCTCCATAAAAGTTCAGCAACATATTCATGTCTGTTTTGTATTGCCTCCCAAAGTGGAACACTGCCATCATCATCTTCAATGTCTGGATCAGCTCCATAAAAAAGTAAAGTATGTACACAGTCAATAAAACCATTGGCTGAGGCAATATGCAATGGTGTACGACCATAGAAATCTGTTGCATTTGGATCGCTTCCTTTTTTCAATAACAGCTCTAGAAGTTTGCTATTTTGTTTGGATGCAATAAAACATAAGCTTAGAGGAATCCCCCAATCAACATCCGCCATCACTGATTCAACCTCCGTTGGAGTCTGTAGCATAGAGAGAACATTTGACTCCGAAAGAAATTGATAAAGATTACTGATGACTGTCTGCCCATCAACAATATTTCGTTGAATAATATCAAAAAAAACATTTCGATTGATGCAGAGTAGTTGACATAATTGTTTACTTCTGACTGAAAAAATTTGTGGCTTATAACACAGAGATGCTACTTCTCCAATGGCATCCCCTACTTGAGCTGTTCCATAGTGCTGTTCCCTTCCATCTCGAGACATCAGAAAATCCACCGATCCTGAAGCTATGATATAAAATTCAACTGAAGCTTCATTGCGTAGAATAATATCTTCTCCGGGAGCAAAGTATTCAACTCTTACTTCTGTTATCAATTGGAGCATGAAATCATATGAAGTCCCATAGAATAAGTAAGCTTTCTGTAATATAGGCAAAAAGAGATGCTTGCAAACACTTGTACGCATTGCCTTTGGCAGTACAGCCATTGTTTCCACTTGTTGAAGATTCTCAACTTTTAATCTCAACTTCATATGATCTATCATTCGACCTCTCAATTTTGATGGTAGATTATTACGAGTCCCAAAATTCAAAAGAGCTTGCATCAGATATCTAAATTTTCTAGTTCTTTGTGCAAGTTGTACAATCAGGTATGTTATGTTTCCGATCAAGTAGGTATTCAATCCAAAGTTTACAATAATGTAACAGATATTGAAAATCATCTCCCCCGCATTTACAACATGCTCATCGCCATAGCCAACTGTAAACAATGTTGTCACTGACCAATACATGCAATAATCGTATCTGATCCATATGGAGACTTCTTTGAAATTTGGTAAAATAATTCCTATCCATGTTTGGGAAGGGTCATGATATCTATCTGCAAGAAGATAAAATGAGCAACCCGCAAAATGTGATATGAACAATGCGGCACAAAAAAGCTTGAGGCATCGGATCCAAAAATAATTGATGTGTACATTCTTTTCCAGCCTAGCAAATAGCTCATTTACTCGTCGCAATCTCCAGAGTCGAAGCAAGCTCAAAAGATTATACGCAAGTCCTCTCCCAAGCTTGTTATTTGTGACCAACGAGAAGAGTTGAAATGGTATAGATGACAAAACATCTAAAATAAACCAACTTGATAGATACCTCTTTGCTATTTCCGGGAAGCCATCCACGAGAAGGAGTGATTTTTTGTCCACGTATGGCACAAAGAAAGTCACACCGACGTCGGCCATGAAAATAAAATCAATAATAACATCAATCACCAAAAACTTTTTCGGTAGATAGCGCACGAACCCAAGCTCAAATGGAGATGTCCATGCACAGTATATCACGAGAAGAATCAATAAATACTGCCACCATCTGTAATGTGGATTGTATGGTGAAATTACATGTTTTCGAAGATTGCCTCTGCTCCTTGCCCCCAAGGAAGATATATTGTAACACTGGTAGGTCATGTCCATGGAAGCATCAACATCATCATGATAAGTCTTGCCCATACAAAGCGACCAAAATCTTTGTGCAGAAGTCATGCAGGGGGCGATAATAGGAGTCTACCAAATCTACACGTGCATGCTGATATAATCTGCCACCTCTGATTCAAATCTCTCCAAATTTAGTAATCTTATCACGCACTCTGATGCATTCGAATCTCAACATATCCCTCTGATTGTGGATCACCAATGCCTAAAACCTGTATGATCCAATGGATCAGTTCAACCGCAAAGTCTAACGGCGCACGTAGGGTGCTTCAAGCAAGCTCAGGCAATACAATGGAGACTCAAAGAGAATATTTAAAATTCAAAAAATTTGATCAAATCATTTACAAGACATAAACCATCATATGAGAGAAAAAAATTGATTCATAATACGTGCCTATACAATTCTAATTAAAATTATGAAAGACACAAGTTACCAATTCCTAATCCATCATCATGTTGCATCATATCATTCTTCATAGAGATCCAAACATGTGTGTAGAATCACCAAGATGAAAAAAAAATAGTACCTCCTTCCTTCAAGTAGATGAACCACCTTCTTCAAGATTTGTGTGTAACCTCCATGTCCTTCAACTCCTCCATGTCTTCATCTCCTTCAAACTTCAACGAGAGCTTTTCACAAGATTGGCTCAAGTCTTGGATGATTTACAATTGCCCCAAAAGGGTTCTTTTATAGTGTTTGTAGCCTCCAAGCGATGAGTTGTATCATAAAGCAAAAGCAATAAAGCATGCGCTAAATTATTGAAAAGCAAGCGATCGTAAAACGATCGTATATTTTTAATCGCAATAGTTTTTGCTTTTAAAGTTTAACGTATGTTCGCTTTTGTCTTAGTTTTTCACTTTAATATTTTAACGTTCTAATTTTTTTACTTCATAATTTATAGTTTCACAATATATATTTTAAGGTTCACATGGACCATGGATTTATTTGGGTTCACAACATAAAGTTTTCGGGTTCAAGGTTCACATGGATATACAAATACTCCCATGGGGTATTTATAAAATTGGATAGAAATCTTGGTTCACACATTGTCTTTTCAGGTTCATATGGAAATATATGGATCGATTCAAATTGTTTTTGTAGTATTTGTACTTCATGACTAAATTCGCAAAGTGCACCCTTTAATGGTTTTTTATTTATTTTATTTTATATTATTATTATCTCATTGCTTATTATATATTTATTTTATTATTATTATTATAGATGTATGAATTTAGTATATATGATTATTTTTTTAAATGAAGTTCTATTTTACAATCTACCCTTTCGGATATCTTGAATTAAATGGAAAGTACAACAACAAAGGGCATTGCACTCATGGTACTCTCCAAATGCCAAACAAGCAGGGGCTCAAGGCCTAACACATATTAGGAATGATACAACTCGAAGGTCTGCTAAGGATAGGAACTCGAAAGGGACGATCCTACACTCAGATAAAAATACTAATTTGAATTGAAGTCGATCTTGTTGCAATGAAACATGGCCTTTGCCACTATCGACATTGTCCATCAAAAGTGCTCAAAAGTCAACGATACCTCGAAAGGAGTTGACTTAACATTTGCGTGTGTAGCCAAAAAATAGACTTGAACCCATGCCCACGTCATGAGAGATGAAAGATTCACCCGTTTAAGCTAATGGCTGCTAAACTTATTTAAATTTTTTTGCTTATTTGGTCTATAAATTCATTATTATTATTATTGTTATTGTTATATTTTATTAATTCAATATTATGACTATTATTTATATTATTCTTGTATTTATTATATCGTGTTAATATTTATTAATTATATATTATTACTCAATTCATTCATTAGCTATTATATTAATCAATATGTCAATTTCATTATATTAATTATAAAGTAACCCACACATATAATTAATCAAATGAGCACAAATCACTCACAACATATTTACACATTTAATAAGCTTGTGTTTTTTCCGTAATGTAGGTGTAGTATGTATATGTATATATACATACTACACCTACATTATGAAAAAAACACGGCTACATTATAGGTGTAGTATATATACACACTACAACTCTCTCTCTCTCTCTCTCTCTCTCTATATATATATATATATATATATATATATATATATATATATATATGATCGAGATCAATATATGGGACATTTAATGTGCTTATCACAATGGGATTAGAATCACTAGACATTGGCTTTGATAGAGTCACAAAATTCCTAGCGCAATTTGGAAAAAGTAGAAGGAATTATCAAACCTTTTACGGAGCTTTTAAGGTTCATGGACACTCGTAGATTTGTGATAGCAAACGTTTATTTGAGCATGTTAGAGGCCATTTGATACATCAAAATATTCAACTATCTTTCATTGAGAGAGAAATCACAGATTGTTAGTGGCAAAGAGATGATCCGATCAAATGCATACACATTTACATGGTCTAGCATTTGTGTTGGATCCTAAATATCGATTGCATGCCCAAGCATCCAACAAAGAAAAATGTTGAATTGTCCATGCATGTTACTTCAAATGGTTGGGCCCCTTTGCCTCCCATGGCTAGGGGCGAGAATTCAACCCTTATGGTTTGTGGTTAGACATCCCTCATCACTTAGTGGTGAGATGTTAAAAGCATCCCCTTTAAGGGATCATTGGACCTTCAAACTATCCAGTTTGACACCAGCTATCTTGTCTAGCCTTAGGGTTATCCCTTCCCAATGTCTACCTTAGCAGGCCTTCGGGTTGTGTATCCTAGTAGTTGCTAGGCATCCAACCCCTACTTTGTGGCATTCGGGGGGTCCATGAGTGATATGCCCTCCTTTCATTGTACTTTCAAATTAAATCAATATAATCTGGAAGATTAGATCTCAACAATCGAACTTCCTTTTGAAGAAATAATGTCAAATTTGAAAAACACGTCTTAGCTTTTGCTTCCAAGCATAGATGGACTAGATGCATTTTGCTAGGAAGTAAACTATTATGAGCATCACGTGCTTGAAAGATAACTCTACTCCCAACCTTATATATCTATACATAGCTCTCTCCAAAGGACTTCCCTCTATGGCAAGTGGATACTAACCATCCAAGTGCTAGCCATGTAATTCCAATGTGTGCCAAGTGTCCTAGTTAACTAGAGTTAAGTCAAGTTGATGCTTCTAGAAGGGGCTAGAGCTCTTGGGAAAAAAATGCTTCCATGCCTCTTATAGGACTTGAACCAAAGACCTCCTCCTTCCCATCCATTTTAGGCCAAGTACCTTTGCTTGTCTAGTGGACACATGCACCTATGCTTAAGTCTACCCTTGAAACTTTCACCCTACATGAGAATGTCCAAATGGTGTCTGATTCCAGATGTATCTACACGAGTCCAATGCCCATAAGCTACTTTATAATATTCTTCCCTTATTGGAAAGCATTTTCATCCTTGAAATTAGAGCTATATACAAGATTGTAAGCATGCCCTCAAGCCTCATATTCTAACCTAGAAGAACATGTGTTTATCTGTGGAGTGGGATTCACCTCATATTCCAAATGAATGGAGGGGAATCTACTTATCCGATCCTTGCCCAAATTTGCACTTGAAACAAGGAATGGATGATAAGGATGGACTAGAAAACATAGCTTGGCTAATTCACTGTTTCACTATGTGTTATCTAGGCACTAACATGTGAGGTGGATTCAAGATACTAGTCCATTTGCACTTGAAATAAGGAATGGATGATAAGGATGGACTAGAAAACATAGCTTGGCTAATTCACTGTTTCACTATGTGTTATCTAGGCACTAACATGTGAGGTGGATTCAAGATACTAGTCCATTTAAGGGCATCATTAGTACATGGATCTAGCAACTAGGGTTGAATTTCTATGCCTAAGAAGACTTTGAGAACTTTTATTTCACTTGAATTTGGTTTGGAACTGTAACTTGAGGTTGACCCAAACATCTAACTTAGATCTTTGTACCATGGTTCACATCCAACCAATATTTACTTGATTTTTCACCCAACCAAAGCACTACTTTTTCCAACTGGGTTTGAAAATCGTGTGTAAAAGATAGGAGAAAGTGTTCCTACACCTTTAGGTCAACCTTTACTTGAATAAACCAAAGCAAATTCTAAATTAACTTTGTTTGACTTAGGAGACTTTCCTTAAGACTTTAAGTTTTGGGTAATTGTCATTCTTATGAACGATTCCTAACTCTATGAAATTCATGATGCTGCTTAATATTGAAGCAAACTCAAATGGGTAAGTCAACTTAGACTTGACATATTTAAAGATTGAATGGGTTCATAGAACATCTATCTAGGATGTTTAATTCAGTTATTTCAACCAGCTAACCATATCCTTTATAGAAAGGAATTAGATAATTTATCTGGGTCAAATCCAATGGATTTGGAAAGTGGGAAGGATAAACCAAAACTCAGTGCAACCAATTTCAAACTTGTAATATACTTAATCTGATTTAAGCAAACTCTATGTGACTTAGGTTTTTAATTTTTCACAAATCTATTTCAACAACGTATTGAAGCATTTTATCTATCTTTAAGAGAAGCAAAATAGACTCTCAAAAAGATTTTTGGAGACAAGCAAAACATCATCCAACCATCAAACGTTAGCATGCTTTCTCAACTTTAGTGTACCAAGCTTCCACTAATGATATTTCTCTTTTACTCAAAACACTTATGTTTCAACTAATTTCTTAAGAGTCCTTACTTGGAATGCCATCCTTTGAGTCAAGGGATTGATTTAACCAAGCTACACTATGAACTAGGTGCTTTCAAACCAACTTACCTATCTTACCTTGGTCAAAAGGATCTTTACCCTTGAACCTTGACTTGATTCTGAACTTTGACTTAGTGATGCTTTATAAACTTCAATTCTGGTTTGAATGTGAGTTAAACTCTCCATCATTTCATCATCCTTTCTTTCAATAGTATCTTTGTGTACTTTTTTATGCTTTCTATGGATGATAATCTCTTTTCTTTGAAGCCATCAAAGAAAAAATATCAAAGGTAGTTAGCATTTCATTGTTCCATACAAGTTAAAAACCTCTCCATCTAAAGGAAGTGGTCCTCTATGCCATCCTCCATGTCTTCTTCTATCATATGTTTGTACTAGAGGATGATCACAAGTTGGCAATAGATAATCTCCAACCATTTCACTCTGTAAAGCAAGAGGTGGATGATTTCGAGAAACCTTGGCTTGTAATTGATAAATGGCATGTTTGTGATGTGTACGAGGAATATTAGCATTATTTGTAGGAGAATCATCATCATTGAGAATATATTCCTATATATTAAGTATAATTTTATTTTGTATATGATTTTCAAATAAAATAATGACTAGGGGTTAAGTAATCAATACATACCCATGCACTATCACGTTGATTAGGTGGTGGTGCAGGCTCAAAAATACCATAATCTGCCTCATATTCAATACATTCCAATTGTGGTCTTCAAGATGTGCCATAACAAAGATTACACCAACATATAATATGCTCATGATAGTAAAAATCATCATAATTCATATCGAGTGACACATGTGAAGTCATTGCATGGGTAGGAGGTGGTGGAGTACCCTCTGATTGATCAAAAATTGATTATAATATAACAATAAAAAGACATATATCATTCATTTATGTATCTATCAAATATTAGAATTAACTGACTTACTTGCAGTAACTTGTAAGTAGTCCTTACACAATTAGGAGGAGGTGGTGGAGTTCCCTCTGATTGATCAACATCTGATTGTGTAGAAAAAAAGGTACTAGATATCGATAATCTGATTATTTGCATATGTACATATTCACATGTACACATTTACACATACACACATATTCACATGTGACATATACACAAATACACATTCTGACATATAAATACATCTCTACTCATGTGTGGTGGTTGATGACTATTTTCAAGCTCATGTATGTGTGTGTGTATGTATGTGCATGTATGTATGTGTGTGTGTGTATGTGTATGTGTGCATATGTGTGTGTGTATGTGTATGTGTATGTGTATGTGTATGTGTATGTGTATGTGTATGTGTATGTGTATGTATAAGTGTATGTATGTGTGTATATGTATGTGTGCATGATGCATGTTTATAATTATAAAGTTTTTCTTTGTATATTGATCCTTTTTTTGTTTGAAATTGAAATAAAAAGAGATATTGTATTGTAGAAAGAAATAGGACAAGAGTTGACATACCACCTCAGACATGGCAGTATTTTCGTAGACAACTATGTCTTCAGGAATCATTTCCTCAACAGAAGCTATGAGAAATAGTTTATATTAATGCGATTTATAATTTTCATATGTTTTATAAATATTTTGATATGCAATTCTCATGCATTACATTGAGTCCAAAGATTGATTTCACCAACTTACACTATGTGTATAGAGTACACCTACGGAAGCAAAATGAAAAGAAGAGTGTACTCACAAAATGAAAGAGTGTGAGACCCAAAAGTGAGTAAGCCATGAAATGGGAGAAATCACATGGATTAGAGTGAGCTTTTTGGGAGCATGCAGCAGGCTCTTCAAGCTTTTAACCAAGTACAAAGTGGGAGAGAAGCCCTCCTTATATAGAGTTGGAGGGGGCTCTCCAAAGTACATATGTGGGATAATTCCCCTTGAAGGAGAATGAATACAGAGGTCAGAAGCAAATGGAAAGGTACCCAAATACAATGAGATACAATATAAAAAGGAAATGAAATGGACTCCATTTGTAGAGTATGGAGGTTGCTAGGGTATGGGAGAAATGTCCATTATGAGTGTAGCAACAATAATGTGAGCACCAAAAAGAAAGTCTCCATGTAGAAATCCATAGCCTCCAAATGGGATCGACCATGTGTGATTTATAGGTACTCCATAAGATGTCCACCATATGGATCAAGCAGATGCTCCATCAATACACCACCAACAAGGTACATGAACAAAACAAGATCTCACTAGAAAAGATCACCTCCATGCAAGATAAATAGAATGACTCCATGTGGTATGTGGGAACCTCCAAAGCTTTGACAATATGCACAATGAGATGCTTATCGCCAAGAAGTAGGTCCTACAAGAATGAAATGTAAAACATGAAGCATGAAAGTATAGTCACATGGTAGTACATCTGTGTGTTGTAGTTCTCCATGGAATGTATAAAGTTCTCATATGTGTCTGCATGACCATGAAAGCCTCCTTTGAATCAAGAAGATGGCTCAAAAAAAGATCCAACTGAGTGATGTATCCATGTAGATCCAAGAGTATCCTATGGAGAATGGAAAGATGTTGGAATCCATGAATGGATTATTGTATGTTGTTGTAAATGAGGTAAGTGGACTCTCAAAGAGATGAATGGAAAATGATGAGTCATTGATTCTGGAGTAAAGCCCAACTAAAGCTGAGGGGAAATGAAAACCTTCGATAGTACGATGGGAGCTGTAGCCAAATGAGGTGTAAACTAGGACTGTATCTCTAAGTCCTCATGCTCCAAAATTGTACCACAATCTGGAAAGCCATGTACAAAGAGAGCATGCTCTGTGTAGTGTGATTGATTGATAGTGGAATGATCCCCCTGTAAAGAGGAACTAGAATTAGGATCCGAATCCTGAGAAGAATCCAAAAAGAATGAACACTTAGAGTATTCATCAAGAGTGTAGTCTTTGGTAACTATAACTAAGTGATTCTTAGGGTCATAGAGTTTGTGTGCCTTCTGATGGTCACTCTAACCGATGAAAATGTTTTGCTTAGGCCTATCATCATCAGGGCCTTGCACATAGGCATCACTACCAAAGACTCTGAAATAGTTCATAGTGGGTTTCCTCTAAAATTAAGCATCGAATGGGATTTGATTCTTCAAAACATGTGAGAGGGCTCTGTTCAGAATATGTATTGTTGTATGTATAGTATCACGGTATCCAAATACAATGAGATACAATATAAAAAGGAAATGAATGCCTAAAACAAATGATTGGCCTTCTGAGCCTATTTCTAGAATTACCTCGAGGACGTGGGTTGTAGGTGTTACCTTGAATTGGTGCAATAGCCATTACATTTGTTGGTGGTTGGACTCCTCCTTATCCTCATTATGCTTCTGCACGCCTTCCTCTTGAGTGATACTCATGGGCTTCATGGCTAGTTTTCTTGCATAATTGGCAAGTCACACTTAAGAGTGGGCAATCACTTACCACATGGCCTACTTGCTACACATGGTGCAATAAAGTCCACTTTTCATGCCACTTCAATGAAGTTCTTATAGCTCATGTCAAAGTTGTGCCAATTCTTCTGCTTGGGCCTCCTCTTCCTTTTGTAGCTGAGAAAAGATGGATAAAAAAAAGCTCCAACTGAGTGATGTATCCATGTAGACCCAAGAATATCCCATTGCGAATGGAAAGATGTTGGAATCCATGAATGGAATATTGTATGCTTAGAATGCTGCTGTAAACTAAGACTATATCTTTGAGTCCTCATGCTCCAAAACTATACCATGATCTAGAAAACCATGTACAAAGAGATCTTGCTCCATGTAGTGTGATTCTTTGGTAGTGTGATGATCCCTCTTTGAAGAGGAACTAGAAGGATCAAGATCATGGGAAGAATCCAAAAGGAATGAACATTTAGAGTATTCATCAAAAGTGTAAGTCTCTAGTAACTATAACTGAGTGACTCTTAAGGTCATAGAGTTTGTATGCCTTCTGATGGTCACTCTAACCGATGAAAATGTATCATTTAGGCCTCTCATAATCAGGGCCTTGCGCATAGGCATCACTACCAAAGACTCTAAAATCACACTGGCTTTACTCTAAAATTATGCCTTGAATGGTGTTTGGTTCTTCAAAACATGTGACAACCCTCTGTTAAGAATATGTACTATTGTATCTACAATAGAAAGGTACCCAAATACAATTAGATATAATTTTAAAAGGAAATGAATTGGAAATGGATTGTCTCCTAGATAGAAAATGGAGACGCACTCTCATATGCTCAACACTATGAATTGGCTACTTTCAAACTAACTTTTTCTATCTAACCTTGGTTGAAAGGCTCATTTCAAAGTTTGATTTCTTCAAAATTTTATGCAATATGTCTATCACAATCACTTTATCTTGAAGTTCTCATAGTTCAAGTAGGAACATGCTTGACATATTTGAATTCTAAATGAAGATCTTGGAGGTTATTTACTTCATGATCTTCTAAATTACTTGTTCTTTAAGTGACTTTTCAAGTCTCTCTTTTGAACTTCTTGAACTTCTCATTTGAAATTTTGATTCTCTTGAGGATTCAGTTTGACTTCAAGATTTATTTCAAGACTAAAAGATACCTATCATCCCATGGTCTGGTGTCCCATATCATCTTTCCTACATCAATTTGAGTATAAAATATGGTATCCCATACTATCATACTTTATGTTGACATTGACATAAAGGTGATATTTATTCTAAAGTCCAAATGCATCTCTAAAGAGTACATTCTTACTCAAATCATTTTGAAGTCAAGGAATTACCTCTAACTTGATCTTTAGTAGGTTTCAAGTTTTTATTCACAAGATCATTCCCCCATCTTATGCATTGAATTATACTTTGTCTTGGAAACATTGAAACCATATGATGGAACGTCCATCCTTTTTTTCTAGGGTCTTCAAACGAAGAGATATATAGTTCCAAGTTGCTTGAATTCCTTATATTCAAGAGCTATCCATTTGTACTCAATTATTTACTTCTTTTCTTTAGATTCCTTTTTACCAAAGCTTCGAGTATCTATCTTGAGGATTTTTACATGAATCATTCTACTACTTAAGACTAAGCATTCACTAATGCCTTTGGATTTCACTTTTTAACAAATCCCTTTGAGGATAGGCAAACTTTCATTTTACCTTCCACATACTTAATTACCGTAATCATGCTTGCACACTACATACGTGGAACTGCAACTTATTTTAAATTTCACACTTTCCTTTGGATAAGTGGAGGCTTGGGCATGGTTTTCAATCGTCATTAGGGATCCCAACTTCTCAGAACTATAGCATGCCATAGGCTGTTTTCTAGACAACTTTAGTTCTTGGCTAAATATCTATTTCTTGGAAGATGTTTTCTTTTGTCTTTCTAACCATCAGTTACATCAATCTTGATGGGTATGTTCTTTTTCATAAAGTTGTGCTTGAAAAGAGAACTAAGCTTTAATAATGTGATATTGTCTCTCTTTAGCTAGATATCATTCATAATGACATCTTTATTGACCTGTCCAAACATATTCATTAACTTATACTTGTTTTCGAGAAAGCTCATGGATCAATTAAGATCCATTACTTGCAACTTCTTGCATTCCCAAAAGATAAGTTAATCCTTTAATATGGTAGGAGAATGGATTGAATCATGAAATAGAAAACTTTGCTATTTAATTTAATGAAATCCGTAAGTAATGCTCAAAATCTTTTAATACTTTCAAAGTTCTCATGTTTCCTTAGCAATATGCATCATTCCTATAGATGCAAACATTAACTAAACATTCATGTATTGAACTTGAAAAGTTTAATTTGTGTTTAGTTTCGACTACTTTTCTTAGATTTCCATTATTGCCTTGGATGGAATCAAGTGAGACAAAGTGCTCATGGAACTTTGAAAGTATGATGAGTTAACATCCTACCTTGGGATGCTTGAGAAGTTACACAACAAAGGTAAGATCTCATTGATTTCTTGTTTTTATAACCTTTTCAAATGATGCTCTTAAGTATTTCCAATGCTTAAAGTAATCATTGACCTTCCTAGGTTTGCAAGTACACATGACTTCTTGGTCATTAATATGATACGACAAATCAACTCTTTGAATGTAGCTTCTTGTGCCTACTTTCACAAAGCAAGATCTATTTCATATTTAATGTACCCTTTAGATTAATTATTCGATACCTAATTATCACTTTTGGAAGGAGCTTCTAGATACTTAAGTTTCAAATTTATAGTCGGAATGACCTTGCAACTATCTAACTTCACTTTCTCCAAATTTCATGCTTTTAACTTGAAAGTAAGCTAACTACTTAGAAGGATACATTGTCTTGTGTTATTTCCTATACTTAAAAAACAATGGTGCATTTCATCATGCAAATGCATGTACTTGCATTCAAATGCATACGCTTGCATGCATGCATTTGCATGCCCAAAATATTAAAGCATTATTTTACTTAAAGTGTGCTTGACGTTCATGCACCTAATGCATTTATGTTATGCATATACATATTATATTTGCTTCCTTTTAATGTATCAACATGATAATGCACATGCTTGAGTGTAGAAAAAATATTTTCTAACAATAAGGAAGCTTATGATGTGCAGAAAAACATCTTTATACTTAAAAATGTGCATAGAAAGCATTCTTTTGGAAAGAGGAATGCAAATCAATCATTCTTTTCCATGCATGAAGTGGAAGAGATTACTTATACATGCATGCAAGTGCTCAATATTCTTTCCATACATACATGTTTGCCCATTTAACTTTAGCTTTATCTAGATCAATATCAAAATTAAAGTCCCATACAATGTTTCAATCGTGATTATATGCAAAGATATTGAAATCTAAAGCAAAAAATACTAAAATCAAGCATAAATTTTTGAAATACTTAGGTGCATCCTTCCCTTGATGCATTGGGAGAGCCATCATCTATCTTCCAAAGTCATTGCACTATACTCCAAAGTTCTTGGTGTTGAAGAAATTTGATGATTTGATCATTAAAATATTCTTCACTTCAAATCCACCAAAATGCCTCAATTGTTTTAGTGTTTCTTGCACATATAACTCCCATGAAAAGAGTATTTCATTTTGAAACTTGTAGAGTTGCTAAAATTGTTCATAAGGGGATATCAAACAAAGAATTCATAAAACTTGTGGATGTCATGGGTAGCACAATTGCCTTCGTTCCTTGTGACTTGAGTTTGAATCCCATTGATGGATTATCTCTTTTAAATTTGGGCTTTGACTTCTTTGAGCATAGTAAATAACCATGTGTAGCCAATACAACTCCTTGGCTAGAATGACACGGTTTGAATGTATGGGAGTTCATCTCGTGTTTGAATCCATTGTATGCCACCTCTATAACAAGCACTTAGAACCCCTTTTATATGCATCTCCTTCCTCATACTTTTGCTTTGTGTCCAATATCCATAATGAGAAACATGCACAATGAAGCAACACTTCATGAACAAGCAAAATCTCCACCTTAGCAAGAATGTGAGTTCAAGACTTGGGTTTATTCCTTTACTAAAAAGAATTATTGGATACACTTCAAAGTTTATTGTCATGTGTGGGAAACACCATCATATATAAGATTAGTTTTCCCCCAATTGAAATAAATATGAGCCGATGGGCTCATGGATAGACAAAGCTATCAACCTTAGCAAGGTCATCAATTCAAAACTCTATTTGTACTATCTCATAATGAGATTTTACTACAGATTCCATGAGAAAATGGAAAGGATGTTGGGGATATAAGGGTCATGTGACCTTACCACCATATTCATATATACACACAGCATTTATAGAGCATTGCCTCAAAGAGATCAATATGTGGGTTTTGAAACTCCCATGCATGTGTGCTCATCTTTTGTCTCATGTCTCTCCCTTCATCTCCTCCTTGCTCATCTTGTTCAGCACACCAAAGTCCTTCATTGGTATCAAAACTTGTTGAAAGTTGGTGTGCAAAGAGCTTCAATGGAAGTTTAGACGTCAAGAGGTAAATGTGCACATTGGCACCCTCTTGACAGATACTTGGTATTTTGATCATAACTCAAGCTAGAAAGCTCGGATTTGCAATATTTAAAGTTATTTGAATAGCTAACACAAATGGATACAACTTCCTAGAAGGGCACATAATTTACTTCGGGTGTTTTAATTTGTCGAAATTTTGAAAAACTCATAGTGATGTAGAAGTCAAATTTACAATCACTTGGACAACTCCATTTTTTATCTATAACTTGAGTTTTGATTGATGCAGTTCAACTTGCTATGCATATCTTGAGAAAGTAGCTACAAGTTTGTGGAAGAACATAGGTTCAAATTCTGAGTGTTAGGTCTCCGAAAATGCAAAATACAAAGCAACAATGGTACAGGTGAAGGTGAAATTGACAACAGATGCTTGTTTTGTGTATTTCTTGAGCTACGCACCTCCGATTGAGGGCAAGAAAGGTATCTTCAAGTTTGTTGAAGATGTTAGAGGTACGTTTTGAAGTTTAAAGCATAAAAAATGCAATATACAGACTCTCATATTTTTCCTATGCAACCCTAAAGATAGTTGAAGATTGGAATTATCATCAAATCTCTTTTGAGCTCTTGGTTTAGAGCTTCACTGGTGCAAAGATAGTTGGGAGAAGTGTATGATATCTTTTCTTTTGGGCTTGGTTTCCATTTGGCCATGTAGGTCACTATGGTAGCTCCTCCGTATGAGAGTAGACCATGATCTTGTCAAGTATTTGGCATGTGAGATAGCATTATGATTTACCTTTCGGATGTATGCCATCACAAGATTGATCATATTATTGTCAATGGATGTATAATCGAATTGTGGTATATGTCTCATTTTTGCCACTTGGATACGGCTTAGCTTGTCAGTTGCACACAATTTAAGAGAGTTGATTTTCGATCTTGGTTAGTACTTGTATTGTATTTTTTGAATAGGTACATGATCCAGTTGGAGCCTCAAATATGTATCATTTTATCATCTATGCTTGATTTTCATTGAGCCATATTATCATTGATCATTATATATGATTACCACTACGGTTCGGCATTAGTGGATGGTATATTTCCACATGGTTATTTTTCTAGAGTTTGTTTTATAGAGGAGATGCGGTCAAAATTTTGTCGGCTTTTATGCTAGAACATTACTCTAGTAGATCCTTTATGCTTGTGTGATAGATTTGGATCATTTCTTATCTCCATTCACTTGGACTTGGCCACAAGTTATTCGTGATAGGTTGGACAATCTTACATGATTCATTCTTGAGTGGGAGGGGTATCACAATTGTATTGGCATGTATTGCCATCGATTTTTAGCATGTGTATTTGCATTATCTTTGATTGGATCAATGATAGGTGGTGATAGATTACTCATTGTTCTTTTTCTATTGGTTATCTTGTTTTTATTGCTCAATATACAGGGAAATCTTTTCCAGGATTCTTTCACATCTACCTAGTCAATTTGGAGACTTGTTGAGCAGGCTTATGCTAATCGTTTTATGTGCATGCTAGATGCATGGTTATGTGAGAGGTGGTTCACATGGCTTCTTCTCCAATGAGATATTTGTGATGTGAGTTATGCATATGGATATGCAAGTGTGATCCTACTAGTGATAGAGTATTATTTCTAGTCTCTTGTTACATTGCTAGTCTCTTAGATTGCCAACATGATGTCTTCTCAGATTGATGGCATTGACTTTCTGAGATGGAAAGCTCAGATATGGCATACATTGGTTCGTATGTGCATAGAGATGCATAGAGGCCTTGTGACATGCTCAACCATGTATGGATGGATATGGATGCACTGGCCAACTCCACTATTTGATTACAACTTGTGGATTCTATATGTGAGTATCTGATGGATGAGGAGATAAGTAGTGCATTATGGTAGAGACTACTTGATATGTATACATGTCCATTGACTCATGTGAGACATAGATCACACTTTGGCATTGGCATTGTGGTCTTGAGGGCCATACTCAACGATGTTGCTTTAGGCATATGCAATATGCAACGATGACATTAGATATATGCATGTGATGCAGGTATGGTAGTGATTTCAGGCTATGCCAGTTGATTATGCTAGTAATAATGATATCACTTTCTTTGATGGTTTATCTCAGGATTCATCTTGTATATTGGATAGCACATATCTGGCTTGGTTGCATGATGCATTAGTTAGTTTTCATGTTACTCTACATCCTGATTGGTTTTTTCAATTCTCAGGTGAGAGTCCTGGATTTATGCACATGCCTGATGGTAAGACATGTGGCATTGAGGGTGTAGGATATGTATGCCTTATGCTACCTAATGGAGCATCATATACACTTAGACATGCACGGTATGTGCCTTCATTCCCTATGAGCTTGATTTCAGTTAGCCAATTGCAGGAGAGCAGATGTTATGCATTCCTTGGCGAGTATCATTTTTAGTTGCAGTTTGGACAATTTATGCTTGTTAGAGGTGCTAGGATTTGGCATAGGTATCCATTGTAGGTACTTCATGTAAGAGATAGTCTTGTTGTAGTGTGAGTTCAACCTTAAGTGTGATGTGAGACTCATCATGTCTTATTTTTTCTACCTACAGATAGGTCTATTGACATTCATGATGCACATGTATGGTAGGATTTAGATGCTCGAATGGATCACATGTGCAACGTATTTTAGATGTTCATGATGCTTTTGTAGAGCATGGTTTGATTGATCATATAGATGTTCATGTGGAGCACATTGTGGATGATTCGTTGGGTGCTTTAGAGTATGATGTGGATGCTCACATAGAGCATTGTGATGATAGTCAATTAGAGTTAGATCATCGTCTTGACCTTGGTGTTGATGTTGTACAATTAGATCATGTGGAGCATGATGATACACTTGGTGTGGTAAAGCAGGATAGCTCTTATGACACAGAGTGTATGGTAGAGCATATTAGCTCTCAGGATGCACAACTAGATAACATCCTTGGTTGATAGGATGGTTGATTTGGATGATGAGGAGTCAATAGTTATGCAGTCATTCTTGGATTCACTCATGCCAGATGTTGACATAGATATGTTAGGACATGTTGGTCTTGATGATGGTGGTGCTTTGGTTTCCTTAGATATAGGCATGGATAACATGCTTAGGTTAGCTAGGATAGCACACACTTTGTCAACAATCCAAAGTCGGATGTACGAGTTATTATGCACTTGGAGTTGTTAGTTGTTTGATGATTGACACAGGCATAGAGAAAGTGGGAGATTTGCAAGAACTTCATCAGTTCTTGCATTATTTAGATGTTAGCTCGACTCTTATCTATATGATTCTAGAGCAGTTTGAGGTGCATGGATACACCTTGTTTCAGGCAGTTGGTATAGGTTGATCGGTATGGGTTGAGATCCGGACTCTTCTTGTACATGATTGTATAGTCCTGCATCATTCTTTGTATGTGGTACCACTTACGATCACATTGACCCTTAAGTGGGAGATTATTAGGGATATAAGGGTCATGTGACCTTACCCTCATATTCATATAGATATATCCTTTATAAAGCATTGTCCCAAAGATATCATTATGTGGGTTTTGAGGCTCCCATGCATGTGTGATTATCTCTTCTCTCCTCTCTCTCCCTTCATCTCTGCCTTGCTCATCTTGTTCAGCACACCAAAGCCCTTCAAAGGAAAGTGTGGTAAAAATAGACCAACTCGGCAAACCTGATCATCCTTTTCTTTCATTTGTCAATTATGAAGTTGTCCACTAAGATGAGCTAAATTATATGCACAATGGTATAATTTTCTACCTGAAAATGTGGGCTTTTTTGTTATAATGGTATCTCCTCAATTAGAATACATTAAGTTTGAATCCTATTATAGATAGTCCATAGCATTTGAAAATCATTTTTTTGATGTAGAAAATATACACAAAGCATCTATGAGAAGGAGAGATGAGACACTAAAGAGGTTCTTCATGGAGAAGAGAATAATAGTGCACAAATGAGAGGCAATTTCTTGGACAAGATTAACCTCCCTACAAGGACTCTATGGATGCTCAAGCTAAGGGCTATGATATCAATGCTAAGAACTAGATCATTAAGACCACCACATGCTAGAGAGATGACTCTCCTCCCAATCTTATGCATCTATATATAGCTCTATCCAAGGGGCTACCCTTTTTGGTAGTTTGATAACATCCATCCAAGTTTTGAACATGTAACCACATGTGTGCCAAGTGTCCTAGTTAACTAAAATTAACTCAAGTGGATGCTTCTAGAAGGCTCGAGATCTCTTCAAACAAAAAACTCTCCCATGACTCTAGCAGGACTTAAACCCAGTACCCCCTCCTTGAAATCCATTTGAAACCACTAGGCTAAGCTACTTGCTTTTCTACAAAGCACATGAACCTATGCTTGAGTCAAAACCCAAGACTTTGGCCCTACACGAGAATGTCCAACCAATACTTGATTTTAGATATGTTTTAACCAATTGGACACTCACATCTTACTTTATAACACTAAAGATCTATATTCGAGGAGTGAACCATATTCTAGATCACCCCATATATTTAACATAGATGAATTAAAGGAGCTCAAGATTCAATTAGATGAACTTTTGAAGAAAGTCTTAACAAGATCAAGTGTTTCACCTTGGGGAGCACATGTTTTGGTTTAGATGAAGAAGACAAGTCATTTAGATTATGCATTGATTATAGGGGGCTGATTAAAAGAATTGTTAAATCAATTAAGTGGAATGACTATATTCACCAAATTGACTTAAGGTCTAGAAAATGGATGAATAATTAAGTCAATTAATTAGAGTGATTGCATTCACAAAAATTGACTTAAGATCTAGATAATACCAAATTAGAATTAAACCTAATGACATACCCAAAATAGCTTTTCGAACACGTATGTCCACTACAAGTTACAATTTTACCTTTTGGATTAACAACACTCTTACAACATTCATGTGCTTGATGAGCAATATTTTTCATGATTATTTGGATAGTTTTATTTTAGGAGTTCTTGATGATACTTTTGTTTACTCTAAAGATGATGATGATGATACTGATGAATGACATCATGTACATGCGAAGAAAACTTTGTGAACACTTAGAGAACAAAAGTTATATGGTAAAAGCAACAAATATTTATTTTCCAAGGACAAACTTGTATACCTAGGAAGAGCCATTTCAGACTTTGCTCAAAATACTAGGAGGCTTTGCTGCATAATTAGAGAACCATGCTCTAGATACAACATATAGTGCACTCAACTTGCCTAGGTGGAGGTATACTAGGTAGGTCTTCAAGAAATACATCACCATATTCTTTGAAATGGTCTTTTACATAATTCGAAGGCTTTTCATCATTATTTTCCAAATGTAGATTATTCACATACACCACAAATGTTTTGCAACCCTCGAATTATCTGCATGGAAGAAATGAGAATAGGCTTAGAATTGTGTTCAACACCTAGGACATGGATAGATTCACCATCTTTCCTTGAAGTGACTGTTCTTTGTTCACAATCAATTGTTGCAAAATTTTGAACTAATGATTCCTGTGGAGGCTGAAAGATTGCCTTGTTTGGGCATTCATAAGTCCAATGTTCTTGTTATCCACAATAAAAACATAAACCAAGTATCTTTTCCCACTTAATAAAATCAAGATCCTATTGCCAATGAGTAGGTTGATGCCTCTTTTCAACTTCTGTCCGAGTAGGGTTCTTACCTTGGTTATTAAAAGCTAGAATCTTCTTTGAATTGTTCATATTTGCTATAACAGGTCTCTT